>OX578284.1:54344782-54918950 GCA_951217055.1 Gerris lacustris | reverse complement strand
GAGCTACCAAAAAGTTTTATAGCCTATCACTCGCAGAATTAAGCCAACATTTGACCTAAAAACCAAAGAAATCTGATCAGGCGACAGATCTGTTACTTACCTCCTATTGAATCAAATAATCATATACAACCGCAAGTAACCTTTATTAAATTAAATAATCATATACACCCTCAGAGCAAGGAAGGGGTAGAGGGAATAATCCGATTTGAAAAGTGGTTAATTATGCTACCCCCCCCCCCCCCCCCCCTATACTAAACCTCCCAAGCGAGCTCAATCAGAACTAAAGTAATCATCGTCACTGGTCCTTGTCTTATTGGTCTATTCCTTGTTCTTCCGTCCCCATAGACTCTTGTCAACACATCCTTATCAGTAGCATTTATTTGATACCCCACTCAAAGAAGATTGCTAATGGTTATCTAGGAACTGTTACACGCTTATTAACTATCTTACTGCCTTTAGATAATTAATAAGGTTAACAACAAACATTAAAGTACATATTTATAAAGAAAACTGTATTAAAAATAAAAATATTAAATGCCGTAAAAAAATATCACTTATTCTTATCAGCTGATATCAGATAAATATGTTTCACCAAACTGCCGCTTGAAGTGCTGGTATAGGGGGGTAGCATAATGAACCACTTTTTGAGAGCCAGATTCTATAGTATTGTTTGCTCTACCACTTCCTTGCCCTGAGTATACAACAGCAAACCTTCATTAAAATAAATAACCACTTATAACAACAAATAACCATTAAAACAAATAATCACTTATTACAACAAATAACCTTCATTAAAACAAATAATCACCGATAACAACAAATAACCTTCATTAAAACAAATAATCACCGATAACAACAAATAACCTTCATTAAAACAAATAATCACCGATAACAACAAATAAAATTCATTAAAACAAATAATCACCGATAACAACAAATAACCTTCATTAAAACAAATAATCACCGATAACAACAAATAACCTTCATTAAAACAAATAATCACCGATAACAACAAATAACCTTCATTAAAACAAATAATCACCGATAACAACAAATAACCTTCATTAAAACAAATAATCACCGATAACAACAAATAAACTTCATTAAAACAAATAATCACCGATAACAACAAATAAACTTCATTAAAACAAATAATCACCGATAACAACAAATAACCTTCATTAAAACAAATAATCACCGATAACAACAAATAACCTTCATTAAAACAAATAATCATATCGACGGCTTGGAAGAAGATTATTTTTTTTTTATTTTTTTAATTTTTATTGATTAACACAACTACATAAATTACAATGTTATTAGTGTTATTGACATTGTTGTTTTTTTTGGGCGGTGGATAACATGGAAAGGGTATAGTCCATTGACTAATCCTTTTGGCGTGAATAGTTTAGAACGTAAGATATATGGGTTTACAATAATAAGCCAATAATAATAGTAATAATAATAATAATAATAATAATAATAATAATAATAATAATAATAATAATAACAATAATAATAATAATCAAATAATAATATAAATAGGGATGATAAGTTAGGTAGTAATTAATTGTTAGATTATAATATATTACAGATTAAGCAAGTCTCTAGGCCACTGCCTCCTCAAGCGGCGAGGTGGGTTATCTGGGATGGTTTGGGAAGAAAGGAGTTCTACTAGAGGATTGGGGTGATTGGATAAGGACTGATGGAATTTCTGGTATCGGGATATAGATAGGTCGCGGACAAAAGGAACATTAAGATCGTTGTGGAGGGTGAGGTTGGATACATAAAAAGGAGCATCGGTAATTTTCCGGAGGATTTTAGATTGAAGAGTTTGAAGTCGACGGGAGTTGGAAGGCTTGGTGCTACCCCAGACCTCCAGACCGTAAGTCCAAGCTGGTTTTAAAATAGTGTTGTAGATTAGAAGTTTATTGTTTAGAGTAATTTTGGACCTACGATCTAGTAAACGAAGCAGCAACTTGTAGCGTCTTGAGATGTCAGTACGTCTAGTCTTAGTGTGGTGTTGCCAGGTGAGTCGTCGATCAAGGTGAAGGCCAAGGTAACGGACAGTGGTAGATTGAGGAATGAGGACTTGGTTAAGAATGACTGGAGGACAGGTGCTATGTCGAAGAGTAAAGGTGACATGAACACTTTTCTGTTCGTTAATCCGGATCCTCCATTTTCTTAACCAGGGTTCGAGAAGGAGAAGGTGACTTTGGGTGTTATTGGATGCAATTTGTGGGTCATGGTGGACAGATAGGATTGCCTTGTCATCTGCAAAGGTGGCAAGGACTGTGGAAGGGTGTTGAGGGATGTCATGTGTGTAGATGGAATATAGGAGAGGTCCAAGAATACTACCTTGAGGTACTCCAGCACTTGCAGAGCAGATGGATGAGGAAGAGGTTCCTAAACTTGCACAAAAGGATCTATCAGTGAGAAAGGACTTCAGGATGAGGTAGTAAGTGAAGGGAAGGATGCCCTTGAGTTTCCAAAGCAGCCCAGCGTGCCAAACTCTGTCAAAAGCTTGCGCCTCGTCCAGGAAGACAGCTGAGCAAAATTTTTTCTTCTCTAGGGTGGAGGAAATGACATCGACAATGCGATGGCACTGATGGATGGTGGAGTGGTGAGCACGGAAACCAAACTGATGGTCAGGTAGGAATGGTTTAAGTATGGGAAGGAGTCTACGGAGAAGGAGCTTTTCTAGGATTTTCCCCATTACAGGGAGGAGACTTATAGGTCGATAGGATGATGGAAAATGAGGAGGTTTGGATGGTTTCGGAATCATTATTATAGTGGCGAATTTCCATTGGGTAGGAAAGTGAGTTGTTTTAAGGACAGAGTTAAAAATGTATGTTAGGAAAAGGATTCCTTTTTTAGGAAGGTGTTTAAGGATTTCAGAGGTAATAAGGTCATAACCGGGAGCTTTTCGTGGTTGAAGGTGTTTGATGCAGTAGAGAATGTCCGAGGGATTAAAGGATTTGGGAGGCGGAGATAGTTGGAGGGGTGCTAGGAGATCTTGGTTAATAAGGTTCACATGGTTTTGATCACTTATATCTGGATGTGGAGAAAAAAGGTTTGTGAGGTGTTGAGCAAAGACTTCAACCTTTTCAGATTCAGACTTTGCCCAGGTATTATCAGGATTTAGAATGGGAGAAGGGATTGCTTTTTGGGAAAGGATTCGTCTCGTCGCGTTCCAGAGTGATCTGTCTTTGTTTGTAAGTTGTGAAGTGAAAGTCCTAAATTTGTCTTCTTTATAGAGTCTCAGTAAGTAAGTCAGTTTTCTACTAGCTGTATTGTACGTACGTTTGTCTGATGGATATCTAGTTCGTCTCCATTGGGACCTTGCTCTTCTTTTTTCACTTATCAGTCTCCGTATGTCAGTTGGTAAACTAGATCTACTGTCTTGCTTGCTAGTAAATGGTTGAGTCGAGTCCTAAATGGAAGTCTGTATGGTCTCAGTCAGTGTCTGTACTGTTTCGTCAATGTCCGTCGCATTTTTAAGTGAAATTTTAAGGTCTAGTCTCTGATCTACTAGCGTTTGAAAAGAGTCCCAGTCAACTAGTCCGTTAATCAGTCGAGGTTTAGGAGGACGTATAGGAGGTTTAATGTCAAGGATGAGGAGAACAGGACTATGGTCTGAGGAGAGATCGTCAAGAACAGAGGCAGTAGGGTGAAGGTGAGGTATGGGTGTTGAAACAAAATAGTCTAGGATGTCTGGAAGTTTATTTGGGTCGGATGGGAAATGAGTGTATTCGTCAGGAGAAAGGACACCGTAGTTTGTTGAGGATAAGGCGTTCAGGAGTGTGACACCACGAGGATTACGTGCTCGACATCCCCACTGAGGATGTTTTGCATTATAATCCCCGCCTGCAATGAATTTATGGCCAAAGGATCGGAATAAGGAAAGGAAATCTTGTTGGGAAATAAGGTGATTTGGAGGGCAATATACTGAGGAAATTGTGAAATTAAATGGTAAAGAGTTTAAGGTTACAGATGTACACTGAATAGAGTCTGTGCAAGTAGGGGGTAAAGGATAATGGGAAATTGAATTCCGTATTAGGATCGCACTACCCCCGTGTGCAGTGTTATCTGGGTGATCTGTTCTGTGTGTTGTGTAATTTTGTATGTGAAAATGCGAACGAGTAGTGAAATGTGTCTCTGTGATGAGGGCAATGTCGATCCTTCTGTCTTGAAGCAAAATGTCTAGTTCCTGCCCGTGAAGGGTAGCACCATTAGCATTCCAAAGAAGGATTGACAGGGAACGCTGAGTTGGAGTATTCACTGATGTGGTTGAGCGGCAGGAAGCAGAGTTTGTATAAAGGAAGTGAATGTTGTGAGAGCTGTAAGGAGAGGGTTAATAATGGCACTGAGATCACGAAGGAATGATTGTAGGGTTACTGATATATCAGAGGAAGGAGTTGGAGGTGGAATGAAGACTGGAAGGCGTGGACGTGAGGTCGCACCTGAGGTGGCAGTGGCGTATGTAATTCCGGGTACTACGAGGTTCGTTTCGTTGTGCTGCTGATCTGGGATGGGCGCTGGCTCTTTTTCTGGCTCCCTGATAATAATCGGCTGTTGTGGAGATATTTGGTGAGTTGACGTTTCTAGAACAGACCAATGGTCGGGTTTGTTTGTTTTTTGAATAACTGGGTTTGGTCTTCTATACTTTTTTTGAAGTTCTTTATGAACTGTACAGCCCCTATAATTGGCTGGGTGGGCTCCGTTGCATAAAGCACATTTGGGCTGCTCTTCCGGTTTTTTGGTACAGTGCTCAGTCATATGAGCTCCTGCGCATTTAACACACTTAGGTGCATGGTTACAATATGTTTTCGTGTGCAGGTATGACTGGCATCGCGTGCATTGTACTATGTCTCGTCGTTTGTAGGGTTCTTCCACTTTTATCCTACAGTGAAAGATAGTTTTCACTTCGAAAATATCTTTGTTATTGCAGTTTGGTTCCAACTCAATGAAAAATAAAGAAAGGGCGGAATCCCCCTTTTTTACATTGGTGACATTCCGCACTTTAAAGCCAAGTGCTTCAAGTTCGGCTTTAATTGTGTCAGGGGGGGTGGAGTGGTGAAGGTGTCTTATTACCACCCTGTAGGCCTTCTCTTCCTTCGCCTGAAAGGTGTGAAAGGTCACGTTTTCAGCCCGAAGAGAACGAACGGCATTCTTATAGCCTTCTATGGTTATACACTGTATTACTACATCATTTGATCTGGCTTTACACGTAAAACCATCGTTTCCAAGTAAACTTTTTAATCCTCTGATAAATTGCGAGAAATTTGTGATATTTTTTACAAATATTGGCGGGGGCTTAGGGTCATTTGATTGTTGACACACAGAAGCATTAGGTTCAGTCAGTTGGGATAAAACACCATAGGGGTTTGGTGTAGAGAAGTTTGATGTGGAATGCTGACCTTCTTTGAGGGCCTGAGATGAAGGTTTAGCAAGATCGCCTCCATGAAGGGCGCCTTGCATAGCTGTAGAGCTGTGCGGGCCTGGGCTACTCGGCCTCGAGCCAGAGGTTGAAGTGGAGGGAGCGCGGGCCTGGAAAGAGTTGTCAGTGATCAATGTTTTCTTTGGTACGGGCGACGTTGTTTTGGATCTGCGGCGTTTCTTTTTTTGACCCGCATCAGTCTTACTCATTTTAAAAAGAGTTAAAGAAGTTTGTTTACCTCTCGGAGGTTGCCGGGTGACCTTGGAGATAAGAGGTCGACCTACCAAGCCTCGTCGAAACAGCTTCTTCTTTTAATAAAAAATAGCTACAGTAAAACTATCTAAAAATTATAACTAAAACACTTCTGATTTAAATAAAACTTTAAGAAAATATACAAAATAATAAACTGAACCACCTGGTAAAAAATGAAAAATAAATAAAGACTATAAATGGGTTAAAGGAGTAGTTAAAGTGAGAGCCGATGTGTAAGCTTCGAACTCTGGCACGTGACTCTTGGAAGAAGACTGTCACAAAACCGTGTTTTCAAATTTTACAGGAGAAGCAAAAGAAAAAAGTGACTATTTTTGATGTCGAATTTATTGACCTTATGGTTGTTGGATTTGCTTTATATTATAATAACTTCTTCTATATACTTCAGAAAACCTAGCCATACTACTACTTTTTACATATTAAGCTCAGTGCTTAATTTTTAGGCAATTTTTCAATTAAAATCAGTACTTGTGACGATATTCCATAAAAAAGAGTAAGCAAATTGCATATTAGTACATAAGGGTTTATAATAATTTGGTAAAACATTTTACAAATTAACATAATTTATATACTAAAATTAAAAGTACAAAAATCAAAATCATACATAAACTATATAATATGTCTAATAAAACGAGATCAGGCACAATTCTATTCAGCCATTGTCTTTAGTTAGTAAATTCAGTGTTGAAATAAATAGAAACTGTAAGTGACAAGGCTATTGCATTTAGACAAGTAACTTATTTTTAAATGTTCTTTTGTTTCATATAATTCTTCTTAAATAAATAAAGACAAAAATAATAATACTGAAAATCAATTGACTTAGGTTCTTAATCTATACTAGTGCCCATAAAAATAATATCACTTTTCCATATTTATATATTAATGACATTTAGATTTTCCAAATTACCTTGGACTCTATGGCACACAATCTTTTAAGTTGTTACACATTAAAAATAAAGATAGAAATAGGAAAATATAAATACTGATTTCTATAATTTATTCAAATTGAATATTGATTGAATAAAATATAATGAGATCATAAAATGTCATGACAATGAAAAGTAAAAACAGTCAAATTGAAATAAGTTGAGACACAAATAAAACATTTAAAAAAATAAAAACAGTTTTGAGTCTTTATTAAGGAATCGATAAATAATTATACAATCATTGCTGCAATAAACATTCAAATGCATAAGCAGTATATCATGCATAGGTATTGTACGCTATGCTTGTATTTTTCTTACTTATTAAAAAAAATAGATATAGTATAAAACATAATATCAGGTAGGTATAAAAAGTTAAAAAAAGAAAGAAAAAATATTATGATGATTAAAATTCAAACACAAATAAAACAAGTTATAAATTTTTATGTTTTCATAAAATGAAGGAATATTTTTTTTTACTTATTAATTGAACTAAAGCGTCCTTTTTTACCATTGAGTCCAGTTTTTGTTTATAAGCTGATGTTAGTTTAACCTTTTTTATTTCGGTTGATTTCCATCTTGCTGCTAAACTTTTGTCTTCCAAACAACTTAAATTGATAATAACATCACCTTCACAAGGCCTGGAGTCCAGGTATCCCACGGAACAATCTACTGCCTCCAATTAATAGACTAGATTAGAGGGTGCTCAACTCCACCCCAATGCTGATAAGAAAGTTATAATCAAAATAACATACACATGAATGACAATAGTCACTAGTCACCCACGCGACCACTGCAGGGTTAAAACTCCGATTGGTAAATAAATATAGGGAATACGACGGAGAACACATAAATAAGAAGTAGTAGGGTTAACGATTTCGTGACTGACGAAAGGTTTACTAATCTACGGTTGACAATTCTAAAAAATAATTGTTATATAATTATATTTATTAATTTAAATAAAGCTTTATTTTAGTGGAAAACTGTTATAAAATAATAATATTGTTACAAAATGATATAAATGTAGATAACATTGTATGCAAGAGGGTCACTTTTTTAAAAAATTATTGTTTTAAAAAAATAAAAAAATAATTGTTTTGATCAAAATTGTCATAATATCGCACGTATGACGTTTTGATCAATTAATTTAATAAATATTTTATGGGTTAAATAGTCATAAAAGCATTTGTGTCGTTATTGAACAAAAATGAGATATAAATGTCTTCTTACCGTATTATGAAGACTGCAAGAAACACTTTTGTGACAGTTTATTAAAAAAAAAATGAGACGTTTCCACTTAGATGCCAAGTTGAACACTGATTTGTTACAGTTTAGACCATAATACTAATACAATCCTCTCTAATGTCAGACTGGCATTTCACTCATTCTGGCGTTCTGTGTTTGTACTAGAAATATGACAATATTCTACATAAAAGTTCT
The DNA here is from genome assembly GCA_951217055.1 of Gerris lacustris. Taxonomy (NCBI): domain Eukaryota; kingdom Metazoa; phylum Arthropoda; class Insecta; order Hemiptera; family Gerridae; genus Gerris; species Gerris lacustris. Next base: position 54,910,877 of record OX578284.1, on the reverse strand, counting down.
ACTCCTTAGGAGTGTTTTGGTACAAAAAAAAGGTTTTCTCAAAAAATCGGTTTTGTGACGGTCTTCTTCCAAACCGTCGATATATAACTATAATTACCTTGTATGAAAATAATATATACTATATATATATATATATATATATATATATATATATATATATATATATATATATATATATATATATATATATAATCTATAAAATCAATAACTTTCCATTTTTTTAAAAAATATATATAACAGTAAATAACCTTCCTTAAAACCAATAATCACTATAACCACAAACAACCCTTTATTAAAAAAAAAAAAAAACATTGATAATAAAAAATAACCTTCTATTAGAATAATAAATCATCTATTAAAACAAATAACCCTTATTAAAACAAATCGCTACAAATAACAACGAATGGAGCTAGCTTCTGGCTCTAGGTAGGCTAAGGGACTAGGCTACTTCCCTCTACAACAGGTTTGTAAATGGATTTTGAAATGTTTTCTTCGAACTCGTTCATTTAAAGGAAACTTTTACTGTTTAAAAAAAAAAAACTTGGGAAAATGGTGAAATATTGAGGGAAATTTTTCACTCTAAATTCTCGGATGGTTCCTTATCTTAGAGGTTGACTTTGATCGATGCCAATTTATCAAGGGAGGTTATACTGCATAGAATAAATGTTGACCGAATAGATGGGTGTTTAGCTAGGAACAACGTAGAAAATAAAGACATATTGAGCTCTATACCGTTTAAGTAAGAAGGGTGTGGTTTGGAAAAAGTATCTATATTGGGCAGATAAATAACTTTTTTTTACGTCTAGAGTGAGTTTTACATCCATCTTTATAATATACAATAATACATCTAACTAAAAAATAGTCTGCCATATAGTGTAGCACATTGCTTCCTTGCTTCCTATTTCATATTACTTTAATCATTTTATGCTTGTTAGAACCTATAATAGTCAAATTTATTTAATTTTCCCCCCGTTTTGCTTCCGAGTTTACCGAAGGTAACGGAAGCTATGTGATCCTTCTGAAGAAAATATTTTATATCTCCGATTTCAAAAATTTCTAGACAGAAATCAGGGAATCAGAAATATCAGGGAACATTTTTATTTTCTCTTAAAAGGAGAAATGACCGGAAAATTTGATTTTAAGATTTTGATGAATTTACAAGTGGCCCTGACCCCCAAAAACTTGAAAAAACGTGAAAAAAAAAAATTTCTCTAAAGCGGTTTAGACGATTTTGAATAAAAAATTCTAAAATATAGTCCACTTAACTTAAATACAAATCTAACAATGTAAGCCGTTTTCCCAGGACAAATATACTTCCTGAGCAAATATATAGCTTTGAACGCGGAAAGAGAGATGCTGGGTTCGATTTTCCACCGAAGAGAAGTTATTTTTATGATAAATGTTGATGTGAGGTTCAATAATAATTAAATAAAAACATGAAAACTAATAAATGGAAAACACTAGGCTAAGTAATTATGAGCTTGTATATGAGAAAGTTTGTATAGAGTTGTCTCGGACCGATTTTTTTTTTAAATAAACAGGTCAAGTGTGTGCTAGTCGGCACACAGCAAGGGTCCGTAGGCGTCACTGTATTGTATAAGTAGTACCCTATTAATGGTGTTTTTTAAAATGCTAAAAAGCTTACTTTGAACTATCCTGTGGGTCTGATATTCTCAAAACACATAAAAAAACGGTGTCAAAAAAACAAAAAAACAATTTAACCCTTAAGTTTTTTTACCCTATTTTTTTTTTTTAATATTTTTTTTAAGTCGCTATATTTTTAAAATATGTGGGTAGGTACAAGACAAATACATGCCAAATTTCAAAGTGATCGGACGAAAGGTGTAGCCGTGAGAGCACGCGACAGGACGGACGGACAGACACACGCAGGAAAATATAAGGGTACTTGGTTTTGCCTACGGACCCTAAAAATGGTTCATAAAATCACATCTACCTTATTCACATTCATACTAATTGTCTTTTAAGTAACCTTATAAATTTATTAACTGGCTATTATCAGAGCCTATGAAAAAACATTAATATTGCTGAAATACGACACCTATGAAAACCCTTTGGAGTAACTACTTTACTATGAAAGTAGTTTGATTGCCTATTTAGTAAGACATGACCTCTATCCCTAAAATAAACAATTTCCTTACATGCGCATGCATATACTATTTTTTAGAGAAAATAATGTAGTGATGTAAATTTTTACTTCAGTGAAACGGAGGGCTGATTTAAAATATGTAATATATTGGAATCGATTTCTAAAAACTGGAACACGGACATGGTTTATATTAAAGTATTTTTAGAAGAGATTTAAAACGGCTTAGTCTGTGGGGGTAGATTTAAGGTATAAAGTTGGGAGAGATGAGGGTTGGTGGGGTAAGAGAAGTTGGGGTAAGAGAAGCTTGGTATGAAGTAAGTCAGAAGCAGGGAGAAAACCGCTCTATATATCAGGGTGCCGCGGGGCTTGAAAGCTTGAAACTTGCCTTCCAACTTAGTTTCTATCCCTAGAGCTGAGAAGAACCCTAATGAATACAACACTTCCTTGGAAAAACCCTGGGAATAAAACCTTCTGCAGGGAATACCATTGTGCGGTCAGCACTTATATTCTCTGGGAACAAAGAATCAGTGATGATTCGCTCTGTTGGATCCGGCTTTAATTTCGCTAGTCCGCCCACATTGAGTTTCTAGACTGCGCTTGATTCCGGTCCTTTTCATTTCTAGGATCTAACTTAGAAGAGGTATAACTTATATTGGCTGAACTAAAGTCAGAGAGAGAAAGAAAATAACTTATGGTTTTGAACTGACACGTTTTGTGTAATAGTCAAAGTCCTTACTTAGAATAAATCTGCCAAAAAAGGCATAAGGTAAAACCAAGTACCAAAAACAATAGTACTTTTTTACTTAAGTTAATTTGGTAGGATGTGGCAAGATTTTACTTGGTTACCCACCGTTTATTTACATTATTTTGTTATACATTTGTTTAAAAAAGCTACGCAGGAGAATGAATTTCTCCTCTTTAAATTCGGGACAAGGTATCTATCAAAATTTCAAAACCAAATTTTTGCACCATCAACATGCTCTCTCTTTATATGAGAAAGTAAAAATAATTAGTCAGAGGTGAGTCTATTCCATGTCAGAGATGGACGTAAGACTCTCCGTGGACTTATAGATATTCCACGGGTTTTAATTTACGTGGGGAAACAATAATTTATGTTATATTAGCGCCCTATCCACTGTCGTTCTTTCCGTAAGGAAAACCGAAGAAAGAGGGTTCAAGAGGAAAGAACAGCAGGATTATAATCTTACAAGATCATCCCGTCGCGCCATCCTCTCCATTCTTGTCAACCAATATGTTTCATGTGGATGGGGTAGAGATAACTATAGAGATCCACTGTCGTTCTTTCCGTCAAGAAAGAGTGTCAGTTTATGGGGTTCAAAGAAGAAGGAAAGAACGGCAGGATTATAATCTTGCAAGATTATCCCAGTTAGGCAACGAATCCCAAAGGTTTGTATGACACGACACGCTTTCCCTCGACGAGACATCATTCCCTTGGAAAGTGAGAAGAAGGAGACCACCCACACGCGTTCTTTCCTTCTGGCCTCACAAAATTTAAAAACAAACAGGATTATGCTTTTTCATGTGGATGGGTAACGAAGGGATTGTAGTCACACGACAAGCCTGCAGGATGGAATGAGCGGATTGTCTCAAAGGAAAGAGTGCAGGAAAGTGGTTGTGTGGATGGTAATGAACATGATTATCAATTATGCCGTGATTTCCTTCGGATTAAGAAAAAGGAAAGTCTGTTGGGAAAGAACGACAGTGGATGGGGCGCTATTCTTTGAAGATGACCTCTATAGGCGCTCCTATAACTAACATAATTTTTAATTGTTTCAGGTGCTAAAAGCTTGGACAGAGTCAGGTAACACCAAAGGCTTGGTAGCTTTAGACTTGGACTCTTCGGATAATTTAACTGATGAAGCACTTTTAAAATTCTTGATCAGACATGGTCAGCAGCTTCTAGGATTAGCTTTGTCTGGTATGCCTCATATTACTGATCAGCTCTGGATGGCCATCCTTCCTCTTCTTAAAGACACTCAGTAATTAATAAATTATTAATTTTGTATATGCTAAAGCTCATATTTATTTGAGAACCAAACAGATGTTAAGATGTAATCATATAATCAAATGATATTTTTTGTTGCTTATGTAAACCCCATAAATGATGGATGTGGTTCGTGACAGTTCAAGTATAAACGAGAGGGTATGTTAGCGAGATGCTGTCAAATAAGCATAAACCTATAAAGCTGTCATTAAGCATAAACCTTCACACTGTGTTTTATTTGACACCATCTCGCTAACATACCCTCTCCTGTAAACCCCATATTTTTTAAAAGAAAATAATTGTTATGCGTGATTTTTATTACTAAAAACAAAATTACTTTTCACTTAAAACTAAACTTGTTAAGTGTGTATGGAATCTTTTTGTGATTAAAATCCAATTAAATGATATTTAGCTCTAAGAAGTGAATGCATGCGTTACGATGAACAAAAAATTACTATTCACTTATAAATATACTTCTTATGTGTGTAAGGAATCATTTTATGATTAAAATCCGATTGAATGATATTCTACTCTAAGAAGCAATTACATGCGTTACGATGAAGTCTCTTATGTGGAATAGTTTGTAAGTTTCATTCTGTATTGCTTTAAGAACAAAATAGTAATGTCTTGCAAATCTGTTTGGTATTAAAAATCGTACTAAATGTGTATAGTCCAGGAGATAGCGTGCAAAAATATATCTACATGACATCAAGCTAGAATTTTGTATATAATTTAATCTTTTGGTGCCTTTTAAGAATAAGTGATCTGATAAGTTCGTCTGCGGGACAAAGCTTGGCAAAAGACATTGCAAAAGATAAAACCGGTGGAGAGTAGCAATGTCCCTCCCATTTTGATGAACAATGTGAATTTCATGATATCATCATGGTGAAATTCATGAGTACAAAATTAGTTAGTAAACCAAAAATAGAGTTGATGTTAATTAGCCACTTCATGGGTTAGTTATTCAAATATTACTCCAAATCAATGTGGCCACTTATCAATTGACAAACTAACATCAACTTGAATTTGGTTTACTAACTAATTTTGTATTCAAGATCATGAAAATCACATTCTCCACCAAAATGGGTGGCACATGTCCGCTCTCAACCAGTTTGTTAGTTTTAAAGCCTATTGTCAATCTATATCCTGCAGACAAACTTCGCCGAGCACATAAATATTCTTAAAAATTTACTAATACACAAAATTTTAGCTTGATTTTAGCCAGACACTTTTTTGCAAGCTATCTACTGGACTATTAATATCGTATCTACTTTTTTTCAAAAGCTAATACTAGGTTACTGCGTAGCTTCTTACGGAATAGTAGTTTAAATTGTAATGGTGAGTACCAGTAGAATCAAACTATACGTGATACTGCTTTGTCTACCTAGCTTTTAAAAGCGCTGATACTGGTTATGTTGTAGCCTAATGGAATAGTTGTTAAAATGCAATCTTAATTGCTTTGAGAACTTAAGAATTTAAAGAAATAAACAGTCCCTCAACGTCAATTGAAATGACATTATTATCATAGCAGTCTTCAGCCTTCAAAAGTCCATCATCAGTGCCTAATGCGGAAGAATAAGAGTTACATTAATAAAAGATTTTATGAGAGGTAAGTCTATTTCATGTTGGAGATCGATGTAAGTCTCTTTTGTACGACTCTGTTTTGAATCTCACGTCTGACTCCGACGTGAATGAAATAGACTCACTATGTCACCATTCACCAAATCTTATTATAAATAGGTATAATTTTTTTTCCGCAATAGGCACTGATAATGGCCTTTTGAAAAAGAGATAGTTTGTGTTTTTCCCTTAAGCCCTATTTACACGATAGTTGAAGCGATAGTTATGCTCATGATAGCAACTATTGCATTAACTATCACCGTATAGACTACGTGTTAGATTCTGTCGCGATAGATCTATCACAGAAGTCAGAGTTCTCACGCAGCAGATTTAAGAACGACCACTCTAGATAATATATATATTATGCTGATTGGCTTATTGTTTGTTTATAGTTTTATATCACTTGATAACAGATCTAAAAAGCAGCAGATATGATAGCTTGCTTCATATTTGATAAAAGATTTCATTGTTTTCTACAATATGAATATTCCGTTTGCTGTATATGTATTATAATATAACATCATGATATATTTAATGCTCTATTTCCGTATCCAAGACAGAAATGTAGAGTATGGATATAACTTTGAGTAAAAGACAACAAATTTTGACATATGTTAACTCTCGCCGTGTAAACTGTACACATTTGCGATAGTTCAATTACATGGATTGACATGATAGTTCTATCATGGGAGAACTATCACCATGTAAATAGGGCTGTAAGATGACCTCCACCATTTCTAACATAAGGAATTAAGAATCAAACTAAACGAGATACCAATTAATTTGAAAGGGTTACAGAAGCTAAGGTAAAACCTACAGGTTGGTCATTATTTTTATCTTTCTCCAATTCTTTAATCCTCCCGTATTATATATACTACAAAGTAAATAATTGTACAGGGTTTAATATAATCCTAATATATATTACGTTACAAAAGGTCTTGCTAGTATATAGAGTATCGATTCAGGATATAGGTTTGTTTAATATATTGCTTTACCGTTTGCACTGAGAAGGGTAAACACTATCAGTTTGCTGTATTACGTTTTGTGGTTACTGCAATTAGAATCAAACTTAGGGTCTCCTTGTTCTCGGGTAATTTAATCCCATTATTAGATATCTTGAGCATTCTAATACTACAAGTTAGGGTTTAAACATAATTGCTACTCTAGCTTTACAATTGAAATGATTATTAAATTTATAATGTGCGGTCGACAACTATATTGTTACATTGATTTCATTATTGCATCTACTTAATTTATTATTGATTAAATAAAAAATGTACTTGGGCAAATTAATGATTTGGTTTGGATTTTGTAAAGTTTTATATTGAAATAATTACAAATTAAAAACCTAAATTAATTTATTAGTCAACATTTTATGTCCGCAATTAGTGAAGCACATAGCTTCCTCACATCCTATTTCGTATGCTTTAGTAATTTTATACTTTTACAACCTACTATTGTCAAATTTATTCCATTTTTCCCTCTGTTCTGCTTCCGAGCTTAACAATGGTAACGGAAGCTATGTGATCGTTCTAAAGAGCGAAATTTTATTATGTCTCTGAATTAAAAATATCCAAGACAGAAATCCGTTTCAGACGTCAGGGAACCTTTTCGGTTCCGTATCTGTCTGTCGGAGTGACAGACAGACCTGTGGCTTAATTTTTGCGAACCAACATATCTTAAAAACTGTTTAATGAAATTTAGATGGTAGGTCATAATTAACCCATTGTTGATCATATAAGTTTCAAAGTTCTGCGCCAACTTGCTTCTCTTCTACACGCACACAAACATACATTTATTTACACCTACATCATCAAAAGCACTTATCTGATTTTTATGAAATTTGGATGGTTTGTCGAAAGTAGCCTGCAGATGGTCCCAGATAAAATTTAGCCGTCTGTGCTCTTTAATTTTGCTAAGTTGATGTGTTTTAATTCATGTAAAATTTCAAGATAAAAAGAACTTTTTTTATACTACGTTTTTAAATTTTCTGTTGAATCGTATGTAATGTTGATAATATAATTGTTATTGTTATATAATATATAATATTAGTGAAAAAAAAAAAAAAAAAAAAAAAAAAAAAAAAAAAAAAAATAGTTCCGAATTTATTTACTTCACATAAATGACAACCATCTAGAGAGCTGATCTTAAACCTATAAAAGGACAAATCTTTGTACAACGGATCTCCCCAACACCAAATCTAAACCGTGTCATCGATATATTTGAAATAATATAAATAATGTAATCGATATATTTCCTGTTTTCCTTCATTCAAAGTTTATCTCTTATTTATAAAAATCACAAATTTGAAACCCGTCAAAATGAAGATTGTAAATATGGGATATGTCAAAACAAATAAAATAACTTGCGGATTTTTTCCGAACTAACTTTCCATACAGCAAAATTTGCTGAAAACCAATTAAATTCTGCTGAAAGATGGCTAAAAGTGTTAAAATAATGCATTGCCATCGTGTTCTGAGCTATGCTAAAAGTTTCAAATGTCTAGCTATTCGGGAAGTTAGTTAGAAATCGATTGCCAGATTTGTACCGGACAAATAAACAACCAAACAAACAAGAAAGCAAGCTAATAAAAACGTAATAAAAATTAAAACAATTTTGACAGTTGTAAAAATTTTGGGGGGAAAATTAAATAAATTTGACAATAATTGGCTGTAAAAGTATAAAATCATTAAAGAGTACAAGAATTTTTAAATCTGTTGCAATTGTTTTGTTTTTTAACACGAATTAAAATTACTACCACATCCATGATGCGCACGAGAATAAACATAGAGAATATGTATATGAAACATGAAATTGAGGTACATCATCGGAAGGTAACCTTTTCCGAACAGTGTTGCCGTCAACATTTTGAGTCTCTATTTAACAGTCTTTTATTGCTCACCGATAATTTTTCTCCAAATTTGTTCAATTCCATCTTTACGTATTCCATAAACTGTCTCAATTAAGAGGGGGAGAAAGTTTTAGCCTCTCAAACTTTACCCAACTGAAGCTCCAATTTTTGACATTTATTAATGTTATCAACCACTTGAAACGTGCTTAACCTTTTCTTCTGACAAATTGAACTTTAATTTACCCCAGTGTTTTGATTTGTTTCTTGGTTTTCTTATACATTTTGCAATTATATTTATTTAAGGATACTTGAACAAAGTGCCTCATTATATATTATATTCTGTTGATATAAATATCACTCTTATAATTGATATATTATCATTTTTTCGTTACAGAATCCTGATCATGGGAACTGCTGAAAGACTCATCGGTAACATCCATGTTGATCAGCTGATGGACTCAATAGCAACTTATTGTCTTAACTTGGAGAGACTAGAACTACGCTGGGATCCTGACAATCTTAGGTTTTCTGATAAGAGTCAAAAAGCTATTGATATTCTTCGCGTTAAGTGCTTCAAATTGAAGAATCTTGCCTTAAGGTAATGATTATTTAGTTTTTTTTCCTTTTGTTGTCCCTTTTATATTAACTATAGGTGTAGAAGTGGGCCGTGAAGGGTAATAAAAAGATTTGGTTTAAATTATACGAAATGGCTATATTTCGCCCCACTCCGGGGCATAGACGTGCCTGAAACATCATTTTAACTTCATATAAATACAGTTCTGACTAGGGGAAAAAAATTTATAAATAAACTATACACTATACACAAGAAACCCTATTTTAAAAAAGATCAAATAAAATAATTAATGTTAACAGAACCTACCGGTAACGAAGGTTTGGTTACATGTTTAATATATATTAGTCAATTCATCTAAATAATTAGATTCGTCTTTAAAATTCTCGACTCTCCTACTAAACTCTAAACTAATTGGTTTAAAGAAACATAACATTTTTGAAACAGTAACAATTAACAATTAAAACAATTAAAAACGATTAAAAACAAAAATATCACAAAGAAGCTTGAGGTAACCTGAGTTTAACCTACTAATATGTATAGATGTAAACATCTAACTCTGGAAACATCTAAAAATTATTTATTTTTATTTTTTAAATACTATGAGCTATTACTATTTTATCCGTCATCTATTATGAGTGTATTATTTTACGTTTTATTATAATTTAATTTAAACAGAGAAATGTATATTAGGTTTGAAGCGGGAATTATGATTTGATTAGAAATTATGTGTTATTTTTTTATTTTTTTATATTTAGGATAGCTGAGTAGAATTTATTAATGTCTTTTGAATCTGCTTTATAGTTTATAGAGTTATTTGTTAAGGCTATGTACGCGGCTTCAAGATATTTTCTTTTAGATTCATTTATTTCTGTGTCCAATATTTTTATGTTATCCTGGTCTATTTTATGATTATTATTTTTTATATGGACGGCCAGCGCAGTTTTGTCATTTTGGGCTCTTATGTCATATATATGTTGTTTTAATCTGCTCTCTAGTTTTTGCATGGTTTCCCCGATATATACATGGTCGCAGTCTTTACATTTAATTTGATAAATTACATTTGATCTTTTTAATTTTTCAGTTTTATCTTTTAATTTGTGGTGGAATGAGTTTTTTATTTTATTAACTGGTTTTAAACCAAATTTAAGTCTATTGCAGTCAAAATCATTGAAGGTTTTTTGTATATTTTCTGAAAGGCCTTTTATGTATGTGAGGGATTTGTAGTATTTAATATTGTCTATTGGGTCCTTAGGGGTTGTATGAGCAGTAGCAGTATACCAAAATTTATTAATCAATTTGATCGGGTTACTATTTTTTTCTAATTTTTTATAGATTAAGTTTTTTAGCGCGGGCATGTATTTAGGGTCAGTAAGAGCTTTAGATTTTTTTATCAAGTTGAGTACAGAATTACGTTTATGACTGAAAGGGTGACTAGAAAAGTAGTTGAGGAATAATCCTTTTTTAATGTCTTTTTCATACCATATAGTAGATATTTTTCCATCTTTTTCTTTGATTAAGGTTATGTCCAAATAATTAATTTTGTTATTTATTTCTTTTTCCATGGTAAAAACGATATTTTTATGTTGGTTGTTAAATATTTTGAGGGTTTCGTCTATATAAGAATTTTTCGTGATTATGATGAGATCATCTACGTACTTAGCTATGAATTTTGGTTTTTCCTGTAGTTTAGTTAAGGCTTGTGTTATAAGATCGTTAATAAAGATTCCGCTTATGTTGGTTGAAATACAACTACCCATTGGGGTGCCGTTAAGTTGTCTATAAAGTTGCTGGTTGTAAAGTATATAATTGTTACCACAAATGAATTTTATTAAGTCTAAGTATGTGTTTTTACATTTTATGTTAGTGTGTTGAGCGATATGTTCCCATTTTGATTGTATAATTCTGTAAACTTCTTGTAACGGGATACTGGTGAACAAAGATTTTATATCTAAGGATATAATAGATTCGTCTTTATTTATAACTAAATTTTGTAAGGCTTTTTTAATATCTATAGCATTTTTATAGTCATACGGGTTATTTTTGCATAGAAAGTCTAGTGAGGGAGTTATAAATTTGGTGAGTTTTTCTGTTGGTGAGTTGTTGTTACTAACTATTGGTCTAAGTGGGATATCTATTTTATGAGTTTTCGGAAGGCCGTATATTTTGGCAAAACAGCTGTTATTTATATTTAGTTTGACTTTTTCCTCTTTGTTTATATATTTTTTATCAAGCAGTTTTTGGGTTATTTTTTTATATTCTTTTTTGATATCTTCTAATTTGTTATCCGGGTCGCATCTTACTTTTCTGTACAAATTATTATCATTTAGTAATGAATTCATTTTATCTTCATACATATCTTTAGTCATAATAATAGTAATGTTACTTTTATCCGCTCTTGATATTATGATATTACTATTTTGTTTTAGGAACGTTTTAGTTAGTTTCGCATCTATTATTATTTGTTTTTGTACCGATCCATTGGGAAACTTATGAGATTTAATATTTTTTTGGAAATTCATAATTTTGTTTATTAAGTGGCTACGAAGTGCATTCTTATGGTTGTCGCTAGTGTTTAATTTATTTAGGCATTCTTTATTATTTTAGTAGGAGAGTCGAGAATTTTAAAGACGAATCTAATTATTTAGATGAATTGACTAATATATATTAAACATGTAACCAAACCTTCGTATACCGGTAGGTTCTGTTAACATTAATTATTTTATTTGATCTTTTTTGTAAAATAGGGTTTCTTGTGTATAGTGTATAGTTTATTTATAAATTTTTTTCCCCTAGTCAGAACTGTATTTATATGAAGTTAAAATGATGTTTCAGGCACGTCTATGCCCCGGAGTGGGGCGAAATATAGCCATTTCGTATAATTTAAACCAAATCTTTTTATTACCCTTCACGGCCCACTTCTACACCTATAGTAATGATTATTCATTTTGGGCGTTCTATAATTTATTTATGGTACATAAAATTACATACAGGGTGTGGCAACATAAATTTTCAATATGCAATGAAATCCATTTTACAAATCAGAAGTTTTAATTTTTTTATAATGTAGGTACATATTTAAAGTTTTGTTTTACACAGATTTGAAAATAAAATTACGTAGATGACGCTCCCCATTGTCCATACACTGAGAGCCGAGTTCTGGCGTTTGTCATGACCCTTACCAGCAATACAGCGGGTATATTGGCAATTTCTGCCCGGATTTTGACCTTCAGGTGTTGAAGAGTCTTTGGACGGTTGATATAGACGCGGAATTTCAAGAAACCCAACATGTGCCAAATTAGGGGAGCTGACTGGCCACTCCAAATCGCCCCGCGTTCATTCGAGATCACGTAGGGAGAGTTCCTGTACAGGTACAGTCGCAAAATTGTAAGGATGGTAATGAAGGTCATCGTGAAGTATTCGCCCCACTGAATGATCAGAAAGTGCAAGGGCAGATGCATGTTTGCGCACAGAACGCCGTGGGGATTGCAAGATTGAAGCTCTCACTGCCTTAATTTTCTCAGGTGATCTGACGGACCGAGAGACTCCAGTTCTGCGTCTTGTCTCACTCACGGTATGTCTGAACGTAGTGACCCATGTAGCAATTAATTTCCGGTCCAGAACAGGGCCCAACGGGGCTACATTGAAGCGATTTCTGAAGGCACGCTGGGTTAAAGATCACAGAATAACCGTTCGCAAATTTGGTCTCACACTCTCCATATTGTTCCAACGCATAATGGTGACTGACCGAAGTGAGAAACAAAACTTTAGAACCACACCTCTTGAATCAGTCCACTTCCACTTTGAAGCCACATCTGCAGCTTAAGTGGCGCGCATTTAGAAATAGAAATTATTTTGCCACACCCTGTATTACAATTAGGTTATATTATAAATTTTAATTTCAATAGCCTAAATACTAAAGATTGCTTACTGGCGACAAAAGCACAATCTTAAGCTTGGCTACAAGATAGAGAGAATTAAAAGAGAATGATTTAAAATTACGAAAAGATTTGTATAAGCTACATCTAATAATTTCCAAGGTTATTGAATGTAAAGCAAAAGTTAAAGAATCTTTAGTTCTGTTTATCTCCCTTTAGAAGATGAAATGTAATAATTGATACATCAAACGAACCTTTATCGATGCCGAAATCTTTTCTTTAACTAAAAAAAAGTAATAAAATTTATTATTGAAAATTTCCCACAGCGATTAGTGTTAAGAAACTTGTTTGAAGTACAAAATAAACGGGACAAAAGCTATTTAGGGGTAGTATAAGATTAATTGATTAAATTTCCAGATATCAGAGAAAAACAACAGAAAGTATCTAAGGTTTTTCTTTAAGATAAACAGCTTTTTAGACCCCCATTAGCATTTATTTTACTTCATGGAAAACTTATCCTTTTAAATATTTATAAAGGACATACAGACATACTTTTCCACAAGTATTTCTTTCTTTCTATGCTTGAGATTATTATTAGATACAAATGGGGACTTATCTCCACAATTTAACTTTGTTATACAAAGCCGCTTTTTAACCACTTAAGTCAAATTTAAATTTCTATCTCAACTCCAACATTGACTATTTCTTTCATTTTTGTTCACACGTTATCACCTACATTATAGATAAAAAATAGAAGCTGAAAGAAGGCTTATCAAAATAAAGTTAATTTTTGTTGAGGTACATCATTCTTACCTAATCAAGTAATTAACACTTTAACACTTCGGTAAAATGTAAAGTCCAACAACTTGATTAAGTTGTTGTATTTTCAACTTGCGATTGTCTATTTTCTAAATGTGAACAAAACCGCGTAACAGTGGTAAATTTAGTACGTAACTTTGATTGATAAATAATGTGAAAATTTCAAAAATATTCACCCAGTTCTTTTGTATAATTTAATTTACAGTGTTTTGATTGTATTAAAAAAAATCTGATTCAGTTACAAGAAAACAGATATCTAATGGTATTTAAGAAATGGCAGGTTTTATTAACCTAATATCCAATTCATTTCTAATCATTTCACATTTCTACTTATAAAAAAATAAACAACTTATCTAACTCAAAACGTAACATTAACTGTTACTAAATCTATTGAATTATACTGCTTGTAATTAATAATTTCATTTATTTCCTTGCACTGTCCACAAAAGCCCTTAATTTTAAAAAAGCCTTTATACATTTTACCATTAATTTAAACAATGAAAAGCCTAGTTTATATAATTTTTTTTTAAATGTTTGACAGTCCGATAGAAGTTAAAATACAGAAATTGTAATAAACATAGTTGAACGATGAGTGAAAAGCATAATTCCGTGGGTCTTGAAAAGTCTTGTTATTCCATTGTCAACTTATTTTAACCGAATGATTGGATACCAATTTAATATGGTCTTATTTTGATTCCATTGTCGATGTTTTCGGTCTAATGGTTAGAGAGTCCAACCAAATCAATGCCTTTTACTCTATTCCCAACATTTTGACCTAATTATTGGAAACTTGACCAATATTTGATCATATTTTGATTCTGTTGTCAACACTGTTTGTCTAATGGTTGGGAAGACCTTCCAAATCAGTGCTTTTTATTCCATTGTTAACATTTTGACCTTAACGATTAGAAACCTAAATCAATATAATATGATCTTATTTTCTTACTCTAACTCATATTAAATTTATTAAAGTTTCTGCTTGTGATTAATCATTGTATTCAAAACCACCTAAGTTTTTAAGTTTATATATTAAACCATTAATGGGATTAAAACCAAACAATAAAAAACCTAGCTTATACATGTTTTTAAAGTTTTTTTCGACAATTAGTGAGAACAGTTTTTTTTGACAATTAGTGAGAAAAATACTAATGAACATAGTTAAAAGAAAAATGATAAGTCCAATTCCGTCTAAATCTTTAAATAGCTTTTTAGTCCGAATGATTAGATATCAATGTATGATCTTATTTTGATTCTATTATCAAAATTTTATGTCTATAGTTAGGAAGACCAACCAAGTCAGTGCCTCTTATTTCATTGTCAGCATTGTGACCTAATGATCGGAAACCTTTAATCATTGTATGATCATATTTTGATTCTATTGTCAATGTTATTTGCCTAATGGTTAGGAAGACCAAATCAGAACCTTTTATCAGTTACTTAATCAATACCTCCATTGTCAACATTTTGACCTAATGATAAGAAACGACCAATATTTGATTCTATTGTCAATGTATTTTGTCTAATGATTGGTCAGACCAACCAAATTAGTGTCTTTTATAGTATCGAAAACTCTTCAGTTGAAAGAAAAGTTTAACTATACAATACACAGCTTGGTTTTCCGGTGAAATCCGCTTCACGAAGAGGTTGACGTCCGATGTTTCGCTTCCACTACTGGAAGCATCTTCAGAGGTGTGGTGCATGTTGACGTTGAAGCAACAACAAGACATACCTTTGTGATGTTGCTTCAAGTAAACATCACGATGCACCACACCCCTGAAGATGCTTCCAGTAGTGGAAGCGAAACGTCGGACTTCAACCCCTTCGTGACGCGGATTTCATCGTAAACCAAACTGTTTATTACGAGTCTACCCGCGGAAGCCTACTTACCAATTAATGCAATACATTTGAATATCCATAAACATTAATAAACTTGTGGCTGATGGCAACACTGGTAATTTTTTATTACCTTACTTAACCTTCTCCCCCATTTTTTGGTTCTTGTTCCTTATGTACGTAAGTGTATAGTTGTATTGTGAGAGACCTTAATCAAACCAATAAGTTCAATATACAATCTTATTCAATTATAGAGTTAATGAGTGTTTATTCATTATCTTATCATAAATATAATCTTTGGTGACCCCGAACCGACGTGAAATAAATAATTAAATTAAATAAATACTAACATTGTATTATTCATGTTTCAGTGATGGAAGATACTACGAGGTTGTAAAGGCTAATTTCGAACGCGCTGACAGGATGACCGTAGTAAGAACCTCAACATCTTGTAGGATATCTCTGTATTATCTCCTTCAGAATTATACAGATCTTATCTTCAATTGAACTTCTCACACACTGTCTCATAGGAGACATAAATATAATTCCTTGTGATGGAGAATTTGAATGTTGATTTGCGCCGACAAAGACAAAATTTAGGATTTTGAAGGAGGACATTAACAATAAATTGGTGGTGATTTTTTTTTTTTTTTTTTTTTTTTTTTTTTTTTTTTTTTTTTATTATTATTATTTTATTTATTTATTTTTCATTTCGAAAAGTATGATTTTGTATTTAAAGGCATGTTTCTAAAATAAATAATTAAGCTAGGATTAATATTATTATCTCATCGAATAATATTTCGATTCATAAAATTACTATTATTTTTTGCACATTTGATTTATTTATTTTCTTTAAATTATTATATTAATAAGGAAAATAATTTGGTGTGTTCATTTTTTTAAAAATCAGTACATGTATTTAAGAAGTTGCAATGACAATATCATATTATTTTTTAAAAAATAGTTTGAACTAATTTAACACATTAGAAATGAAATTGAGTCATAAAAAATATATATAATTACAAAAAATATTAAGATAAACAATACCAGAAATCTAAATGAGATATTTATACCAGAAACCTAAATGAGATATTTATACCAGAAACCTAAATGAAATATTTATACTAGAAACATAAATGAGATATTTAAAAACCAGTCACATAATGTACGTACGTAGAATTAATTATTTATTTAAATTATCATTATGTTTGTTTTATAGAATTAAAGGATAGTTTTTCGAATTTTATTGTTCTAATTGTAATTCAGAAAAGTAAATGTTCACTTGTAGTCCGTGTTAAATGAGTTTTAGTGTGTTGACAGCGCAGGAAAGTCGAAAAAATAAAGTGGGGAGCCAATAGGAGCTCAGCATTTTTAAAATCCTTAAATCCCTGTGCTCTCACTGGCTCCCCATCCCTTTTTGTCAACTTTCCCGCGCTTTCAACGCAATACAAGTCATTTAACACTAACTGTAAACTAATTTGATAAGTTTATTTATTTATTTTTTTTTTTTTTGCAATGCTTAAGTAAATACGATATGAAGACATCCTGTAGTATTATTGTTCCATCTGTTCATTTATTCATATGTTATCTTAATTATACGTTTTCTTTTGGTGATTTTGTTGGTTTCATTTAATTTTACACACTCTTTATCCTATTCTACCGATATAACTCATGATCCCCACCAAATTTAAAGTAAAACCATTCGATATACTGTCAGACATCCATATAAATAAATTGATGCTTCCAGAAAAAAAAGAAAAAAAAATGAGTGGTCTTAAAAGAGGAAGATTTTTATTTCGACACCTGTAAAGTAAATTATTGATTTTTATTAATTCACTATTTGTTTAATCTATTGTTCTCTTGTCAATCATTTTGAAATCTGTGAAGAAAATTATTCATTTTTATTATTCCCCTATTTGTTTTATCCAGGGGTGTCCAAACTACTACCACTCTCAAATATATCTTTTATAAAATTAATTTTTAATAAACATATACAAATTTTAAATTACATAAACTGCCTCTATGATTTAGACCAGTTTTGGAGACAACAACAGCCGGTCTCAAATGTAAAACGATACAAGTGGCAAAATGAAAATGAATAAAGTGCACTGAGCCTTGGGTGTGGTCAGCTTATATAGACATAGCAGCTCTGACGTCAAGATTAAGTTGTGAGTGTATGTGTTTGTCAGTGTTTCTAAGTATTGTCAGAGTCAGCACTATATTTAAATATAACTCGCGGGTTTCATTCGGTGCGCCGTGCCACGAAAGAAGTTAACAAATTGACCTAAACAATGTAAAGTTATAAATTCATCACAGTCAAATGCCATTTCAAAAATCAGCACGAGTTTTATACAAGTTTTTTTGGCCGATATGAATAAGGTATATGAGCTTATTATCTATATTCCTTACCATTGTGAAGTCCGATAGCTGAATGTTGCTTACTTTATCCGGCTCACTATGGACCATCTTTCCAGATCTGACTTTTCAACTATAATGATTGGAGACCCCTGTTGTTAAAAGTCAGGAGGTTTATAAATGTTAAAAAATTAATTCTAAACTAAGACTAAGATATTTCTTTATTCTGATCAAAGATGATTCCAATTCTACTTCAACTAATGGTGGTAGAATACGCAAAATTATTAGAGTGCAAGATACACCTAAAAATGGTTTTAAGAAAATAAAGGACAGAAAAAACATCGAAAATATTAATTCACAAAAAGTTTGTCAGTCGGATCTTTATCTTTATTTCTATAAATTTTGTTCTGTGAAAAAAAAAAAATTTTCGTTCAACAAAAACACTTTCATATGGAGAATTCGAGGGGATATAAAAAAATCGTTATTTAGAGATTTTCATTGTACAGAAGTTTGTTTGAAAGAGGTCCGGCTATACTTTAATTTAAATATCTTACGTTTAAATTATCTTACTCACATGCTTGAATGGTGATAAATTAAAATTTACAGTCTCTAGATACGGTTTCTCTTGAATCCCGTCTAGGCCCCTACTTGCCTTATAAATAAGACAGGGAAAGGATATGAGTAAAAGGCAGATAGATAAGACTTGGCCCCAATGATTTATTTATACGTTGTAGCAACACCTCGAAGCCTCCTGGTTAATATTGCATTTCGTTTCCTTACGTTGACAAGCTAAGACATCTTTCTATTCATTCATCTTTTCATGCTGTTTTTTTTTTTTTTACTTTCTCATATACGTAGTATTTAAAGAGAAAGTATCTCTTCATTTATCTTTTCATGCTTGTAAATGCTTGCATCTTTTAACTTTCTCATATACGTAGTATAAATAGAGAAAGTATCTCTTCATTTATCTTTTCATGCTTGTAAATGCTTGCATCTTTTAACTTTCTCATATACGTAGTATTTATAGAGAAAGTATCTCTTCATTTATCTTTTCATGCTTGTAAATGCTTGCATCTTTTAACTTTCTCATATACGTAGTATTTATAGAGAAAGTGTCTCTTCATTTATCTTTTCATGCTTGTAAATGCTTGCATCTTTTAACTTTCTCATATACGTAGTATTTATAGAGAAAGTGTCTCTTCATTTATCTTTTCATGCTTGTAAATGCTTGCATCTTTTAACTTTCTCATATACGTAGTATAAATAGAGAAAGTATCTCTTCATTTATCTTTTCATGCTTGTAAAAGCCTGCTTCTTTTAACTTTCTCATATACGTAGTATTTATAGAGAAAGTGTCTCTTCATTTATCTTTTCATGCTTGTAAAAGCCTGCTTCTTTTAACTTTCTCATATACGTAGTATAAATAGAGAAAGTATCTCTTCATTTATCTTTTCATGCTTGTAAAAGCCTGCTTCTTTTACCTTTCTCATATACGTAGTATAAATAGAGAAAGTATCTCTTCATTTATCTTTTCATGCTTGTAAAAGCCTGCTTCTTTTAACTTTCTCATATACGTAGTATATATAGAGAAAGTATCTCCTCATTTATCTTTTCATGCTTGTAAAAGCCTGCTTCTTTTAACTTTCTCATTTACGTAGTATATAAGAGAAAGTATTATGATGGTAATAAAATTCGGTTTTTGAGATATTGATGAATTTTACACGTTTTAATAGCCTTTAAATCCAAAACTGTGGTTTTGAACAATCATGCATATCTGTCGGCTGTACAAACGATTTGAGTCTAAACTAAAACATGTACTAAACACTCTTTGGAAATATTAATAACTCGTGTTGGTACTTTTTTACTTAAGTAGCCCCCAATGTCCCTTTGTCTTAATTTTTATTTAGACAAACGAAAATTTACAGAGTAGTATATATTCCTTAGTCTAAATTACTTTAAGGACAAAGGGATATTTAGTCTAATGTACCTTGCGACAAAGGAATATCAAACTTGTGTATATAAATTTGATAATATCCCTTAGTCTAATTAACTATTAAGACAAAGGAATATTAAATATACGCTAAGAAAACTGTAGAACTCATTGTCCTTCAGTTTTCTGTATAAGATTTAGTCTAATCTAACACATATGATAAGACTATAATCTTTAAATAGCGTAGTAAAACTGCCCCAGGAGTCTCAATGTTTTGGGGAGACAAACACACAAAGTTTTGAGACTTTAGTCGGGCAGACTATTGTTTAGAACCGAGGGAGGTACTAAAGTAAAAAAGTGTTCTCGCTTAGACATTGGAAATACATAATTGGGGAAAATTCCAGGTATCTAGAGGTAGTGGGAATGTGGGTTAACATTTGTAGTAGTTACCAACACTTGTAAAAACAGAACTAAAAACTATTTTAATTAAATTTGTTATACATGTGGATAAATTTACGGTCTCTCAACAAACATTATTTAGTTTTCCAAATGCTAGTACATGACAAAAAGTTATACAATTCATATAACAAACATTAAAGTTTTACTTGTTATCGCTTTAATTATTATTATTTTGCTTCCGAGCTTATCAATGTTAACGGAATAGTCCAGGAGAAAGCGTGATAAAAGTTTCTGACAAACATTAAGCTATAATTTTGTGTATAAGCTGATCTTTTGGTGCTTTTTAAGAATATGTGGTCGGCTAAGTTCTTTCACGGGACATAGCTTGGCAATAGGTATTTGGGGAAAAAAAAAAAAAAAAAAAAACGGTGGAGAGCGGTATAATAACAAGATTCAATTTATTGTAGCATGAGACGTTAAATTATAAGGGTATTAATCTCAACGTTTTGACATTTTTATGTTTTGGCTATGGCACATTAACCTCGAAAAGCGGTAGTTACACGAATGGAGAAGATATAGGATCAAGGTTTTAAGGAAGGTATAGGAGGTGTTCAATCGAGTCTGTCCGCTCTTGGTAGGGATAGTGTTTCCCACTACCGCGCTTGGTATCGCTGTCGCTAGGGCGTCCCCTCCCCAAGCGATTCTAAAACGCTGTACACTGTACTAGGAGAATAGAAAAAGGTTGGAGCTAACTACACTCGTTTATATCGCTGCTTAGAGGTCGGCTGAGTTATGATTGCAGTTTAATACTCTTGATAATACTCTACTAAAACCACCCTTCCCACTCAACTACAACTTCTGTTCAACTGCTCTGATTTGCATCGGACTAACGCCATAACTATTAGAATTTTATTCGTAATAAACTAATTAATTTTGTTTTAATTTATTCATAAACATATATATATAATGACACGCTTATACTCGTATACCTATTCTGTGTATAGGAAAAATCATCTACTCCCGTGGTCTATTCGATAGCACGTCTGACATCAAATTCATTGATCAATGGTTCGAAACTCGTCCAGGTGAAAGATTTCTAACAGGTAAATCATCTGCCAACTTAGATCGGCAGTTGATAAAATATCTCTCACTTGGTAAAACTTACAACTTCACATCAAAAATGTTTCACTTGGATGAGTCTCGAAACGCGAACTTCGTTTCCCGATGTCAATTTAATCCAAACCAATTTACTCTACCGCGGCTAAAGAAGTTTCACTTCAAAAATGTTTGTTCTTCAGAACAATCCCATAGTCCGTTAACTTCGGTAAGTTCGGAAGCAAAAATTGACATTTATTTAACCCTTAAATGCTAATGGTAATTGTATGGCTGGTATTACTAAACCTTCGTCGATTCGACTAACATATGCAGAAAATACATTTTTTGGGTTGAAACTACACTTTTATAAAGAGAAAACTATTAAGAACTCATTAATATTAAATCTTTTAGTGAGATATACATTCATTTGATGACAAATAACTTAGGAGGACCATCAGAAGAATCTGAAATTGAGTGAACATTAATGCACCAGGTCCCATGCACCAGGCCAAAAGCCCTAGGCCAAGGCCCTTAGCAAAGGCTAAGTGCTCCACGCCCCAGATTATCGGCCATTGGTCTCTGGCCCATTGCCCCTTACCCCTAGGCCTATTGCCCCTCACCCCAGGCTAAAGGTTTATTCGACGACCAATTAACCCTTAATAACCTAGCGTTGCCATATGGCAACAGCAAAACCCCATCCCTTTATTATTGTCTGGAGAGGTCCAAGTTAATATTGAACTTTTTAAATGTTAATATTATGTCAAAAGAAGGATTAAATTGATTTTTCATCATTAGATTTATTTGTTTGGTGCAACACGTATGCGGCAAGACAGGTTTAAAAAATGGGTTATTCAAATTTGTGACACGGAAAGAATTTTAATTTTTTTAAATTAATTAATTAAATAATGTTATTATTGGTAATGAAACTATTAGAATAAAGAGTGATTAAAAATATAAAATTATTGCAGGTTCACAAAATTTAATTTTTCTGCCTTAAATTGAGCGTCAATTTGAAAGTTGCCATATGGCAACGCTAGGACATTAGCCTTACAGTATTTTTTCTAAGTCATAATTTTATTCAGTCATATTTATATACAAAGTTTTGATGTTTTTTTTTGCCTAATGTTAATTTTAATTGATTATTTTATAAATATTTCTCAATTACTCTCTAAATCTTGTAATTATATTGGTTGAACAAGTATAATTAGTAACAAATATTATTGGGCTATTCTTTTAAAAATAATATGTATATAGTAATATCTATATTTCTTTATTACAATTGAATAATACATATATATTTTTAAAGGTAATAACAAAAACACATGCATAAAACAAATAAATAAGAAATAATACATAATTTTACAGATAAACAACATGATACATAATACAGATAATGAAAAAAAAATTAAATTTACTTTTTTGTTATTTTAAATAAATTTAGTATTTTGTTAGTATTATTTGTTCTTTTTTAACCTAAAATTTATTTTAAATACATTTTGTAAAAGAAATTATTAAAACATTTACTGTGAAAAAAAACTGTAGGGCTGATGTCCTAGCGTTGCCATATGGCAACAGCCCAAATTTGGGGTAAGGCATTTTTTTTTAATTTTATAAAACATTTTTTTGCATATTAAGGGACCTCTTAACAGACAAAATCCCCAGAAAAAAACAAACAATTCCCCAAAAAAATAATTCGTGCAGTTAAGGGTTAATTCCCTACGTTTATTACTAAACGTTAGTTGAATCGACGAAGTAGCTTTGACGGGGAAGAAGCTTGCCAGAAAACGAGTGTATGCTCAAAATGACTACTACCGCTACACTACACTAGCAGGTGTGTTACTAACCAGAGCAAGCACTGCAGAAGGGTGGGTTATTATATACCCATCACCATCGCATACGAACGTAAAAGGTTAAGCTTCAAACTACTACCATTAGAATTCCAGGGTTAATAAAAAGGGGGAGAAAATTGAATATCTGATAACATCGTGAAAGCAAAAAAATAAATTTCGAGAAAACAATGTGCCACACTATAATGTAAGGCTTTTTAAAATTTTTATCAGTTAAAAAATAAATGTATTTAAGTTTTGATTAAATGCAATTCACGCATAAGTTCATTCTACAAAGTTAAAGCATAGAACAACATTTAGCATGTAACTTAATGATTATTCACCGTAACTTATTTTATTTTCTCTCCACTTTAATAGCATATAACATAAAACAAGAGAATAAATTATAATATTTAATGCACTAAAATAGTTCAACTGTAAAGTTTTAATATTTTCTCTCATTTAAAAACAAGCTATTGTATATTCATAGTTGCGTTTAGTTATGTTATTGTTAGATATGCTAATGCTTCAAATATTATTGTAATCCAACTACAAGCGAATTTATTGACTGAGTAAACACGATTATATTGTCTACAGTGAAAATTCCAAAAGTAGAACTTTTCTCTAAACCGTATATTACATTTATCCCTTTATATACAAAGTAATTAGTTTGTAATATTTAAATTTATTAAGTATTATTGTTACATAATACTTTAAGGGTAATTATTAACATTATAAATTATTAGCATAATAATGATATTATCATGATTGGCAATAATATTTAATTAAAATAAGTCGAAAGGAGATACTAAACTAATTATAGTGGATGATACTTCGAAAACTACAAACAAAAATAAACTGCCAATTAGTGTGGCACATAGCTTTCTCGCATTCTATAACGTATTTTATTGATTTAATGCTTTTACAAGCCATTATTATTTAATTTGATAAATTATTTTCCCCGTTTATTTAAAAAGTCAAAATTGTTTTGATTTTTTACATGAATTAAAGTATTAAATTACCAAAATTAGAGAGTGCAGACGGTTGAAATGAATCTGGTACTATCTGTGGTTTACTTTCGACAAACCATCCAAATTTCATAAAAATTGCAGTTGAGTACATTTGAAGATATATGTGTAAATAAAGGTATATCGAAGAGAAACAAACGGGTGCAGAAGGTTGAAACTTATATAGGACCAACAATGGGCTAATTATGACCTACCATACAAATTTAAATAAAATCAGATTAGTAGATTTTAAGATATGTTGGTTTGCAAAAATTGAGTGACAGACCGACAGACAGACACGGAACAAAAAATGTTCCCTGATGTCTGAAACGGATTTATGTCTTGGAATTTTTGAAATCGGAGATATAACATTTTTTCGTTCTTCAGAACGATCACATAGCTTCCGTTACTTTCGGTAAGCTCGGAAGCAAAACAATCAAAATTGTATTAAAACACAGAGAGAAATGAAGACCAAAAACAACATCAATTCCTGAAAAAGAATGTTTTGACTGACTTAATAACCATTTTTTTTTACATTGACATGTATTTAGAACAAATTTACGTCACGCAAAAAACGACAAGAAAAAAATGTTTATCTACGATTGATACGAAATATAAACATTGTATTTCTGTGTAGATGCGTACAGTGGCGTAACTATGGGGCCTAACCCGCATTGTGGGGGGCCCCCGGTTTTAAATGCAAGAGGTTTGCACCTCTACCTCTTGAAATGAAGTAAGTAAAACAGTGTAAATTGCACTACTAAATGTCCCTTTGTCTAACTTAACGAATGGACTAATGGATTTTGTCACTTTTTGTTACATAAGTGTGATGTTCCTTTGTCCCAAAATACTTAAATTTTAAATGAAAATTTCTAAATTTTAAATCTTTCTTTATTGCTCCAATTTCTTAAATGTATACACATAAATATATAAAAGATATCGTATAAATCTACTTTCGAATGGAACCATTGAAAAGAAGTTATAAGGATTAATGCAATTTACATAGTTTGACCTACCTAGTTCTGGAAGGCAGTGGTGCAATTTACACTATTTTCCTTACCTCGTTTTGAGAAGTAGAGGTGCAATTTACACTGTTTTTTTTTACTTTGTAAAACATTCTTTTATATTTCTGCAAAAAATGGTGCTATTTACATACAACCGTTTTTATTTATTTTAACAAGTACATATAAATAATTTAATAATAAAATATGTTCTTATTTTAAAGCAGTCTTAACTTTCTAGATCAGCCTCGTAGTTAAGTAGGGAACCAATTAAAGGATAATTGAGTGGAAAATAGAAGGCAAGGCAAGAGCAACTCAAGCAAGCCGATAGGCAATTATCCCGTTTTAGAACTCAATTCCTTATCCGCTTATAAATTGATTATTTTTCCTCATTTTTACCTAACTTTCTAACTTTAGGTGAGTAAAATACTTGAAACTTTTAAGTTGCAACCTGCATATTAATTATATTTTGTCATCTTTATCACTGGTTTACAGTTCCTATCACTGGTTTACAGTTCTTATCACTGGTTACAGCTCTTATCACTGTTTTACAGCTCTTATCAGTGGTTTACAGCTCTTATCACTGGTTACAGCCGGTCTGTGAAATATTTTCGCCGATTCGCAGGAAAAAATTGAAAATGATATTTAGATTTATATCTTTGAACCTACATTCTTTAATTTATAACCCAAAAAGTATTCTATGAAACAATGTTTCTAATAAAAAAAAAAAATTACAAAATAAATGAATTCATGGAATAAGAATAAAGAGATGAGACGAAGAATTTTCTTTGAATTTTTTAAGTATGATTTTCTTTATGTAGATATATTTTTCTCAGAACCTAATTCAGAAGTGTCTTATTTCTAGTTCTGAGATTAGTTATCTGGATAAATTATTCTTCCACCTTATTGTGCAATATGAGAAAACAGTGATTTTATATTTTTACAACCTTTTATGGACAAAATTATTTCAAGTTTCCCCCGCTTTATAAATCTGTTAAAAATATTTAGATATTTTACATAAATTAAAGTATCAAATTAGCAACATTTAGTTAAAATTAATCTGGGGCTATCTCCAGTCTACTTTTGACAATCCATCAAAATTTCATAAAAATCAGACGAGTACTTTTGAAGATATAGGTGTAAATAAATGTATGTTTGTGCGCATGTGGAAGAGAAACAAATAGCCGAAGAAGGTTAAAACTTATATGGGACCAACAATGGGCTAATTTGGACCTACCATCGAATTTTCATTAAAATTGAACGAGATATGTTGGTTTACAAAATATCAGCGTCAGACAGACAGACAGACACGGAACCAAAAATGTTTTCTGATGTCTGAAATGGATTTATGTTTATGAATTTTTTAAATTAGAGACATTACAATTTTTCGTTCTTCAGAACGATCACATAGATATCTTATCACATTTGTACCTATAAGTATTATTAAAATGACTTTATTTTGTGTTAAATTGATATAAAAGATATTTAGTTTATTTAAATCATAATGTTATTGACATGTTTTAAAAAATTGGCATTACAAATGTACAACTAACTGAAGGAAATGAAATTACATATGTAGTTGAGAAGTAAGTAGCAACTCCAAGCAGAGGATATTTTGTTGAAAGTTGCCGCTAGGGGTAAGGCAGCGTGGAAGTGAGAAAGTACTTGCTTTCAACTATTCCCAACATAAGCTTTGAATTTTTCATGTTAGGGCATCGTTTCACAACACTCTCACCTTCCTCTCGCGCTATTCCTTATAAGAAAAATTCTACCACAACTTAAATACGAGTTGTACAACTTAAATGCGAGTTGTACAACTTGCAATCGTTTTATGATACAAGTTAAAACCTAATTGAAGCTATAAATACAAACATCTCTCTCTATTTCAAACATATTTTAGAACTGAATTTGCTCGAAATTGTACCGTTTAAATTAAATTATAATATTGAATAAATTTTCATTCAAGTGATTAAAAATTTAAACAAAAAGAAATATGAATTATCTGCACTTCTTTAGACTGTTACTCCCTTTTTAAAATTCTCTCGCAATTAGTGTGGCACATAGATTCTTCGCGTTCTATTTTGTATACTTTAATAATTTTTTATTCTCTTAAAACCCATTATTGTCCAATTTATTTCATTTTCCCCCATTTTTAGGTTTCTGTATGAAGTACGAAAATAAACCTAATATGTATATAAAGGCTCTGTCTTTCTGTCCGTTGGCATGTTTCAATTCATAAACTACTATAGCTAGGAACACGTAATTCGGCACACAGGTGCATCTCGGCATTTGCGACAACTGTACACTTTTTGGAGTTTTCGCACTTACTATTTCCAAGATGGCGGCCAATACGGCTGGCGACAAAAAAAAAGTTTTTTTTAGTTTTATAAAAAAGTTTTTAGTCACCATGACATGTTATACATTAAAATAAAGGTCTTGAAGTGTAGAAAATGTATATGCATGAATTACAATTTTTCACTTAATCGTTTAGAATTCGGCGATTATCGCCTCACGTACTTACGTGAAGCGCGCCTTACTTGTTTAAGTCATATATGTCATGTTGAATATCAAATTAAATTTATTTTTGAGTAGGCAATGATTATTATTCCTCCTTACATCCTAAATAAGCGCGTTCGTAAAGCAACACATTACTAGTATAAATTATGATTAAGTTCCACAAAATCTCGGTTAAAACATAATTTTATAAACCATGATTAAGTTCCACAAAATCTCGGTTAAAACATAATTTTATAAACCATGATTAAGTTCCACAAAAACTTAGTTGAAACAAATGATTTTATAAACCATGATTAAGCTCCACAAAATCTCAGTTGAAACAAATTATTTTATAAACCATTTTTAAGTTCCACAAAATCTCAGTTGAAACAAATGATTTTATAAACCATGATTAAGTTCCACAAGATGTCGGTTGAAACTTATGATTTTATAAACCATGATTAAGTTCTGCAAAAGGTTGAGGTAGCGTATCTGGGGCATTATGTATAGAAATGAAAAACTGGCACATATAATTAAAGTCTCTTCTGTAGATTGATCAAAAATGCACCAATTATAGATACTTCTTCATTTCATAAGTTTTCTCTTAATACAATTTCCACCTTCAGTCCTCTATTTTGAGACAGCTGTATACAGGTGGATTTTGCGAATCTTGGACGTATGTATCTGTCGTAGATTAACTGGGCTTCGATGTAGCGTATCTGGTTTTTCGAGAGAGTATATGAAATGAAAAAGTATTCATAAACAATGCAATTTTTATCAATATACAGGAAACACTTTAATTATATATGCATTATATTTGTCAGTTTTTCCATTTCTGTACGTGATGCCCCAGATACGCTACTTCAACCGATTTAATAATAATAAAAAAGAAATTAACAAAAATAAATGGTAGCTAAACCTTTTTTATAGGCTGAATTACTAAAGAAACACTAATAATGAAATTAAATCTATTGATCACCCTTTTATAATTATATATTATATGTATATAAATTGTAATGCATAATTTTATAATAATTATAGGAATAATATGAAATAAATTGGATACGTTAAATTCTTTCAGTTCAGATAGGTGTCGGGCATCATTTAATTGGAATTTTAAATTGGACTCCAAATCGGATCAAACTCCTCTCATTAAATTCGATAGCACGACACGTCACCCTAATTTATTCCCTCTAATTAGCAATTACAGGGTAGAGAGTTGTAATTGAAATCAAATATACTGAGCGATACGTGTAATCAAAGAGGTAAATTTAAATTTCATTACAAAGAGTATAACGTAGAGTTGGCATATCATGGACAACCACATTTCTAACAGGTTACGATATTATATTGATTTCATTTTAATTTAGGTTTTTGAAGATACTTTACACTGGGGGAAGATTCTTTACACAGGGGGAAACATACTTTACATTGGGGGAAGATTCTTTACACTGGGGGGAAGATACTTTACAAATGGGAGAAGATACTTTACACAGGGGGGAAGATACTTGACACAGGAGGGAAGATACTTTACACAGGAGGGAAGATACTTTAACCCTTAACTGCCCGAATTATTTTTTTGGGGAATTGTTTGGTTTTTTCTGGGGATTTTGTCTGTTAAGAGGTCCCTTAATATGTAAAAAATGTTTAAAAATTTCTTACCCCAAATTTGGGCTGTTGCCATATGGCAACGCTAGGACATTAGCCTTACAGTTTTTTTTCTTAGTAAATGTTTTAATAATTTATTTTACAAAATGTATGTAAAATAAATTGTAGGTTAAAAAAGCACAATTAATACTAACAAAATACTAAATTTATTTAAAAGAACGAAAAAGTAAATTTAATTTTTTTTTTTTTTTAAATTTTATTAATTTGTATCATGTATCATGTTGTTTATCTCTAAAATTATGTAATTATTTCTTTATTTTTTGTTTTATCCATGGGTTTTTGTTATTACCTTTAAAAATACATGTGTATTATTCAATTGTAATAAAAAAAATAGATATTATTATATACATAATATTTTTAAAAGAAAAGCCCAATACTATTTGTTACTAATTATACTTATTCAACAAAAATAATTACAAGATTTAGAGACTAATTGAAAAATATTTAGAAAATAATAAAAAAAAAGAACATTAGGCAAAAAAAAAAACATCAAAACTTTGTGTATACATATGACTGAATAAAATTAAGACTTAGAAAAAAAACTGTAAGGCTAATGTCCTAGCGTTGCCATTTGGCAACTTTCAAATTGACGCTCAATTTAGGGCAGAAAAATTAAATTTTGTGAAACTGCAATAATTTTATATTTTTAATCATTCTTTATTCTAATAGTTTCATTACTAATAATAAAATTATTTAATTAATTAATTAATTAATTTAAAAAAAATAAAATTCTTTCCGTGTCACAAATTTGGAATAACCCATTTTTTAAACCTGTCTTGTCGCATACGTGTTGCACAAAACAAATAAATCTAATGATGAAAAATCAATTTAGTCCTTCTTTTGACATAATATTCACATTAAAAAAGTTCAATATTAACTTGGACCTCTCCAGACAATAATAAAGGGAGGGGGTTTGCTGTTGCCATATGGCAACGCTAGGTTATTAAGGGTTAACAGGGGATAAGATTCTTTACAAGGGATATCCAGGTCCTTAGGTATGATGAATGAAGTTTAGTGCAAAATTTATCTGGGTATCTCTTTAAATAAGGTGTGGTTAATTCTTAATTTTTTAGAATGTTTATTATTGCTACGTTCACACATCGTTTTGGAAAAGGTTGTGAAAACTATCTGCTAGTTCAAAACGCACTGTGAATGGAGAACGTCGGATCGTATCAAATCCGCTCCACCATAAATACTCGATCAGAACGGGGGGATTGTATTCAAAACGCTCGTATGAACAGGTCGTGGAGGGGATCGAGATATTAGGTTATTTTATTCTTTTCCACTTTTTTAGTTGTTTGTTTTCGGAGCTTCCGTTACTTTTAAAAAAGGTAATACCTATTTTAAAGAATCTGTAAAATGTTTTAATAACTTGCAAATATGAAATGTAATTCGGGGGTAAGTTAAAGAATTAATTAAGGTTAATTAATTCTTCGTCATTAAAGAAGGTTAAAGTACTTGTGACGTCACCGTTATGAGATATCGAAAAAAAAAAAAAATTTTGATCACCTGTATTTTTTGTTGTGTGAACATTTTACAACGTTTTTATTAGCTTGATTTCTTGTTTGTTTGTTTGATTGTTTGTTTGTTTGTCCGGTACAAATCTGGCAATCGATTTCTAACTAACTTCCCGAATAGCTAGACATTTGAAACTTTTAGCATAGCTCAGAACACGATGGCAATGCATTATTTGAATACTTTTAGCCATCTTTCAGGAGAATTTAATTGGTTTTCAGCAAATTTTGCTGTACGGAAAGTTAGTTCGAAAAAAATCCTCAAGTTATTTTATTTGTTTTCCTATGTCCCATATTTACGCAATCTTCATTTTGACGGGTCTCAAATTTGTGATAAATAAACATTGAATGACAGCAAAACAGGAAATATCGATTATATTATTTCAAATATATCAATGGCACGCTTTAGATTTGGTGTTGGGGAGATCTGTTGTACAAAGATTTGTCCTTTTATAGGTTTAAGATCAGCTCTCTAGATGGTTGTCATTTAACTGAAGTAAATTAATTCGGAACTATTTTATTTTTTTCACTAACATTATATATTATATAACAATAACAATTATATTATCAACGTTACATACGATTCAACAGAAAATTTAAAAACGTAGTATATAAAAAATTATTTTTATCTTGAAATTATATTGTTTTAAAAACGAATCGGATCCAAAACGCTTTCTTAACGATGTGTGAACGTAGTATATTAATGATGGTTTGAATCCAGATATTTTCCCGGGTAAAAGTGGTCTCTAGGCCAGCTGAGTTTAGCCCATGTGACAAATAGTTAAGTAAAAGTGTAAATCTACTGAGCAACACCAGTTTATTTATAGTACTTGGAGTTTTCCAAACCACCGGTCTTTCGAGCTTCCATCGTGCTTGAAGATCTGTTACTCTTCAGCTCAAAATGAAAACCTAACTTCCCCGGAGCGGCCGCTCTGGATGACCCCTCACTTCTCCGCAGGTAACTGTTTTGAATATAGAATATAACTACCATAATTTATTAATGGTTCACAGTTATATTCAACCAGTGCCGTACTGTTTTCTCATAGCTTGAGCTATTCCTAAATTGATAATGGAGTATTATTGAGCCACTATACATTACTTTGGACAAGATAGTGATACGGCCCTAAATAGTGGTGTAGGGCCATGTACATGAGTGAATGAGGTGGTCCTAAAAAGGACCGTTATAGATAGCTGTGAGTCGTTTCCTCAGTGTCAGTGGTCGACCAGGCCAGCCTCGACTACTCAGAGTGAGGGGGGTCTAACCTTTCGACTGCACCGAGGATGGCGCAGCAGTGAACACCTCGCTAGGACGACTGCGGCCGAAATCGGTAACCTCTCGATAGAGTCACGCGGTCACAATTCCCTAGCCTTAGCCTTATCGCCTTGACTGAGCCGTGTCGTAGCGAAGCTCCGGTCTCGCCGTCACAGCAGAGATTCCTTCCTTAGGTCGGGCGTAACAGGCAGCAGGTCTCCCACGTCACAATACGAGAGGTCCGAGTGGGATGATAGAAATAACGAGGGGGAGAAGTTTCGTTAACAGCCTCCAGTTTTACTATTATAATATTGAAGCTGCGTTGCGTAGTTTCGTAAAGTTGCTTCCGGGGGGGGGGGGGGGGGGGATCGGTGGCAGAAGCGGGATCCGTCGGGGTCGTCCTGTTCCAAGGGAGTACGTCCTTTCTCTTCTTTCTTCCCGTTGTCTTGTCTTCTTCTATTTCTTCTTGTTGGTTCTTACTGTGGTATTTCTTCCTTTCTGACTGCTAGGATGGTGCTACGGCGACGTTCTTGGTATCAAATTGTTCGTCTCGAAGAGCTCTATCAGGCAGTAGAAGAAAATGTCGAGAGATTGTACTTCAGCGAGAAAATGACCACATAAGTGATAGAGACTCAGAACAACGCGAGTTCACCTTCAGATGTCGCTTCGGGGTGTATGTCTAAAATTGAATTAGGAGGGGAGTCAACGGTATCAATAGTTATCTTATATTGTAAGGATTAAGAATGAGAACAGAAGAATGAATATTGGTCAAGGTCAGGTGTGTGATTACCTACAAATATTAAATTGTCTTCTTCTCCAAATCATCTAGGTAATGACACGGCTGAATAATGCTCATAAATAATCAAAATTTGGATGCAAACCAATAAATTAGTAGTAAGACCTGAATATATCTCTAAAGCCCCGTTTCCATTCTAACAAGTTGCAGGCACATGTTGCGGGACAAGTGCAATTGGAAACAGTTACGCAACAGTTCAGTAATACAACAATGAAAATAGCTCAACCACAAACAAGAGAGCACGTGTAGGTAGGGAGCAAGGTTTAGTTATGGTTTGAACAGCGAGTATAGACTGCACCGCGCGTGCGCCTTTTCCCGGGATACGTTGCAAAGTGTTTCCACTGCCTGTGGCACAAGTTGTGTCCCACAGTCGCTTGGCACAATTTTGTCCCCGGCACATGTCCCGCAACATGTTGCAGACTGTTTCCATTTCAACAAAGTCCTGGAACTTGTGCCGGCAACATCTTGCGGGACAAATTTGTTCTAATGGAAACGGGGCTTAAGGAAGGAGAAATATAGCCATAAAAAATGAGAAAATAAAATATATTTAAAATACTATAAAGACCATTTATGAGGGATAAAACATTGGAATACATCATACGTCTTTAGCGTAGAAAGTCAAAATAGTTTAATACATCTATACAATATAGTAGCACAACAAAAAATTAGTAACAGAAAAAATTGTATAAGGCAACTATATTAAAGCAACTGAGAGGGATTAAAGGAGACAAAATACGTAATTAAAATAAAAAAAATATATAAGCAATAAAATAGTCTATTACTACTTCTGTTTAGTTAGAAACTAAAGTGGATTATAAATAGATTTATAAAGGAATTAAGTGGGATTATATTGAATAAGTCATGCAAATAATAAATATTATACAAAGTAAAATTAAATTCCACTAAACGATAAAAAAAAAGTGTTAGTAACACTGTGCAAGGTTTAAAAAAAAAACGAATCAACAAAAAAAATATTAGAAATTTTTACTGCAAACAGATATCCCGTCAAATATTATTTTGTTAGCAACAAAAGGTGTTCTAGTGGTTTAAATAATCATTTAAACAAACAAAATAACGTTTAAATAAATAAAATTTTCCTCTTAAATTTAGTATGCATTATTAAAAGTATGGTAATTAATGATTATATGAAAACAATTAATATGTTATGTAATAACTTTCCTCTCATTTATAATTCCAAAAACCTGTATATAAATATATATATATATATATATATATATATATATATATATATATATATATATATATATATATATTAATTTTAGCTCTCAAGTAAATAGTTAATATTAAAAAGAAAATTTGATGCTAGAATTGATATAAATACTAAAGAGATTATCGATCATTACTTGCGGAATGAGATCAAAGCTATATATTTACCTGTATACTATCCTCAACAAACCTATAATTAATTGAATCGTACAAAATGTGTGAATATAATAGAGCCAAATCAATAAATCTTTAAATAAGGAAAAGGAATTTTTAAACAAGAGATAGTTTAGTGAAATATAAAAACTAATAACTTAAGAAAATAAAATAAGAAATCATGTCTGAGGATAATCTTTGAGAATGATCACTGAAAATTATCCCTGAGAATAAACCTTGAGAATGATCCCTGAGGATGAAAAAGGTGTTCTACTGGTTTAAATAATAATTAAAATTTACAGAATACTGATTAAATAAATATAACTTTGTTATCAATGATTCTTGAGAATGATCCCTGAGAATGAACCTTGAGAGTTATCCCTGAGAGTGAACCTTGAGTATGATCCTTGAAAGTTGTACCGGAGAATAAACCTTGAGAATTATCCCTGAGAATGATTTTTGAGAATGAATCTTGAGAATGATCCTTGAGAATGAATCTTGAGAATGATCCTTAAGAATGATCATTGAGAATGATACTTGAGAATGATCCTTGAGAATTTTCCCTGAGAATGAAACTTGAAAATTATCCCTGAGAATGAGCCTTGAAAATTATCCCTGAGAATGAACCTTGAGAATTATCCTTGAGGATGATCCTTGAGAATGATCCTTGAGAATGATCCTTGAGAAAGATCCTTGAGAATGATCCTTGAGAATTATCCTTGAGAAAGATCCTTGAGAATGATCCTTGAGAATTATCCTTGAGAAAGATCCTTGAGAATTATCCCTGAGAATGAACCTTGAGAATGATCCTAAAGAATTAACCCTGAGAATTATTCCTGAGGATGATCTTCGAGAATTATCCCTGAGGATTATCTTTGAGAAGATCTTTGAGGGTAATCCTTGAGAACGATCCTAGACTAATTCATTCAAATACCTTATGATAGGACGGTAAAAATTTCCCTAAACAAAATGATTTAACTGTGCTGTGATTACCGATAAGAAAACATTGTGACCCCTCGGAGGCCGAACCAGGGATCTCTGACCCCGCTTGGTTTATGTGTTGTTTTATTTTTTGGGCCTTCTATCTATTTCTTTTTTTCTTTCATATAGGACGAGGTGGGGAAATAAAAGAAATGTTTTTCATATCGAGATAACGGATATGCTTAATAACCTACGAAATCCTAAAACATATTTGGATGCACGCCCTGTAATTTTTTTTTCTTTTATATTTATTTCTTAAATTAAATATGATGACGCCGATAAGCATAATAAATATATTTTTTACGATTCTTAAAAACATTAGAAAAAAAAATTATAGCATAATAAAAAATACATCAGAAAAGTTCGAATGGACAAAGTTTTAATTTTAATTTTTTTTTTCACCCTGTGAAAATTATAATAATTTGAGGATTTCAAATGTTATCTAAAAAGTTAAAATGGGAATATTCTAAGTTCCGTCTGCTTTATCCAAAGTTATAAAAACCAGACTTAGAAAAGTGCTGAATTATATTAACTTCACGAATTACTAATATCCACAATATACCCTCATCTCTATCATAATGCAAAATTAAATAAACTTCATTTCATCTAAGCAGTAGGATAATTCACAGGAATAAAAAAGTTTTTTTAAGACGTTATTAACTTTAATTACATCTACATATAATTTAATGCAGTTAGATGGAAAACTCGTTTAATATTTGACTCGTTCCGTTAAATGGGAATTATTTATGAGATATGACGTATTATTTTAACTAAATACGTTATTTTCTTTAAGTTTGAAAGTGGGAAAAAAAC
Source organism: Gerris lacustris (assembly GCA_951217055.1). NCBI lineage: Eukaryota > Metazoa > Arthropoda > Insecta > Hemiptera > Gerridae > Gerris > Gerris lacustris. Next base: position 54,874,680 of record OX578284.1, on the reverse strand, counting down.
TTCTTAACAAATTCATATTTTACTTTAATTTTATCGAATATAATATCTTACACTTAACCACAATCTTTATAAGCTCCAGTGCTTTTATTACTGCAACATTTAACCACATGTTTTAACATGGATATGTTTTATAAGTTTTGTTTTAAATGTTTTGGATATGTTTTATATGTTTTGGATATGTTTTATATGTTTTGGATATGTTTTATATGTTGTGGATATGTTTTATATGTTTTGTATTAGTTTTATATGTTTTGTATTATATGTTTTGGATATGTTTTTTTAGCTCTGGGGGACAGAAGAAATTTCTGTCACGCAAATAACGACATCAAAAATACGACGCTTTTAAATATCGTTCCAGAAAGTTAGAATTTACCAGGAAGTCGATAGGTTTTCATTTATAGTGCAATATTTTTACGATAGGCGGGCTGAAGTTTCAATAAACTACAGGCTAACTGTGACTCTTTTAAATACCGTGCCATGGAAGTTAAAATATAACAGGAGGTTGATTGGTTTTCACTTGTAATCATTGTAGTAAATATTTAGCCAATAAGGTTTGTTCCAACCCCCCCCCCCCCCCCTTCCCTATTTGTAGTCCTTTATATCGTACCGCGGATCGTTCGGGAGGCGTTTAGGACAGGTTATATATTATACTGTAATAAAATCATGGCAGGTTGGAACGGGCTTAGGGCTATAATACGCACCGCATATAAAAACATTCAAAGAAACCTAACAGTAAGGGAACTGGGTATGACGATTGAAATAACTCCGCATGTCATACAAAGCAGTACTTTTGGTATTGTCAGAGGATCGTTTGGACGTTACAGTAAACGGGTCGCAAACGATCCCTGCACGGATTGAACAGTTTAGAGGACGGTATGAAATACGGTCTCAAGTCGGGTTGGAACGGCTTTTATCAATTGCGCATGCCCGTGACGATCGATACACTACACGAACGGTACACTGCTTGGATGGAACAAACCTATATAGAGTCTTGAACCATTTGCTGGTTTAACATGACTCACCGTTCTCCCATGTTTTATCTTTTTATTTAACTTTCTTCGCTTGTGCGGCACTGATGATGGCCCTATAGTGGCTGAAAGCTGCTCTGAAAATAATAAACTTATTTCACGTGGAGTGACTTTTTCTTTCTACATTTAAACTTATATACGTTCTAAATTATATGTAAAATTATATTAGAGCTCTTAGCGGACCAAATAGTAAACAAAATGAAAATATTTTATAATGTCACATCTTAAGATCTACTATATCAATTAGATAAATCTATACTGATTTTTTTTCCACTTCATAAAAAATCACTGAAATGTTGACATGTGGATTCAATGGCCAAAAACATATCCATGATTCAATGATTTTCCATGAAATGGAGAAAATGAGAATTTTTTTATTCAACGGTGGCTTATATAGTAAACTCTTTTCCTAATCCAAAAAGAAAACGGTTAGCTTGATTACTGAAGCGCAGAAGTTGGAGAAAGACACGGAAAACCCGAAGAAACTTTTGTTATTGTTTTCCCTTGCAAGAAAAGACATGGTCGATTAACGAACCACAATACAGAGAAAGAGAAAAAAACCTTTTTTCTTCTACTTTCCAATCTTCTATATATTGAAGGTATTTTAAGATTCTTGAGAGTTAAGGCCGTTTTAGACGATCAATTGGGTTGTCAACCATGTTGTCAATATAACATGTTAAAGCCAGGGTTGATCGTCTATAGATAGGTAGGGGGTTGACATTTTAAATCAAGTCAAACATATTTCTTATCGAAGGAGGCTCATCTTCACATAATTCATGATAATAACAATAACAAATTTAACAAGAACAATTATTCAATCATTTTAAATCCAAACTATTGATTCGGCAGACAACCTTGCAAATATAAATGTCTGTTTTAAATGTTGTCAACTTGGTTGACAACTATATTTAACAACCAAGTTGATCGTCTATAGTCTATAGACCTCTTTATACTCTAGAGTATTTTTACATTTTACTACGTTTTTATTAGCTTGCTTTCTTGTTTGTTTGTTTTTTTGTCCGGTACAAATCTGGCAATCGATTTCTAACTAACTTCCCGAATAGCTAGACATTTGAAACTTTTAGCATAGCTCAGAACACGATGACAATGCATTATTTTAATACTTTTAGCCACCTTTCAGCAGAATTTAATTGGTTTTCAGCAAATTTTGCTATATGGAAAGTTAGTTCGGAAAAAATCCGCAAGTTATTTTATTTGTTTTGCCATGTCCCATATTTACAATCTTCATTTTGACGGGTTTCAAATTTGTGATTTTTATAAATATGAGATAAACAAAGTTGTGACACACGAAGTGTTTCGTGTGTCAACATCACGATGCACCACAACCCTGAAGATGCTTCCAGTAGTGGAAGCGAAACGTCAGACTTCAAACCCTTCGTCGGACTTCAAAACCAAGCTGTTTTACAAAAGTCATTAAGGTTTGTATATTTGTCTCCCCAAGACATTGAGACTCCTGGGGCAGTTTTATTAAGCTATTTTAAAATCGTGTCTTAATACGTGTAAGACTAACTTTATTCAGCAAACGGTAGGACAATGAGTTCTACAGTTTTCTTAGCGTATATTTAATATTAATCTGTCTTTAGTTAATTATACTAAGGGATATTACCACATTTATGTACACAAGTGTGAAATTCCTTTGTCCCAATACTTTTTAAACCTAAATAAAATCCAAGATAATAAGATTGCTTTCCCTTTCTTTTTTCAGACTTAAAAGACTAGAAATAAATCTTAAATTTAATCTAAAGCTATTTTAAAAGTTAAAATTCAAATGTAACATTCAAACATGGAATTGGTTTCTTAAGATAAAATGCATACGTATTTTCTATAATAAAGGAAATGAAAACAGGCAAGAGCTTTTAAAAAACAAGAAAAAGGTACAAGGACGAAATAAATAGGAAAGTAGAAGGTATAGAAAGAAGGTAGCCACTTAAGATAGGTAAAAATTCCCTAGAGGTAGTTCTCTCCTAGACATGCCTAAGGGAGTCATCTATTTTGGGAAACTCCAGGGGTAGGAATCCCATGTTGCCTTAAGGGCCCTGTGCAATCCCAAAAAGGGCTTGCTGGGAAGAGGCTTCACAGCTGTTGGACCCCAGGTGACCAAATACCCCTGACAACTTTAGTATCCATAACATGGGTCTTCCCTGTCAACCCCTCCAATCCTCTCCATCTCCAGACTCCAAGATCCAATCTATCATCCCGATATATTTGTCCTTTTCAAGAGTATGCAATTGAAAATATGTTCGACACTTCAGTTTGAAAAAGAAATACTTATTTTTATGTTAAGGGAGAAATATGTGGATCATGTTTGATATAATTCCGAGGCAGGACCTTCGATATGGTGTATTTGAAAAGGTTGAGTGTTATTATAACTAGTATACAACTTAATTTTATTGATACTTAGGTTAAGTATGAACAAATGTTGATAATGAGCATCAAATATACGTATATGACTGAATTTTTAAGTAAAGTTTTATACCTTTGACATGGTGTATCAGAGAAGGTTGATTGGCATTAAAACTGGTTAAAAATTCAATTTTATTGATACAACGGTTCAATTTGGACAAACGTTGTATATGAACATCATCGATACGTGAACGTATGGGTAAATTTAATGGTTGGTCTTTAATAATGATAAATAAAATCTATAATAATCAACTAAATCCGTGAAAATAAATAATGAAAACTACAAAAAATACATTGCCATTTAATGTGGCACATAGCTTCCATGCGTTCAATTTTGTATACATACTTTAATGATTTTATGCTATTAAAACCTATTATCATCAAATTTATTTAATTTTCCCCCTTTTTAAAACTGTCAAATTTTTTTTGATTTTTTACATTAATTAAAGTATCAATTTAGCAAAATTAAAGGAGAGTATACGGTTGATTGGTTCAAACTCATCTGGGGCTATCTGCGGCCTAGGTTTGACAAACCATAAAAAACAGCTGAGTACTTTTGAAGATATAGGTGTAAATAAATGGATGTTTGTGTGCAAGTGGAAGAGAAACAAATAGGTGCAGAAGGTTGAAATTTATATGGGACCAACAATGGGCTAATTATAACCTATCATCAAAATTTCAATAAAATCGAACGAGTAGTTTTTAAGATATGTTGGTTCGGAAAAATTGAGTGACAGATCAATAGACAGGTTAGGATCGAAAGAAGTTAGGACACCACAGTTGGGTATCATCTCCTAAGTGTCCACTACAAGAAATTATACTATTTATTCGCTTTGGTCTTCACCTAAAAAAAGTACTCGTAATAACGAAGTCACTATCAAAACCATATTCTTTGGCACTAGAGGGCTCAGGAGAGGTCGGATAAAAAAATAGACTGCCAATTGGTGTGGCACATAGCTTCCTCGCATCCTATCACGTACTGTATTGATTTTATACTTTTACAAGCCATCATTATCTAATTTATCTAATTGTTTCCCCCGTTTTTTTTTAATCTGTCAAAATTGTTTGGATTTTTTACATAAATTAAAGTATCAATTTTGCAAAAGTTAAAGAGCGCAGACGGTTTAAATTAATCTAGGGTTATCTGCGGACTACATACAATAAACTGTAAAAGTTGCATACAAATCAGATAAGTACTTTTGAAGCTATAGGTGTAAACAAATGTATGTTTGTGCGCATGTGGAAGAGAAACAAATTAGCGCAGAAAGTTGAAACTTATATGGGACCAACAATGAGCTAATTATGACCTACCATCCAAATTTCATTAAAATCGGACGTGTAGTTTTTAAGATATGTTGGTTCGCAAAAATTGAACGACAGACCGACAGACCGACAGACCGACAGACCGACAGGCCGACAGACAGACACGGAACCAAAAATGTTCCCTGATGTCTGAAACGGATTTCTGTCTTGGAATTTTTTAAATCGGAGACCTAAAATTTTTTAATTTTTCTTGTCGTGGAAAAAAATTTGAAAATCACTCAACTTTGGAGGCTTATAACTCCACTCGGAAGTTTTAGGATCGAAAGAAGTTAAGACACCACAGTATGGTATCATCTCCTAAGTGTCCACTACAAGAAATTATACTATTTATTCGCTTTGGTCTTCACCTAAAAAAAGTACTCGTAATAACGAAGTCACTATCAAAACCATATTCTTTGGCACTAGAGGGCGCAGGAGAGCCCTCAAAATAGGCTAATTATCACGCAAGAATTAGTTATCATGGCTAGTTCAAACACTTAAGCCCCAAATTCCCCTAATAACCCAAAAGGCTACTTAGTTTTTTTCAAGAGCTACATAAAGTCGGAAACTGTACAAAATATCTTGTAATAAAATTAGTTAGTTTAAATATGAACACAATAAATGTTTAATTTTATTAATCACAGCATACAAATAAAATTAGGACTTTTGTGACTTTAAAATAAAAGAGACAGAGAGGTTTGGAAAAGTCTTAACAGACGTTGGAGTACCTCATGAAGAGCCAATCAATTTTGGTTGAAGTGTATTATACTGTGGAGTGGCCCTATAATAAATACAGACACAAAGATTAGAGTGTTTGTTGGGGATGTACAAGATAAGAGGCCCTTAATTTGGTTCGAGAGGTTATTGTAGATTGGAGAGCCTTTATAATACCTTAAGATCTTACGATAAATAAACTTGGACATTTTTACACCTTGAAGATATGACATAGGTCTTTTGGGTCGGATCCGTACCAGCGACCTATGGATTACTATTTTATCTTAACATTATTTTAAGTTTGACTGTCTTCTTGTAACTTGCCTATTGAAGTATCTATCAAGGTTCAAGGTACTTCATAAAACTGAAATTTTATTATTAGATAGAGAATTGAGTATCCTTTGGGAACCATTTGTGATTAAATTAGAGTATATCAAGGGAACCACAATAAAGAAAAACGCTTCGGACAGAGAAAAACCATTGTCTAGTAGAGCTTTATACGCGAAATTTAGAGGTCCAGGTTTGTGTCCCGGTTACGGAGTGGTTTTTATATCCCCCTTCTTAACTTCATTATAAGACTAGGGGATTCTGCCTCATATTCATTTCGCTCATTAACACCGGATGGCGGCTGCTACCCAGCGAGTGCATTGCTTCGGGTGCTATGAGCCCTCAGAGTCAAAGAATTTTTGAATGCGATTCTGCAGAAAAACGTGGCCAGTCTCATCTTTTAGGTCAAATTTTTCCTGTTATCAAAAACATATAATATGGCAGGATAATTAGAAGCATATACCTCAAAAAAGCAGTAAGAAGTATACGTGAAAAGTTAAAAAAAAAGCGGTTGTAGTGCGAGCTCTGATTTGTTTCCTTTTCAAACGTATGCTATATTCTCAAGAACTACATTCTATACCTTTAACGAAAGGTATCGTTATCCCACCTCACCGACCTGCCTAGTGAAATCTAGACTTAATGTGTCTTAGCTAAAAGCTTTGTTGCCCATAAGAAATTTACTTTAATTATTTGAAATTTGATAATGATAAAAAAACGGATTCGAAAGAGTAAATACTACCGTATTGCATCGAATGTAGGAGACCAACGAATATAAGACGCATCCTGGTTGTCTGATCAAAAATATGGGAAAAAGTAATGCATGGAATACACGCAACCTGTTTCAAAGGGAAAATCTTGCGGTCTTAATTTTAACAATATGTTCAAACGTCAAATTTAGGCCATCTACCATGGACATTGAATCTTTATTTAGATTTTAGGCGCACTTGAATCTTAATTTTGTTGTAAGAAATGCCATGCTTGCAGAGAAATAGAAAGGTTAGATTTTGAAAATAAAATTTTAAAGGTATCAAGAAATAAATGGGGATAACGGAACCCCTTTTACCCAATATTTCATCAGAAATTGAACTCATTAAAATTCCTGAAAATTAATGAAATAGAAGGGCCCGATAATGATATCCCGGAAAAATTAAACAAAAGGTATTGTCTGAACCTCGGTCTAGATAACACCGTGTTTACATTCAAGCTTATTTCTTCCGTTTACGTTTATCTACGGTTTTCTTGTCCGGGCCACTATGACTGGGTCCAAGGTCATTCCTCCTAATAAGGTAAAATGTTATCTTTGTAATGATTTTATCGCTTCTACACAGAACTTTTTATGCTGCATTCTCTGTAAGACAAATCGAGTTCACGCTACTTCTTGTCTGAAAGTTACGAAAGCCGACTTTGACTTAATTGTTAATAACTGGAGGTGTAATGTCTGTTTAAAAGATCCCAATCGGCCGAGTACACCTACTACCAGTCGAACTACCACAGTACCTAATGATAAACCTAAGCAGACTGAGGGGCCTGATAATAAATTGATTCCCAGTAGTAAAAATTTAAACTTTAACGACTTAGTTATTAAAGAAATTACTACTAACACTGGTTTTCTTGTTGATCTTGTTAAAGATCTCCATTCTAAAATTGATCTTCTTACAAGCACTGTTTCTGATTTATCCGTTAATGTTTCAACTTTAACTGGTGAAAATAAGATACTTCGCGCTCAAGTCAGCTCTCTTCAATCTTCTTCTCCTGTTTACTTTCCTGCAAAACCAGATATCGTTAAACAACCTGCTTTAGTCAATCTAACTAATGCAGTTAATTCTGTCTCGTCTGATACAAAACATAAAAGTCAAGGAATGTTGGCTGCTGTCAATAACACTACTGTTCCTTCGCCCCCGCAAATACCTCCTACCTCTGCCTCTGACCTAACACTAAATGATCCGGTACCTGTTTTCTCTAAAAATGGTTCTTCTGATGCTAGCCACAGTTATTATTTGGTTGATTCTGAAGGTTTTGTACGTGTCGGTAAACAAGGTAAAAAATTGCCAAGACAATTTCCCCACTATGCCGCTGCTAAGGCTAATCAACCTTCTCGAAGACCAGTTAAAGAGGGTACAAACTCTTCTTCTAAACTTACAGCTGCTCCTGTCAAGCCTCGTCGCAAAGCTCTTTTCGTGACAAGACTTTCGTACGACACTCTAGATTCTGGTATTCTCACTGTACTCGCCGATAGTGGAATTTCTGATGTCGTTATTAGTAGACTTAAGACCCAAAGTAATAATTATGCTCTTTTTCACATTTCTGTGTCCGAATTAGATTTTTCGATTATCGATAATCCCGATCTTTGGCCTGCTGGTAGTTTCGTTAAAGAATTTCGAGGTTTTCTTTCTAAAGATAAATTATTTCTGCCAAACCCTGGTACGGAGGGTCCAGAACAATCCCTTTCTTAATGAAATCTTTATCTGCTATCCTACAGAACGTTCGTGGTCTTCGAACCAAATACAATTCTTTTTTTACCTCTATTTCTGGTTCCGATTATGACCTTATATTCGTCACCGAGACTTGGTTCGATTCTTCTTCTCTAAACAGTTTTTATTTTCCTGATTCTTATCATGTTGAACGCTGTGATAGAAACCGCGATCTCGTGAAATGCTCCGACGGTGGTGGCGTCTGTACTGCGATCAAAGATAATATCAGTTATGTCAGACGGACAGATCTCGAATTAAATGTTGAGTGTGTCTGGATCGAACTTCGTCTCAGCAACTCTAAGTCTATATTTATCGGGAACCACTATCTGCCTGACCATCTTGACAACTCTGTTTTTATTGAATATATTCATAACCTTATTGAAATCTTACCACCTGATTCTCCAGCATTCTTTTTAGGTGATTTCAATGTTCCTAAAATGAACTGGTTAAACCTTGAATATGAGGGACCACAAGCTAAGCGTCCTCGAGCATCGGCAATTTCATTTTTATGTAGGTCTCTTGGCCTTACTCAATTCAATAAAGTTGAAAACAGCAACAGTGTTATCTTAGACCTTGTAATGTCCAACATTAATAAACCCATTGCTGTCTCTAGATGTATCGATTCCTTAGTCCCTGAAGACTCTCATCATCCAACGCTGACTTTTGAAATTACCGGTTTTTCATTTTGTGATAATAAGCTAAAGAAAGGGTTCACCTTTATGGACTACAGAAAAGGTGATTACGAATCCTTTCGTAATTATTTATCTCAGGTCGACTGGGCCTGTGTTCTGAACGAAGTTGATGTTAACAAAAGTGCCGACATTCTATCCCGTATTGTCCACGGTGGTATAACTCAGTTTATTCCTGAGGTTACTATAAAACGTAGTAAATACCCTCGGTGGTTTTCATCTGATCTGGTTTATATCATCAAGAAGAAAAATTATTTCCATAGAAAGCATCGTTAAACAGGCCAGCAATATTACCTTAATATGCATCGTATCTATAGACAACTCTTCAAGGGACGTATTAAAGAAGATTTGACATCCTTCCGTCTTAAACTTAATGCTACTCTACTTGATAACCCTAAATCCTTCTGGCTTGAAGTCAAGAGCATGTCTAGTTCTTCACATCGATCCACTCAAACTATTTCTCATCCATCTGGTACTACATCTGATTGCTCTGAAATCGCACAGGCTTTTTCTGATTACTTCTCATCGGTCTTCCCACCAGCACCTTCCATCTCATCGCTCTCTAACTCTCAAGCTGTTTCAACCGCCTCTTGTTCTACTAACTCTTCACTGTTTAATTATACTAATTCTAGTGCTGTTACCAGTATCTCCTCAGTTCCTATTCTTAATCCTATTCACATCCCGTCCATAAACACTTCCTCTGTCCTTGAAGCTATTTCTTCTCTTAAATGTAATAATTCTTCTGGTAGTGATAATATTCCCAACTTTTTGGTGAAGAAATTTGCAACAGTCCTTGCTCCAGTTCTTTCATCCATTTTTAACCGCTGCCTAACGTCGTCCACTTTTCCTTCTCTATGGAACACGGCAATAATTGTGCCCATCTTTAAGTCAGGTGATCCTAAGCTTGTTTCAAATTATAGGCCCATATCCATATGTAACGTTTTCTCTAAGGTCTTTGAACGTACTCTTCATACTACATTAGCTCCTCTTATTTACAAAATTCTCCATCCTAATCAGCACGGATTCGTTCCAAAAAAATCACCCGCCACTAATTTAGTTTCCCTTTTATCGTACTTGGCTCCTCGCGTCTCTAAAGGTCTCCAAGTAGACTGTGTTTACTTTGACCTAAAGAAGGCGTTCGACCTTGTTAATCATGCTCTTCTTCTTACCAAACTTAAATCTTTTGGTTTCTCTCAACAATATTTAGATTTTTTTTATAGTTATCTTTCTACTAGATTATGTCAAGTGGAAATTAATAGTTTTTTATCATCTTCCTATAATGCCAACTCCGGAGTTCACCAAGGATCAATTCTAGGTCCCCTACTCTTTCTCATTTTTATTAATGATCTTTGTTCTGTTATACAGTGCCCCTTTCTGTTATTCGCTGATGATCTAAAAATATATCTAGAAATTTCCAGCTCCTCTTCATGTCTTCTCTTACTGCGTAATATCAATAAAATCTTGTGGTGGTGCTCGACCAATAAAATGAGTATCAATATTGTTAAATCCTTAGTCATTTGTTTCTCTCGTCGTCGCTGTCCTATCAATTTTAATTACGATCTTGATGGCTCACCTCTGCAACGTGTTTTTAAAGTTTCGGACCTCGGGGTTCTAGTCGATTCTAGGCTTAAATTTAATGATTACATCGATTCTATAGTTGCCAAGGCATCCCTTCGGTTAGGTTTAATTCGTCGTATTAGCCACGGCCTGTCTTTAGAATGCTTCCTTAGACTCTACACGGCTCTAGTTCGACCACTTCTGGAGTACGCTGTTCCTGTGTGGAATAACCTATTCCGTATCCGATCTGATCAGCTCGAAAGAATTCAACGTCTGTTCGTCAGAATTTGTTATCTTCGTTTCTTTTACAATAAAATCTACTATTCTTACGAATCACTCTCGGAACGTCTAGGCCTTCATTCCTTGTGTGATAGAAGAAAAGCTTTCGAAGTACTATTTCTCTCCAAAGCTTTATGCGGTGACTACAGTTGTGATGAAGTTATATCTCAAGTTGTTATCCTCCCTATCGGTAAACGAGTTGGTAGGTTTGCTTATATCAAAGAGTTATCTGATATTAGTCCTCTGGTTCGTTCAATAAACCATACTAATCGACTTTTTCTTTCTAATAGTACAATATCTATTTCTAAACTTTGCAATCTTAAAACCATCCTATCTTTCATGTGCCATACAATTTAAGAGCTGAACTCTCTTGTTAGTTAATTGTTCCTAATATCCCATACTTTAATTTTATTTATTTTTCCTATTTTTACCTGACATATCTTATCCTTTATCCTTTACTTCTTTACTCTTCCTGAACGCTTTATCCTTACTTTTCTACTCTTCCTGAACACTTAATATCCTTACTTTTTTACTCTTCGTGAGCGCTTAACCCGTGGCATTTTTTGCTGTTTAAGGCTCGAAAAAAAAAAAAAAAAAAAAAAAAAAAGGTTGTTGGAGCTGTTACAGTAAAATACATCGATAATAGACGCACCTCGAATATAAGGCGCATCCCGATTTTCGCGATGCAAAACGGGGAATAAAGTGCATCTTACAATCGAAGCAATACAGTATATTAAATGTTTTCACTAATACGCTTTCAGTGTGATAGTTAATGTTAAGATTTTAAAATAGATCCAAATTTTTGAATTACTTTTTTCTTATGTCTCCTTAATACTAGAGCATCTGTTACCATTTTGAGGAACTTTAGACTACTTTAGACTCGCAAATAATGCAACAAAGAATCTTAAATTTATAGGAAAGAGAACTAAAAATGAATAGTATGATGATCAATTTGGATAAGACAAAAGTCACGAATATTTCCCGGAAAGAACAGTTTAGTGGTGAATTCTTGATGCAAGTTCCTTCTTTTATGCATTGGCTAAATTATCGGCAATAAAGAAGATAAAATTTACCAGAAATATAAGCAAGAGCAGCATCTGGTAAACTTTTCCAATCCTTAAACAAACAGTTATTTCCAAGCAGAAAGTCTCTGTAAAGCCAAAATTCTGGTTTACAAAAATACGTGTCCCCACACTACATATTTACAAATGGATCAGAAAGCTGTGCTGTTAATCAGAAAGATGTAGCTGCAATCCAGACACCAGAGATGAGATATTTGAGAAGAGAAGAAGGTAAAATTAGAATAGATATTATAAGATACCAAACTTCCAGCGACAACTTTCAAATCAAATCATGGAATCTCCCAAACATGTCGATTGTTCGGTAAGGAAGGGCTTGCGCCTTATTCCGCGGCCGGGTCTAAGCTATTGCGCGGACTGTAGTTTTAGGATTGTTAGATAGGGTATTTATAGTATAAAAATAAATAAGTACACAAGATTAATGAATGATACGATGAAGATAATATAATGCATAGAGATAAATAACAACTTCCTCATATTATGGGGCTATTAGATGGCGAAACTGTAGGTAGTGTTGCGGGTTCCTCTACCTTGGCGTGTCATGACGAAGCGCTGGTTCGCCTCTCTGAAAGCAAGATTTAAACTTTTTCTGTGGCCTGAACAGTGATCTCCAAGGAACATCGATGGTTCAGCCATGGGACATTGATGGGAAATGAGTGGAACCCAAAGTCATGAGACATTGATGGGAAATGAGTGGAACCCAAATTCATTGTACATTGATGGGAAATGAGTGGAACCCAAAGCTGTGCCATGAATTAAAACCCCAAGAGAAAAGACCCAGAGGTATAAAGAAGCTGATATGGAATGATAACATAAAAGTTCACTCCAGGAGTGAAGAATAGGCTAGAATCAAGCACGAAGGCTACCTGAAGATAAAACCAAATATAAGTTTATTTGTTGAACCTTTGCACCCCAAAGTATAAGAGGGCAGTATTAAGAAAGTCCCTTTAATACATTTTGAATGAGAAATCTCATCGAAAAAGCACAAATTGTTATTTAACGCACAAATTGAAATATGCAGATTTTATTTTGAAGCATGGAATAATGGAATGCAGAAACGATTGTTTGCTGCCCTTAATGCAGATAATACTGGTAAACCCTAAATTGCTATTTGATTACTATAACCGTCGAAACGTTCGCATTTAGATTTATCATTATTTGATATAATAGTACACATCACTGCGCAATTATATTATAGCAAAGATAGTAGGGAATTAGTATGCAATGGAGGGTTTTGGAACGTACGTGTCATAACTATTAAAGCATCACTCTCAAACCCAAACTCAAGCCGTGGACCAAATTATTACCACCCAGGAGACAAGTTTATGACTCCATTTTTCTTTCTTTCTTTAAAGCAGTGTTAGACTATTATGAAAAATTGATAAAAAAAATTTACTAGCGGTATTTTTATAGCACGTACCTTACACATTAACATTTTTTTACTTATAATTCAAAGCATTTGACCGAAAATTTATCTTTTGATTTCTTTTATAAATCTGTTACAAGTACAGATAAACAATAAACGGCTTATAAGAGTGATCATGAAATAACAAAATTTGCAGAAATTAGGGTTCGAACAGTTATTATGTGAACTTTAAAACTTTAACACTAGATGCGTAAAGTGGCCAATCCAATAATTTTGTCATTTCATGACCTATGGTCTATTGGTAAGTGAAAAGAATAAGAAAAAAAACCTATTTTAAAGAAAACGTCTAATCTCTTGTACTGGCATTATACAGGAACAAAAAAGAATCAATCAGGTAATTCAATAGGTTAATTTTTTTTATTATAGACAATTCACCAATCAATTTGCTATTTGGGAAGCCTAAGCGGGTTATATCGTCATAAATCACTTGTTATTTCTGTGAAATCCACGTCACGCTGGGATTCGAAGTCCATCTATTCGCTTCCACTATTGGAGGCAGGGGAGTTAAACAGCATGATGATAACTCGATGCAAAAACCGGATAAAACTTGATAACATCATAATGCTCAACATCCCTGAAAATGCTTCTAACAATAGAAAAACCCAAGTGATTATAACAATTCTCTATTATCAAATTTACCAAAGATAGAACAAGTCGGAAACGTTACTGAGTTAAAGCAACAAATAAACATATTATCTTGAAAATAAGTGGGTATTGTAATCATATTAATTGTAATGGGAAGTATACAATAAATTCAATGAATCTTGGAGAAAAAAATAAATTTAAGTAGCCTATTTTAGCTGATATATTTGACAACTTTAGTTGCATAAGCTTCCGCGGATTGTCTCATCAAAAATACCTAAATATTTTTCGACAACAGGTCCACGTCAAGAGAATTTGAAATTCATTGTTTCTCTGTGAGGTGACTTAGTAATAATTTCCAAGAGCAGAGTAGACTATAAAATATTCAAAGAGTAAAAAATGGCCGTAAAACGTGGCCACCGATAAGATTGGGCCGTTAGGGGTGGCTACCGCCCCAAACATATCGCTCTGCGAGGACTTTGAAAAGAAAACGGCCCACTCTTATCGGTGGCCACCTTTACCACTGTTTTTTAAATAATTTAATTAAACGATCCTGTGAAAATCAAAACTTTATCTATCTCTTTTCAATGTTCCCGCAGAAGGGCAAGTTTGGCATGTCAACAAAAAAGAAATGGCCCAGCCCCCAGTTGCCATATACCCAATTCATCGGTGGACAAGGCATAAATAAGCGATTCCATAAGGTAAGAAAACTTTATCAATCAGTGACTCACTTCTTATGGTGGCCTGTGGACTATTTATTTATTTACTAGCTGGGTACCCGTGCTTCGCTACGGAGTGTTATTATAATTATATAAGTTTATAAACAACCATAATGAAACATATAAATTATTTTACTATGCAAGAATATCTAGATTCTATCTTTCCCACCTATTTCTATACCCCCTCCTCTCCTCTTTGATAAGCTAATTACAAATATCCTAAATTCGCCCCCCCCCCCCCCCCCAAATTAAATTATGACTAAACTGTACATAAAAACTATTACTGTACTCTTAACCCTAGAACGCTAACCATATTTTTTAACCTCTTAAGGCTAACCTTGAGTCATATTGACTCCCTAATCTATTATACCCAGTTTTATTAAAATATAAAGGCCTAATATGTACAATATTTTTTTAACACGTTTTAGTGCTAGTTGATGGGACATTTGGGTGCTTTGTTTGCCACAAAAAAAAAAAAATGTTTTCCTTTTAATTCCGGTTTTTCAAACTGCACTACTATTACATATCCGGTATAGTTATCTACCGGAGTAGTTTTATTTACTTTATTTTATGTAGCTTTTTTCTTTCCTTTCCTTTGGTTTTTCTATTTCGTAAATTGTTTCAATTAATTTATTATTTTCCTCATCATCGCTGATGGGATCAAAAAAGGCATTTTCTATATTTAAATCAGGGTCCAAATAACAACCGTCATCATTATTGTCGAATACGCTCTTTTTCATAATCGGTATCTGAATCGGTCATTTCCTTCATCAAGTGATAAATGTCGTTTGGATCATTGTATTTTTTCTCCATTATTTGACTATATTCATATTCTATTAACTTTATATAATTTAGACATATAAAGACAAAAAAATATAACAATTTATACTTATAAATGAATAAATTACAATTATATTACCTTTAATTTGAAATAATTATTGAATTAAAAGTTATATAATATCTAATTTATAAGATTTGAAATGACCAAATAAACAATAACACGACATACTATTCTAAAAAATACTATTCTGCGTCAAAATGACCTACAAAAAATTTACGTGTAAGACTAAACAGGAGTCAAAATGACTCCGTGACTGCAGAAAAACAAACGATATGTCCTCTTTAGAATCTGAATGTGAAACTGATAGAAGTGTAGAAGGTTCATTCAAGGGTGGGAGATAGCATAGCTGAGATGTGGGAGTTCTGTGTTTTACAGACACCGTGCATTCGTAGTTTAAAAAAAAATGGGAGTCATTTTGACTTCAGGTTAGCTTTCTAGGGTTAAAGAGCTTTTGCATCATGAAGGGTATTCATTACATTGACCCCTGTGTACCAAACTTAAATTTCGAAAATTCATGTAGGCTGTAATTTTCCCCTTGCTTTGAAGGACAAGTGGGCAAATTTTTATTGACATCGCACTAAAACTGTAGATTTGTATAAAGAACATACTCACACATACGTTGATTTTTATATATATAGCTATAAATTTCCATTTTACCCCCTCCTAAATAAAATTGTACATAACAACAATTACTTTTCTCTTAAAGTGCTTTTCAACGATATGCATCATAAGAAGGGAATCCATTACTTTGACACTTTTACACCGTACCCCTTTGTACCAAAATTTAAATTACGAAAATTCATGTAGACAGTGACCTCCTCCTTGCTTTGAAGGGAAAGTGAGTAAATATTCATCAAATTGGGATAAAACTGTAGATTTGTATAAAAGTCATACCCTCATACAGACACTCTTCTTTTTATATAAGATATAGCTATATTTTTCCATTTTACCCCCTCCTAAATGAAAACACATATGACAAAACTGTACATAACAACAATTAATGTAATCTTAAAGAGCTTTTCAACGATATCCATCATAAAGGGTATTCAGTCCTTTGATCCCGTATTTATTATTGTACCCTGTTTCCTGTGTACCAAAATATAAATTTCGAAAATTCATGTAGACACTGATTTTTTCTTCCTTTGAAGGTCAAGTGTGCATTTTTTGATCGAGATCGGACTAAAACTATGGATTTGTATAAAGAACATACACACATACCTTGACTTTTAGATATATTTTTCCATTTACCCCCTAAATGCACGTAAAAACAATTATTGTACTCTTAAAGAGCTTTTCAACACTGCACCATGAAGGGATTTCAACTTTGACATTTGTACCCCGTACCTCTGTGAACCAAAACTTAAATTTCGAACATTTATGTACACAGAGATCTTCCCCTTGCTTTGAAGGTCAAGTGAGCAAATTTTCATCGAGATCAAATTAAAACAGTTGATTTGTATAAAGAACATAAACACATACGTTGACTTTTATAGATATAGATATACATTTCCATTTTACCCCCCTCCTAAATAAAAATATGACAAAAACGTACTTAACAACAATTACTGTACTCTTAAAAAGCTTTTCAACGATATGTATCATGAAGGGTATCCATTACTCTGACATTTGTACCCCGTACCTCTGTGTACCAAAATTTTAATTTCGGAAAATGATGTAGGCAGTGACCTTCACCTTGTTTGGAAGAAAAAGAGTGTAAATATTCATCAAATTGGGATAAAACTGTAGATTTGTATAAAAGACATTCTCTTATATAGATACTCTTCTTTCTATATATAGATATAGTTATATTTTCCATTTTACCCCCCTCCTAAATGAAAATATGACAAAACTATACATAACAACAATTACTGTACCCTTAAAGAGCTTTTCAACGATATGCATCACGAAGGGTATACATTATTTTGATCCCGTATTCATTACTTGTACCCCGTACCCGTGTGTACCAAAATTGAAATTTCGAAAATTCATGTAGACCTTGAATGTCCCCTTGCTTTGAAGGTCAAGTATGCAAATTTTCATCGAGATCGGACTAAAACTGTAGATTTGTATAAAGAACAAATAAGATATAGCTATATTTTTCTATTTTACCCCCCTCCTAAATGAAAATATGACAAAAGTGTACATAACAACAATTACTGTACCCTTAAAGAGCTTTTCAACGATATGCATCATGAAGGGTATTCATTACTTTGACCCCGTATTTATTACTTGTACCCCGTACCCCTGTGTACCAAAATTGAAATTTCGAAAATTCATGTAGACCTTGATTGTTTCCTTGCTTTGAAGGTCAAGTGTGCAAATTTTCATTGAGATCGGACTAAAACTGTAGATTTGTATAAAGAACAAACACACACACACACACACACACACACACACATACGTTGACTTTTATATATATAGATTTATTTTTCATTAAAGTCACGTTTACATGATCCAAGCATACTTGGACCATGTCAGCCACATTGACTCTACTTTGACACTACTTAGATCGTGTAAACAGGGTATCCAAGTCAACTTGGACATCTTAGTTTGATGGGCTCCATCAAAGTAGACTTTGATAAAAACAAAAATGGCGTCCACCTGACAAATTATGAGAGCGAGGAGTAAAAAAATGACAGATGTGGGGTTGAGCTGGGTTTCGTTCACAAGAAGGTGATATATCACCACTGTTTTAAAACTTAATAAGTACAATTTAACTGGAACGTTCTAGAGGAAATAAGACTTCAAACAATCTATCTTAACCTCTACTTTATAAGTGTATCAAAGTTTCACCACTTGGACCAAGTATACTTTGATCGTGTAAATCATACTTCTATGTTCCACAAACACTTAGACCAAGTGGGATTTGGTCAAAGTTACTTGGACCAAGTATACTTGGATCGTGTAAACTAGACTTAAGACCAAACCTGGTTTACTAATACATCTTATAGTGCTCTATCTTCTAAGCAAGCAACCTTAGTTCTTCAATTGGCAGGATGGCAAAACCAAAGATTTTCCACCTCTGGCGTGTTAATGGCGTGCTAATAAAATGAGAAGGGGTTTTATCCTCTTCCTCGAACAGCCTGCAAACTGGGCTTTTCGGCTAGGCCAAGTAGATGTAGATGTTGATTTAGTCTACAGTATTCAGTAAAAATGCCTGTCAATAGATGACAGCATTGTTTTTTGGGCGAGAGCAGCGATCTGGTAAGATGCCAAGATGGTTCCCGGATCATCATTTTAAACTTTCACATAACTGAAGCACTTTTCAATATTCTGTTGATATCTAACTTCTTGAATGTCCTTATGGAATGTTTCACTCCACAACATGGAACGCCAACGACAGATTCTTGTGGCATTGGGGTCGAATTAGAACCTGTTTTGGCTAACTGGTCAACAATCTCATTTCCCTCAATGTCAAAATATCCTGGAACCTATTTATGTTGTACCTTTATAAGTTGGCCAAGATTTGATATTAAATTAGTGTCAATCCAAACTGATAAAATTTAATTTAGTTTATTAAATTCAAAATGAAGTAACAGTTTAGTGGTATTATTTTAAAGCTTTTCAATTCTAATTCAAAGAAAATATTTATGTATTCTCTACGTAGAGTACATACAATTTGAATTATTTATAGGTTCACATTTATTCATACTAAAACTAGAATCTCATTTCATGTATTATCTAAAACACATTTTCATGTATTTCGAAAAATGATGTAATAATATTTAGCTAGAATATTTCATAAATAGGAGATAATCCTTTTTTAGTATTTGAAACGATAAGTAATTATCATAAAATTAATTTAAAACAAATATAAAACAATTATTCCTCAAAACCATTTATAATGTTATAAATAAAAACAAAAATAATTATTTAAATAATACCATTAATTTTCTTCTGAGTTCGTAGAAAATATTAAGCATTTTTTAATAAAACAACGAACAATACATATACATAAATAAATCTCTAGTACTACTGGAGCTAGAATAGAATATTATATTTTAAAGGGTAGGAAATAAAAGCTAATAAGTTACATGACAGTGGAAATTTATTTTAATTTCGTATATAATTTTAAAAGTGAAATGTATATGGGAAATCGATATATTTTAGTCAAGAAAAAATAATTAGATACTACATAGTAAAATTGGAAAATAATTCAGAATATGAATTAATAATTACATTGTTAAACAAGTCGACTTCTGCTGGCCATGCTTAAGAAAAGAAATTAAGTCTAGGCGATAGCGTGCAAAAAAGTATCTGACTAACATCAAGCTAGAATTTTGTTCATAAGTTAAGCCTTTAACGAGTATGCGGTCGGCTACGTTTGTCTGCACATAGCTTAGCAATAGGCATTTAAAAACAAATAAACAGGTCAAGTGTGTGCTAGTCAGCACACAGCGAGGGTCCGTAGGCCACACTGTATAGTAAGTAGTACACTGTATAGTGTTAGTATTGATGGTGTTTTTTAAAATGCTAAAAATCTTACATTGATCAATCCTATGGGTCTGATATTCTCAAAACACATAAACAAACTTCTGATAAAGTTTTTTTTTTTTGCCACTAACCGGACTACAACCATATATATACATCAAAAAGACCATAATTATAAAAAAAACGTATTTTATCAATAAAAAATAAAATAGTATTTTTTTTCGAAATTTCCAAAAAGTGGGTCGAAGAATGTTCAGGAATTTTTTCAGATCATTTGCACTTCACATTAGCTAGATAGAGGGGCGGACACGTTTCACACCCACTTCAAACTTGCCTACGCTCGCCCTATCAAAGTTATATCCAAAGAATTATATATTTTTGTAATCAGCTCGACGTACCCTTTCATATGATACCCCTCACGGTGTCGAAAAAAAATTCGCCCTTAAGTTTTTTTACCCTAATTCTTTTAAAAATATTTTTTTAAGTCGATATATTTTTAAAATATGTGGGTAGGTACAAGACACATACATGCCAAATTTCAAAGTGATTGGACGAAAGGTATAGTTGTGAGAGCAGGCGACCGGACGGACGGACAGATACACACAGGAAAATATAAGGGTCCTTGATTTTGCCTACGGACCCTAAAAACGGTTAAGAGTGGTCACGCCCCACCCATTTTGGTGGACAATATGATTTTCATGAACAAAAATTAAGGTGATGATAGTTTGTCACTTGAAAGTTGATCACTTTGATTTGGAGTATTCTTTGAATAACTAACCTATCAAATGACAAACTAATAACAGCTTGATTTTTGGTCTACTAACTAATATTGTACTCAGGATTATGAAAATTACATTGTACACCAAAATGGGCTGGACATGGCCGGTTTGTTTTAATGCCTTTTGCCAAGCTATGTCCCGCAGACAAACTTAGCAGATCACATATTCTTAAAAGATTGACTTATACACAAAATTCTAGCTTGATGTTAATCAGAAACTTTTTCGCATGCTATATTCTGGACTAAATTTGCAATTTATCTTTCTAAATTTATAAAAATAAGATTAATAATAGTAAAGTATTAGACGGGAAGGAGAACTATTTGTTTAAACTTAGCAATTAGGCCCATTTTACTTGTCCTCTGGTAAAGAGTTCCAGCCACTTCACACATCATACCTCGGTACAATGTACCCTCGAAGTGAGTAAGGTGTTATCATTAGTGAGCCATATAAATTAGAGCATCATGGTCAGGAATCGATCCCTCGACCTTGTACCCTTGATTCATTAAAGACACAGCAGACCTGGTAAGTGAATTCACGCACAAGTGAAGGCGCACGCTGGCTCTGTTAAGATTATATTAACGGGAATGGATCATTTAATCCATTCCTGTTTCAGTACAAAAGGATTGAAGATCGTGAAATTTCAGTGATGGTAAGGATGGATATGCGGACTGGAAATGTGGAGCAGCACCAATCCTCCCAACTAGCTTGACTTCAAACCGACAAATCTCTGGAATCCTGCTCATCCTATTGGTTTCCCTTTGATGTTCGGTAAAGAAGAGACGACCGAGAGGATCATGATGATACCCGAAGTCAAGAAATCGGGACTAACCTTGAACGGGAGGATACATGACCACCAAAGGCCTTCTGGAAATACACAAAGACCACCTTCATATGAGAGCACATAAGAGCAGTAAAGTACAGCGATATCACAAGGATTATCAGATTCTAAAGCACCGTTTACTCTCTCAAGCTTAACTCAAGGCTAACATTGCTGGTTTGCATACTAAAGCCCATCCACAGACTACCTTATGCAGAGAACTTCAACTAAAGTTATTGATTAACCATTTCCTGAACTTTGAAACCACTGGTTAGTGCCTTTGCTAAGAGGAGATTCATTCCGACTTCAAACGCCAATATCTAGACAAAGGAAACCCCTGGGAAATCCAGGTATTACCTTAGTTAAGGAAGGGACTTAAGAGTCTTAGAAATGTGTAATTACAATAAAATCTCAAAATCAAATTTCTGCCATTAATATATTTTCTCTCTACTAGGCATAGGAGAAAGTAAACAAAATATAGGACAATTTCAGGACAATAAATAATTTCTCTTGTCCCTTTATTGTCGCCTTTTTCCTCTTGGACCTTTTTGAGGGTCCCTAGTTTGCGGATAGCTTCCAATTGTACTCCTACACAAGTAGTCTGGCTTCAAAATTCAATACCTGGGAGACTTCAGACTTCTTTCTTTTCGTTCCCTCTTGAATTATCTCTGAGACATGAGTCTTCTGAATATATAGGGTGCCCCAACATCGGGGTTCCAAAACGTGTGACGATAAAAAATAGACACCCAATTGGTATGGCCATAGCTTCCTCGCATCCAATCACGTTCTAAATGGATTTTATGATTTTACAAGTCATTATGGCCTAATTAATTTTGAAGTTCTTAAAACTGTCAACATTGTTTTGATTTTTTACATGAATTTAAGTTTCAATTTAGCTATATTTTAAGAGTGCAAACGGTTGAAATTAATGTGGGGCTATCTGCAGGCTACTTTTGACAAACCATCTAAATTTCATAAAAAAAAACAAATGAGTACTTTTGAAGATATAGGGGTATATAAATGTATGTTTGTGCGCATGTTGAAGAGGAACAGATGGGCGCAGAAGGTTGGAACCTTTATGGGAACAACAATAGGCCAATTATGACCTGCCATCCTAATTTCAATAATATCGGACGAGTAGTTTGGAAGATAATATTATGTCGTTCGCGAAACATGAGCGACAGACTTTCACAGAATGAAAAAAGTTTCCCTGATAACTGAAACGGATTTCTCTGAAAATAATTTCATAAACACGTCTTTACCAAATCAGTTTTATTGTTTGTTTCTTTTCTTTTTCCTTTTTTTAAAAAAAAATAGAAAGCACTTGAAATTAATTTTGTTGTTATTCTTGACACAAATATATAATATTCTTTTAAATTCTACACTTTAGTTCTGTAATTTTGAAGATAATTAACTATGTGGAAGGTCATATAAATAATCATTTTAATTAAAGTTTTTCATTTTGGAAGAAAATGAAATTATTATTGTATAATAAGTATTGTTTCCCAAAATGTATCTTCCCACGTTCCTAAAGTATTTCAAATTTATTTTTAATTGTCTGAAATATTGTATTAATTTTAGTCTTGTTGTCAAATATTTATAATTTATAAAGAAATTGTTTTTAAAGCTAAGATTAAAAGCCTTTCTTTAAAATAATGACTTATTTTAAATTAAAATTTTAAATTATAATTTAGTTTCAAATGAATTTGGAAATTTCGTAGTATAAAATGAACAAACTGTTATTTTATCATTTAAATAATTTTATATTCAAAAAGATCTACTTCTTTTTGGAAATAAAACATTAAAAAATATTTGTTATTTCTTGTTTTTTATTTTTTTTAAATAGGGTGTCTACGAGTTTGGCTGAAAATTCCGCAATAAATCGTATCCTGAATGAATGGAAGATTTGCATTTTTTTGTGTCTGTTCTGGGTATGACACCTGAGCGCGGTTTTCACCTGTAAAAAACCTAGGGGGGTTTGGAAGGGAGATCGCGGATGCCGTGGAGTATGTTGCGTCCCGCCCCCTTAGTTGAGCCCCCCCGCGGTACGGAGTCGGGGCTAGCCTATCGATCGAGTGGAAAAGGGGGTCCGCCTGAGGGGGCCTAAGTACGACCAGTACCGGTCCTGACTCCAGACTTGCATCTTTCATCTTACAGTCCGCTCTGTAATCCGCGCGACAGGGTTATCCTCGCTTTAAAACAAATATCAGCGGCTCCCATAGCCACCCCCTCCTTCGACAGTCATCCTCCCCGCCCTGACCCACCTTAAAGGTAACTGCGCCCTACAAACACCGCTATAGACTAAACCTACAACACATTGGAGTACTTCCCTTCTCTTAGGCCAGTAATCCATTTTTACTGCGTCTTGTTCATTCTATGCACTTACATCTCAAATTTAATATCTAAGACATCAAACTCTGCTTAAATGCAATAAACCAGTCCTATATTCCCTTTCCTTTGATTGTGAGCATTAAAATAATAATAAAAATAAATAAATTATCTATTAAGTATAATAAAAATGATCAATTATCTTTTATTCAATTATCATTTTTTATTATTATAACTACAAACAATTAATAATTAAACACTATAATTTTAAACGCATTACTAGTAAGAAAACAGTTTTCCTACGGACTTTATTACTACTGTTATAATTTTTTTTTTTTTCATTATTATTACTTTTATATAATAATAATAATAATAATTATTATTATTATTATTTATTTATTTATTTTTATTATTTTTTATTTTTAGTATAACTACAACACTTAAATATTTTACGCCTGAATAAAAATATGTTTTAATTTAAAGCAAAAGGACCTTTTTTTCCTTCCAAGTAATTTACACAACAAAAATATTTTTATTTCTTTTAATTATTTTTAAAAAAATGTTAGCTAACATTAACTAAGAACTTTCTTTTATTATTATTTTTATCTTATGATTAATTGGCTTTTTTTTAGATTGTTACTCCCCTTATAAAAAAAAACGGAGTGGAGTAACAATCTAAAGAAGGTGTACGGAATGTTCTTCTTTAGACTGTTACTCCCCCTTATAAAAACAGAAGTGTGATATTCCTTTGTCCCAAAGTATATTAAACTAAACATCTCTTTGTCTAAATAGTTATTTATATTCTAAAAAAACATAGGGAGTAACAATCTAAAGAAGTACCGATTAATTTTATAGAGCTATTTTTAGAAATATTTATTAATAGATACCTATATTTGTAGACGCTACATAATTTTATTACATCTATTTCAAAGCGAATCTCCTGCAATGGTCTAATGGATATTTCTTATAAATAAAAACCTTTAAGCTCTCACTTCCTTATATTTGTGGCGATATTTCAACCCCTCCTTGGGTCATTATCAAGCTTTTTCATATATAATTCATGAATTATTCAAAATTTCTATTTCTAATTATGTATTGACTTGTTTAATCATAAAAATGTTTTGCTCAGATGTGTGACAAAACTATTATAAAACTATTATGAAGCAATTAAATTTACAACTTTGGTAATAATTCATTTCTCGAGAGAAAATGTATATTAATAGTTTATAAAAAAAACAAAAAAAAAAAACTTAATTTGATTACTAATTAAATAATGTGTAATTATTTCTAATTATAATTATCTATTTACTCGTTTAATTATAAAAAGTTTTGCTCACATGTGTGATAATCATCATTGTCACTTATTCTAAAACTATTATTTAGCAATTTTATTTAAAACTTTTGTAATAATTGTTTCCTGGAGAAAAAAAAGGTATACTATTTTTTGTTTATTAAAATAATTACTTAATTTAATTACTGTTTAAATAATACCTAATTGTAAATAGAACAATTTTAATAAAAATGCGAAATATTTCTATTTACAATCCTTTTATAGAACGACTTACTTTTGACGTTAGTCTTATTCAAATAATAATATCTATTTAAATAATAATACTTACTCAAATTATAATATTTATTTATTTAAATAATAGTATAAATAATATTAAAAAAACATAAGTAATACAAACAATTAGTAAAGAATAAATAGAAATCAATTAACAACAAATTAATCTTTTACCACCAACACTGTATTTGAACTTTGTAGTCCAACACCCCAAAAAAATAAAATAAAATAAAATAAATTAATTAAAATTAGAATATCTATGTACTTAACTTATAATACTTATTAAATAAATCGTAATAATAGTATTTATTTATTTAAATAATTATAATAATTTAAATTTAAATATTTATTAATTTCAATAATAATACTTAATTAAATTATTATATTTATTTATTTAAATAATATAAATTATAATAAAATAGAAAGTATTACATGTATAAGAAATAGCGCAAATTAACATAATGTTATTATTATCTTTGAGTTATAGTATCATTATTTAATATATTCTAATTAATAAAATATATTTTATATTATTAACTTTTTAAAAAATAAGAGTTTTTAGTGTCCGTAAGAAAAATTAAGACATTAGCAGTCTTCTACGTTTATTAAAATTTATAGTGTGGAGATCATTAAGCAATTGAATCTTCGAAACTAGTCAACACAAAAATTCGAAACTTTGCAGATCTGCTATGAGTAAAATCACCCAAATAACGGAAAAATGTAGTGAAGCCCAAAACAATCATACCTTAAAATCGCCATCTTGAAACGCTGGGCCGATTAAAATGGTTAACGAACTCATCCAATATATGTACTGAAAGTACAAGGTGCATACTTAGCAAATTTTTCGTTCTGCAGAACGATCATTTTCTATGTCTCCGATTTCAAAAATTCCAAAAAAAGAAATCCCTTTCTGACATTAGGGAACATTTGATGTGCCACTCTAATTGGAAGACTATAATTAATAGATATTTTGTTAATAAAGTTTTTCTTCAATAACAATTATTAGTTGATCATTACAAACAAACAATAATTTATTATTCTCAATTATAATAATAATTAAAAATTAGCAAATACGTGTATATTTAGAATTAATTTAAATTTAATATAACAGCGTTAATAAAGTTTATTTTAATTGCTTCTTAGTAAACCTATAAATTAATAAATTAAGCAGTTAATATTAATTGATATAATTTAATTTTAAACATTTTTAGATTTAAAGTTTTAATTAAAACTCAATGAACAACTATATTTTCCTCTTTTTTAAAAAAATAAATTAAATCGAAGTGAATTAGGAAACTTAGAAGACTTTATATAACTATAAATCTTTATTTTTCAATATTAGTTTGAAAAGTACGTTTAATTTTGAAGTTAATCGAATGATACTGAAATAAGATAAATGCTTTAAGTTATTTCATAGTATTTTGAAACTAGATAAATTTTAGACCAATTTATAAGAGGAAATAAGAGAGAACGAGAGAAAAGAAACCTATTGGAGGAGAATCGTCAGTGCATTGGACATTGAATTGTATAAAAACCCAATCGAAATAGACTAAGAACAAAATTGTCTGTCAATTCCTTTTAATTCAATTTGAACTTTTTCTTCGAATACATACAATAAAAAGCTTAAATTGCTTACCAACCTTTAATTAAACTAGGCATCGCGTGGCTCTATCATTGAAGCGAGCGTATTGCAATAAAATACTGAATATTGCAATTTGTTAATCATGATGAATGTCATAGTTGAAGATAAGTGGAAGATGGTAGTGTAGGGAAGAGTGGGGGTACTCGGTACAATGCTCACCTTCCTAAACAAACCTAAACACAATACGACTATAAGAATCTTAACCACATAGCTTTTAATCTATTATTATAAATGTATCACTTCATTACTCAAATACTACTGCTTGTATCAAGTTGAAATTTTACATACTTGTTTCAATTGTACTTTAGATGATGTACATAAAGTTTGATTAAAATCGTTACGTTAGAACGTAAGATATCGGTAAAAAGGTTGTTTATTCTATTTTTAACGTTTAGGTCCGCTTTAATAGTTTTAGCGATCTTTATTAATTCATAGTAGTGTCGTTGTTGATTTTACTAAAAAATGTTATTTGAAAAAAATGTTTGTCTCATCGAATAGATGATAATAGAATCTTTTCCTGTCCTGAAATTCAAATTTAAATTTTGAACCTCTCGTTTACGCGAGCGTTGCGCGCGAACTTTTGGACGGATCACGCTGTCCAACGAACTTAGCCTGAGTATTAGTAAGAGGAACATGTATACCAAATTTCAACTAAATCGGTCAACTTTTACTCAAGTTATCGTCGGACACGTAAACGTTACTGACAGACAGACAGACAAGATGCATAGTTTGTTAAATGTAAGAAGCTCACTTACGCTCGCTTCAATTAAAAGAGTTTTAGACAAAATAATCTTGAAATTATTATTATTGAAATTATTTATGAAATTTTAACAAATTAACATAGATTTGATAATCAAAATGTAGAAGAATAAAAATCACAGGGAATTTGCATCCAGGTACCAAGTACTTCTTAGGGTTTCGTAGGTTATTAGGGTTATACGTTAATATATTATGCTGCAATACTTTCCCAATCAAGTGTTCCCTCATTCATTTTTCCTGAACTAACTTTCCGAACAGCAAAATTTGCTGAAAACCAATTAAATTCTGCTGAAAGATGGCTAAAAGTATTAAAATAATGCATTGTCATCGTGTTCTGAGCTATGCTAAAAGTTTCAAATGTCTAGCTATTTGGGAAGTTAGTTAGAAATCGATTGCCAGATTTGTACCGGACAAACAAACAAACAAACAAGAAAGCAAGCTAACAAAAACGTAGTAATAATGTAAAGTAGTAGTGTAAATATAGAGACTCTAACCGTGGGTTTTTTTCTACACCTCATTCTAAACTATAAATTTTTGAATTATCCCAGATTTAAATTTATACATTATATAGATTAAAAAATTCTAAAATTATTTTCGTAATGTAATAAATGAATAGGAAAAATGATTTCATCGGCTTATCCTTCGAAGAC
The DNA here is from genome assembly GCA_951217055.1 of Gerris lacustris. Taxonomy (NCBI): domain Eukaryota; kingdom Metazoa; phylum Arthropoda; class Insecta; order Hemiptera; family Gerridae; genus Gerris; species Gerris lacustris. The sequence continues at coordinate 54,846,272 of OX578284.1, read as the reverse complement.
AATTAATGCAAAATTCTAGTTGCCAAAATCCAGGTGAAAGCTATGGTAATAGGATCATGATTATTTCACCGAGATAGGAGGAGTTCTCTCCACCTTTATTACCCTATTTGGCAGTCTGCAGTAGGCTGGTGAGCAAATTTAACCGGTAATCTTCATCAGGAGGTGCCATTAAGGCTGTAATTAGGAGGAAGACGTGAATAAGTGACAGAATCTCACAGAGGAAGGTAGTAGGAAGGTAGGAGGAATGAAGGAGGTATAATAGATAGTGATTTGAGAGGTGGAAATGCCTTGAATAGTTTTACAACGAATTATTCATCCCATCTGACAGTTCAATGCCGTTCACAATCATGACAGAATCTCTTTTGTCAGGTATTAGTGGGACAATGACAAACTCAGACAAGTCTATTACAAGGTAGATGCATAGAATATAACATTTTCTTATTATGAATCTTCCAGGTATTCTTTACTATTATAGTAGAGAAAAAAAATTATTTAGTTTATTGTCATCATTTATTTAATGTAAGTTTTAAATAAGTTAGTTTCAACTCAAAACTTCGATAGAATAGAAGATTTTGCTCAAAAGTCCCAACTAATCAAGAATATATTATCACAGATTTAAAAGGGACAAGGAGGAAACAATAAACAGGTCAAGTGTGTGCTAGTCAGCACACAGTGAGGGTCCGTAGGCCACACTGTATAATAGTGTTTAACTGTAAAGTGTATAAACAGTGTTTTTTTAAAATGCTAAAAAGCTTACTTTGAACCATTATAAGGGTCTGATATGATCAAAACACACTCTGATAAAGTATTTTTTTGCCATTGACCCGGACTACAACCATATAAATACATCAAAAACCATAATTATAAAAAAACGTATTTTGTCAATAAAAAATAAAATAATATTTTTTTCGAAATTTCCAAAAAGTGGTATCTTTACTTTTGGTCGAAGAATGTTCAGGAATTTTTTCAGATTTTTTGCACTTCACATAAGCGAGATAGAGGGGGGGGGGGACACGTTTCAAACCCACTTCAAACTTGCCTACGCTCGCCCTGTCAAAGTTATATCCAAAGAATTATATATTTTTGTAATCAGCTCGACGTACCCTTTCATATGATACCTCTCACGGTGTCGAAAAAAAAAAAAAAAAAAAATTAACCCTTAAGTTTTTTACCCTAATTTTTTTGAAAAATATTTTTTTTAAGTCGCTAGATTTTTAAAATATGTGAATCGGTACAAGACGGTACAAAATATGTGAGAGCACGCGAGAGGACGGACGGACAGACACACGCAGGAAAATATAAGGGTCCTTGGTTTTGCCTACGGACCCTAAAAAGGTATTTTTTAAGTCTTATACATGACAAGACTCAATCTTAAAATAGCTTAATAAAACTGCCCCTTGAGTCTCAATGTCTTGGGGAGACCACCACACAAAGCTTTAAGACTTTAGTAGGGCAGACTATTGTTTAGAACCAAGAGGGTGCTAAAGTAAAGAAGTGCCCAATTAAATTATTTAATAATAGGTTGTAGAAACATAACACCAAAAGTACGTCGAATGCGAAGAAGCTATGTGATACAATAATTGGAAGACGATTTTATACATTGTTTTTATTTTTTATTTTTTTTTTAAATAAGAGATTCTAAATATACCATGCTATGGTAGGAGGAGATAGAATAGAGTTTAGCGATTACAAAAAGGGTTGAACCGTTTAAAATATTTAATCTGTTAAATAATTAATTCTTTTCGCCTGTTTATTGTATTTTTAATCCTCATTTTTTGAACGAAGTTCCTTATGGCACGTTACAGCGTCTGGAGCCCGGGAGTGAATCCAAAAAAAAGACTGTCACGAAATCGACCGGTGACGATAACTTGAGTAAAATATGACCGATTTAGTTGAAATTTGGTACACATGTTTATTTTACCAATTTCCAGGAGGAGATCGTTGGACAACGTTATCCCCCCTAGCGTTCTCGGGCAACGCTCGTGTAACCGTAAACTTCAAATGTAAAATTGTAATTTTAGGACGTGAAAGAATTCTAACTTCATCTATTCAATGAGACAAACTACTTTATTAAATAATTGCTTTTTAGTAAAACCAACGACAACACCACTATGAAGTGTTAATATTATATTTATTAAAAAAGAGATTTGTAGAATAGAAAAACAACGTTTTTACCGATATCTTACGTTCTAACGTAACGATTTGAATAAAACTTCATACAAATCGTCTAATGTACAATTGAAACAGGCACGTAAATTTCAACCTGATAGAAACTGACGTTTTTGTGTAGTGAAGTGATATATTTTATAATATTATAAATAGAATCTGGCCAGGAAGCGAGGCTTTGGACAAATTAGGACTATCTACACTACAACCATCTTCTCTAACTATAAACTCATCATGTGTAACTATTTTCTCAATATTTAATACATATTTATTGCAAGACGCTATAGCATCAATGATTAAAAAAAGTATTTCTTTTAATTTTGCCTAAACTCTGCTAATAGTTAGTTACTTTTAACGTTAGTTACGCTTCGGCTGTATCCTTGTCAAGCGTTTGAAGCACGCTTATATAGCTCACTAAAAACCACACCATACTCGCTTCGGCGGTACAATGTACAAATGTATGATGTGTGAAGTAGCTGGAACTCTCCACCACGGGGCGTAAAATGGGCCTAAAAGATGGCCTAATTGGAAGGTTCGAACAAGTGGTTAGTCCTACCCGTTCTAGTAGGAAGTACTAAATTACTACTACTAGTTACTTTTAAGGTTGAACTCCACCATGTATAAGTAGTTAGCATCGTGTATTTAGCAGTGTGATTTTATAATTTATATATAATGAAAAGCATAAGGAACGTGGTTCCTACCGGGTGTCCTTGCGAGACCGCACTTATTTTTTGCTGAATTTTAAGAAACATGGTTAAAGAATGCATTATTTTAGGAAGACAATTGAATGCTTGAATATAAAGGTAACAAGCACTAGTGTGCGATGAAACAGAAGTAAATTGTATAATTGGATTGCATAGTGACGATTAAATCTCTTTATGTCATATCAACCTCAATCCTTCCTCGCAACACTTTTATCAGAATTTTACAAACAATTATAGCTGGTTTTATTGAATAAGAAAACTCATTACTTATTTCCTAAATTTCTGTCATTTCTAATCATCCAGGATTAATTAAAATAAAGAGAAAATGAGTTATGGAACATACACAGCTGAGATTATCAAATCCTTTCAAATATTTAATCATTTCATTAATTCGTGATTCAAAACTTCCATGGAATCAGGTAGAGTTATTGAATTTAGGAAGAAAGCAAAGGGTTGATGTGACGTTAACAGGTTTATATCCACTGAATGATTCAACAGTTTTCGCTTAGATTCCTTTCATCGGCTTCATCATAACTTTCCTTTGTTGTTGTTTTCCTCATCTTTGATCCAATGATGGTTACAGCTTCATTTTAACTTTGATTATGTTTTAGCTTCATTTTCCAGAAAAGAAATTTTTGTCATGCAGAAAATGACATGAAAAATGTGACGCTTTTAAATATCGTGCCAGGAAGTTAGGATTTATCAGGAGGTAGATTGGTTTTCACTTTTATTCATTGTACTGTCCTTTATATCGGCAGGTGAGTCCTCCAAACTGTTCCAAACCACGCAAGGATCGTTTGCGAACCGTTTACTGTACGGCCCAAACGATCCTCTGACAATACCAAGAACTGGTTTGTATGACATGCGCAGTTATGTCAACCGTCAACCGTCACAAATGTCCGTCACAGAAAGGTTCCTTATCATTTAGGTTTCCTTGAATATTTTTATAACGATGCAAATTTTAGTCTTAAACCCGTTCCAACCTGACATAAATTTTACTGTAGTACATGTACAATGTTAGCGCATGCGTATAAAACCTGTCCTAAACGATTCCTGAACGATTCACAGGGCGATACAAAGACGGTACAAACAGGGTAGTTGGAACAAACCTGTATAAATCATGGTGATTTATGGATTCCAAAATTCACGGTTTATTATGAATCAATAAGTTATAGAATTAATAATGAATAGAAATAGTTATGTAATAAATATCCATAGTTATATTTTAGATACCCCATACCTGCAACATAATCCTCTTAGTATTAACCAGAAATAACCAAATGTTTTCAAACAAAGAATATGAAAATATACACCTTGATATTACATAAATCCTTTACCATCACCACCAGCTCTGATTTAATCCTATTATCGACAATACTCCCCCCCTCGACCCCCCCCCCCCCTTACTGTCTTCTTTCTATATGTATCACAAGCAAACAATCATTTTATATATCTCGTGTTATATCGAAATAAATAATCTCTCACTTATCTGCAACGTGATTAATTATTGTAACAGTAAAATCTTTTATCTTATTTAAATATTAGATGCCTTTATTAATTTTAGAAATAAATATTTCTGGTTTATTTATTTTTCCGAGATTACCGAAGGTATTTTTTTTTTTTTTAAATAATTTTATTCGATAACACAACTACAAATTTGAATTGTAACAAGTAATAATGATAACATAGGTTATGTGGCGGGAAAGACATGAAGAAGAAGTAGTCCAGTGACTACACTTCCTTAGCAGTAAGAATAGTAAAATAATTATAATACAAGATAACTTTTGATAATAAAATAATGATAAAGTAGATTAATATTACTTATTTTACACGTTTAGGAATAGACAATAATAACTGTTTTTTTTTGTTTTTTTAAAAAAATGAAAGTACAGTAATAATAATAGTAAAACATAATTTAAGGGAAAAAGATATTTTAAGGTAAGAGATCTCTAGGCCACCTCCTCTTCAAACGTCTTGGTGGGTTGCTTGGGATGAACAGAGAGGACAAGAGTTGTACAAGAGGATTTGGATGGTGGGATATGGATTCATGGAATTTTTTATATCGGGATATGGTTAGATTTCGGACAAAGGGCACATTCAAATCTTCGTGGAGAGTAAGGTTAGAAACATAAAAAGGAGCATTGGTTATTTTTCGAAGGATTTTTGACTGCAGGATTTGAAGACGATGGGAATTGGAAGGCTTGGTGCTGCCCCACACTTCCAGACCGTAGGTCCAAGCTGGTTTTAGAACTACATTGTAAATACGAAGCTTGTTGTTAAGAGAAATCTTAGACCTACGATCAAGAAGACCGAGCAGTAACTTGTATCGTCGTGTGATGTCAGTACGTTTTGTTTTTGTGTGTAGTTGCCACGTTAATCGTCGGTCAAGGAAAAGGCCAAGGTATCGGACCGAGTCGGACTGAGGAATGAGAACTTGATTAAGGGTGACTGGAGGACAGCAATTGTGACGAAGAGCAAAAGTGACATGAACACTTTTCTGTTCGTTTATCTTTATCCTCCATTTCCTTAACCAAGGTTCGAGGAGTAACAAATGACTTTGGGTATTATGAGATGCAAGGAGGTGGTTCTCTTGGACAGAAAGGATTGCCTTATCATCAGAAACAGAAGGTATCAGAAGCTATTTTATGTCTTTGATTTCAAAAACTCCAGGATACAAATCCGTTTCAGACATCAGGGAACATTTTTGGTTCCGTGTTTGTCTGTCGGTCTGTCTATCACTCAATTTTTGCGAACTAACATATCATAAAAATTACTCGTCCGATTTCAATGAAATTTGTGTGGTAGGTTATAACCTGACCAAAAACCACTTGTGTAGTAAAAAAAAAAACACCCCGCAAAGTCTATTGTCCAAAAAAGTTGTGAAATCAACTTTCTGTCCCGCCAAATGATGTTGGCACTTTCTCCTGACCCAACGTCAACTAAATACTTATCTGCTTCTTCTCCTTGGCAGTGTGCCTTGCCCTTTCCTGAAACTGGAATTTTAATATTCTTTAAACACCAATACAATTTCTTGTTTCACATTCGCCACATAAGGTTTGTGTGGAAAGATAGTGGTTCAAATAGCAAGGTACACCGCCAAGGAGAAGAAGCTGATAAGTGTCTAAGTTGACAGTGTTGGGTTAGGAGAAAGTGCCAACATCACTTGGCAGGACAGAAAGTTGATTTCACAACTTTTTTGGACCACAGACTTGGCGGATTGTTTTTTTTTTACCACATAAGTGGTTTTTGGTCAGATTTTATGACTTTTTGTACGGTTCTTAAGGAAGGATTCTCTAAACTGTTTATTCCCACACATTCGAGTCAAATAAAAGTGAAGTTAAGAGCTGGACAAGGTCTATGGAGATTGGAGAACTACGAGACCTATGACATTGAAAGAACTTAACATTCTGATAGTAGGAGCATATACAGATTTTTAGCAGCATTTGGCCACCTAGATACTCTAACATTGCTATTATTTGCGCATATCCTGACCTTATATAAGTAACGACGTGACCCCTTAATATTGTCTCACCATAATGGAAAATTGCAGTGTTAGCTTTGCATGTGTTGCAACATTAGTACCTCCGTACAATTGTCAGGCTCACCAATTCGTATGGCTTACTTGGTTTCTACCCATTTTTGACTGTACGTTAGCTTGGTTTCTCGCTCCACAATCAGCGTAGGAATGAGTTGGGGGTTGTAGGGGGGATGGGGGAATGCACTAGGGCCCTAGACGAATCCAAAAAGTCCTCATTCATTAAAATCAGTTCAGTAGATTAGGCTGTAGATGTAGGTGCGTCAACGTAAAATGAAGGAAGAATAAGAATAAGAATAGGAAGAAGTATCAAAACTACCATTTTCAAACCTATTTTTCTCTACTTCTACTTGACCGCTTTCGACATTTTTTTTAATTTTGATCTGCAGGACACGGCCATAAAAGATATTAAAAAATGATTTAGGTACGTATTTCTTGTATGCATTAACATTAGATAGAACCATATTAATTCAACCGCCTTTGAAAAAAATTCAATATATATATATCGAAATATCTCGAAAACTATTGAGAATTGCATAAGCCAATTTACATGTTTTCTGATCATCTTAGGCCATAGAATCAGGATTTCTTTTTTGTCCCATTAAAACTAGGTCACCCTTTATATAACACTGACAAATGACACTGGTTTTATAATAAAGAAACAATTTGTTCCGTTTTTACCTTTAAGCGAAATTATAGAATAATTAACAAAAGAGGGAAAAAACTTTACTATCTTGATAAAAAAATAAACGTTTAAAGGGACAAACTTTTTACCCTTACAAGAGGAAAACAAGTCAGAAAGTTTTGGTCCGAAACATATCGACTTTTATTTGTTAAAAATTTGTTTTGTTATAAAGATTGAAAGTTGTTCAAAAACTCTTTTAACTGTGTTATTGTACAAAAGTTTTTTTTCGGTATTAATTATACTCATTACCCCCTTTCTTTTCCATTTTTAAGCTATAAAAATGAATTATAATTATTTTAAGCTTAATAATAAATATTTAACACCTAAAATTAAAATAATAAAATAAGCAGTATACATACTTTTCTTTAGTCATAAAAAATTGATTAAAAAAATACTTTTAGTAAAATCTATCTTCGTTAATAGTTGTGAGATATTAAATTAGGGTAGTCTTTTATTGTAGTCAAATAGTAAAAGAAATTAGAGCAGTCTTTTATTGTAGTCAAATCGTAAAATAACTGCTGCGGCTTGATTACAAAATACCGAATTCAAAGGCGCCGGCCCGCCTTCTACGAATTGTTAATATACCTTCATACTAGGTAGGCCGAGAGAGCTGAGAGTTGATGGCAACCTCCTGTACTTTCCTAACTTCCTGTCACACGTATAAATCTTTTCGACTCTCTTCGGCCCAAAGACGTGCGGTGGAGGGAGGCCCAACAGCTGGAGACTGGATTACACACCTCCTATAGCTTTTTAACTCGTTTTGACTTATGTTCCATAGCCTCAACATAAAAATGTCAAAAATAAAGACAGTGTTTTATTGTAGTCAAATCCTAAAAGAAATTAAGGCAGTGTTTTATTGTAGTCAAATCCTAAAAGAAATGAAGGCAGTGTTTTATTGTAGTCATATCGTAAAAGAAATTAAGGTAGTGTTTTATTGTAGTCAAATCGTAAAATAAATTAAGGCAGTGTTTTATTGTTGTCAAATCCTAAAAGAAATTAAGGCAATGTTTTATTGTAGTCAACTCGTGAAAAAAATAGGTTAGTCTTTTATTGCAGTACATTTATTTAGACCCATATCTTTAAAAGTACTGATCTGATTTTTATGAAATTTCGATGGTTTGTCAAAAGTTGACTGCAGATAGCACAAAATTAATTTCAATCATCTACGCTCTTTAGCTTTTGCTTATTTGACAGCTGCTAGAATTCATGAACTTCCGAGAGATAGCATGTTCAACAAAGATGGTCCCACAATTATATTTAATCTTCATCTGTGCCGATTAATTTCTTTATCTACTCACGGCAGCAAAATTAAACATTACTTAAATTTTTTAGGCTGGAAAGTACTATTTCGCTGATTTGTCATTGAAATATTAAAAACCGGCAGGAAAGTAGTAGAAACAGTCAGGAAAATACTTTCTCTGCCTAGGCAGAGAAAGTAACAGTGCTTACCACTGCGTGTCATATCCTCTGATTTTGTTTGTGTTTAGTTTTATTTTAATTTGTGTTATTTTAATTTAGTTTCATACATGTTTTATCACAAAGCAGTGTTATATTATTAATGTATTAATAATATTATTATTATTTAAAAATTTGAAAATGATAAGCTGAAAAAGGATTTTAACTGTAGGTCTTTGAATAATTAATCTCGAGGAAGAAGTGGCAACACTGGAACAAAACACCAAAACAAGTCGGGCGACTTGTTTTGGTCTGAGTTTATTGACGATTCATCTCAAATTCTTCCTAAGCTTCCATTTTTTATCTGCATAGCGTGAGTAGATAAAATTGTATTGTATGCAACAAGGCAGCAAAGAAACATTTCTGCCTCGTTTATTCATTGCCTGCCTCGGCTTCACTTTGGCAGTTAATTATCTAAGCCTGTCCTCGCCTTCGGCTCGGAGACTAATCTACTCACTCGTCAGTAAATTTGTATCTTGCTGCCTAGTTACATAAATAACTATTTCTTCATACCCCCAAAATTGTTTATTTACACAAATCTTTAAAAAGTTCTTATCTGATTTGAAGAAATTTCGATGGTTTGTCGAAAGTAGCTCATACAGATTTTAATAGTCAGCGTAAATTTGAAATCGCAAAAAAATAATGTCGCCACACGCGGAATGGAAACCGATCTAAATCTCATGTTTCCGTTCGTTAATTAATAGGCCGCGAGGAAGCTCTGCCAATTAGTGTTACTCATAGCTTCCTCGCATCCTATTTAGTAACATTCAATTATTTTATTTTTCCCCCTGTTTCTTAAATTTGTCAAAATAGTTTTGATTTTTTACATGTATTTTAAAGACATGTATTTAGCAAAAATTTAAAGAGCGTAGGCGGTTAAAATTAATCTAGGGCTATCTGCGGGCTACTAACCTACCATCCAAATTTAAATATACTCGGACAAGTAGTTATTAAATATGGTGGTTTGCAAAAATTGAATTATAATGTGACAGACCGACATAGCAGACAGAGACGGAACCAAAAATGTTTCCTGATGTCTGTCTTGGAAATTTTGAAATCGAAGACAGAAAATCTTCCTTCTTCAAAACGATCACATAGCTTCCGTCACCTTCGGTAAGCTCGCAAGCAAAAATGATGATCAAAGATGTCTTTTCAGATAATTATTATAAATAATGATAAACTTTAAACCTGTTATTATTTTTATTAGACCAGGGGATAGCGTGCAAAACATTTCTTAGTAACATCAAGCTAGAATTTTGTTTACAAGTTTATCTTTTAGTGCCTTTTGAATACGTGGTCGGCAAATTTCGTCTGTGGGACATAGCCTGGCAATAGGCATTTTAAAAAACAAACCGATAGAGAGCGGCCATGTCTCACTCATTTTGGAGGACAATGTGATTTTCATGATCCTGAGTACAAAATTAGTTAGTACACCAAAAATCAAGTTGATGTTAGTTTGTCACTTGATAAGTTAGTTATTAAAATATTGCTCCAAATCATAGTGGTAACCTATCAAGTGACAAAATAACATCAACTTGATTTTCGGTCTACTTACTTATTTTGTACTTAGGATCATGAAAATCACAATGTCCACCATAATTGACGGGACATGGCCTCTCTCCACCGGTTTGTTTTATTCAAATGCCTATTACCCATTTATGTCCCGCAGACGAACTTAGCCGACCATATCCTGAAAAGGCACTAAAAGATTAACTTGTCCAGAAAATTCTAGGCTGATGCCAGTCAGACACTTTTTTGCACGCTATCTCCTGGACTATATTTGTTTTATCAAAGCAAACGATTTGATTATACCCATTCATTCTTGACTATTAAATGATTTTGTTTTTTCTCAACCTCTCCTTTTTTTTCAAAATGGATGTTTAAAGAAGAGTTGAAAATTGTCGAGGGATTTTTAACTCTGTAATTCCCCGCACTGGGATTCCAGGCATCTTCCATCAAATTGACATTTACCAACAACATCCTTCCAATCTCTGCCCTATTTGACAATTTGCACTCGTTTCACGTTTTCTTCTATTGGATATCGATCAAGTTCTGGTGTTAGAAAGAATGTGAACTTTAGTCCCCTTTGCGTTTTATCTTCGATTAGAAGTTATGTTGGGGAAAGAAAAAGATTTACAAAGAGAAAAGAAAGCTTTAACAAGATTTATTTTTTAAGATAGAACTTTGAAGTTATATCTTTTCCTGTTTTTTTGCACGTGCTTTGTTGTTCTAGAAACTTTAGAACATCATACAGCATTTGTTATAAATTCTTTATTAACTTTCTTTATAAAAACAAAAGTTAAAAATTACGTTAGGTAATGTGGGGCAAGTGCATTATTGAGGGAAGTGGGCAGTAGCTGTGTATTATGTATAAGCCAAAAGATATAGAGCACTGACATCTATGGAATCCTAAACATAGACGGTTCAATTTCATTGTTCAAAAATATTGAACGGTACACTTTAAATATAATTGAACGCCTTTATACTGTTTAGACAAAGCAATAAAAATTGAATAGCCAGTTGAAAAAAAAAAAATCCTGTCAAGTACTTGGTAGGAAGCTACTAAAAGGGTTTCTTCGGTCATAAAAATTCGTATTTCCTACATTATTTTATTATTTTACAAAAATATGTATAAAAAGTTGATCTCTGGTTGAGCAAGCTGTGCATATTATCCTTTACCATCTTTGTTCTTTTGGAGGTAAAATGGCCGCCATTTTGGAAACGCGATGTATAATAATTGTGATCTACATTATAATTACTAAAATTATACCCCACTCTAAAATTAAAATGAATAAAAAATTTGGGTCACCCTAGTTACGGCCACCTGAAATTTTTAAAATTTGACTTTTTTATACTAACTCCCAGAAATGTCATTGGCACACAAAGATGCGTGTACTTATGCATTGTTTCCTCATCTTATCGTTCTAGGAACTGCACTTACGGGGTGGCGGGGGGGGGGGGATTTTTTTTGGTAATTTGGGCGGGGTAAAATGCACGCAATTTTGGAAACGCGATATATATTTGTGATCTACATTTCTATACCTAAAAATTATACCCCACTCAAAAAATAAAAAAGTTGTGAACAGTTCGAAATTGCTCGCTGATCGAAGATATTTTGAGTTTATGATGTATTATAAATTTCAAATCTGTTGATAAAGTAGGCCGGGAGATACGATACAAGATGCGAGGACGAACTAACAAAAGCATAGGGGTTTCTAAGACATCTAAACCCTAAAAACTAGCTAAAAACATAAAACATAACCTATGCTGCTAAAACTTTCCAATCCATCAAAAAGAAAACGAGCTCAAATTTCTACAGTTCAATTTGGTGTTTCCATCGGCAATGGCAATGAGCAATTTCATAAAATGGTGTTTACATTTACTTGTTTCAATTTCATTGATTCAGTCGTGTTTCAATCTTTTGGAACAACGAAATTGAATCACCTAAACACACTTAATTTAACATTCAACTGTTTTAAATTATGGTAAGAAGAATATGTTAGCTAGATAGAGTCATAAAAAAAGTAGTTTTTCACTCACACTATGCTAATACATACTTACACTGAAGATGATGTAAATATCAAAACGTGTATGTTAATTAGTATAAATTGTGGTGACAATATTGTTGTGTTACTTTTAATTAACCTCTCTAGTCATAATTAAGAGTTATTACCACTAAAAGTATCCCCAATTTTATCAGGTGAAAAATATTTTGCTTCCAAGCTTGCCGAAGGTAACGGAAGCTACGTGATCGTTCCGAATAACGACACATTGTTAGGTCTCCGATTTCAAAAATTCCAAGACAGAAATCCGTTTCGGACATCAAGGAACATTTTTGGTTCCATGTCTGTCTGTCGGTCTGTTGGTCGGTCGGTCTGTCTATCTGTCGCTTTATTTTTGCGAACCATCATATCTCATAAACTACACGTCCGATTTTAATGAAATTTGGATGGTAGATCATGATTAGCTAATTGTTGATCCCATATAAGTTTCAACTTTATGCACTTATTTGATTCTCTTCCACATGCGCACAAACATATATTTATTTACACCTATATCTTCAAAAGTACTCATCTGATTTTATGAAATTTTGATGGCTTGTCGACAGTAGCCTGGAGATAGCCCCAGATTATAATTTCAACCGTCTGCGCTCTTTAAAATTTACTATATTGGTACTTTAATCCATGTGAAAAATAAAAACAAATTAAGCAGCCCCTACACGATCAAGCCGCTTGATCAAAATATCTCGTCAAGCAATGGTGTCAAGCATGATAGATAGTCTAGGAACCCGTTTGATGCTTCAGTCAAGCCTTGACGGAGATTGATGGAAAGTTTGAATGAGTCAAGCGGCTTGACAGAGCGCTTGATAGTCTAGAGCAATTTTGATCAAGCATTCCGTCAATCACCTGCTCGATACCCCAAATCCTGATTCGAAACCATGCTTTCTACACAATACTGATTTATTACAGTCCAGGAGGAGCAGTTCACTAGTCGAAAACTCTGCTACAAATGAGTGTTGATGAAAATATTGATGGTATGCTTGATACTCCCCAAGGCGGCTTGAAGATCGTGTCATCAGCTTAACGCGATGTTTTGATCAAGTGGCTTGATCGTATAGGGGCTGCTTTAGACAATAATGGGTTGTAAAAGCATAAAACCAATAAAGTACGTGATAGGATTCAAGGATGCTATGTGCCACACCAATTGGCAGTCTACTTTTTAAAAAAAAAAAACACTTGACCTCATATAATTATTAAAGATTGCCATTTTTACAATTAAGAAAAATCCTATTGTACAACTTCTTTTGTCTTTAAATTCAATGCTGATATCAATTCGAAACTTAAATCATAGTGCAAGTTTAAGATAGGGTCTTTCTCATTTAGCTGAGATGAAGTTGGATAATCTCAGTCTTATTGATCAAGTTTATCAGTCACTTCTGTAATTCCCAGTTTGGAAGACAAAGCGGAAAAGGACAACACTGTAGAAGGGAAATACGACGACAAAGTTAGCACTTCTTCAACATCTGTTTGGTACTGTTCGTTTAACTTTGAAAATGACAATGAAGTCTGTGTTTAAATTCAACTATTCTTTAACCTTCAGAAACTAATTATAATTGTTCACTTTGTTAATTGTCAGTTAGTCGTTTTTTATTTTATTCTCCTCCCTTTATTCTAAAAATAAACAGGTTTAAGTCTTTGAGATAGAGTAAAAAATAATTATTTCATTTCCAGCTAATTTTCAAGCTCATCTTGGCTTTCCTCAGATTTTATTAAATTAATTCTGTTCTTGCATTTTATAACAACCTTTCTAAAAATCTTCTCTTTTTCTATTTCCTTATTTTTGTGGTTTTAGATTAAAATTAAAATAAATTTATTCACCTATAAATAAAACTCTTAAAAATACTTATATATATACTAATGTTGAACAAGCACACTCCGTAGTTGTACGTAACGCATAGATATTACCTATGTAGCTTACACATTACTTAAGTGGTTGATGATTCAGCTAAAATTTGGTAAACATTGTTTCTTTAGGGTCCTATTAATAAAACTCTTAAAAAATACCTATAAATATACTAATATAGAACAAAACACTCCGTATTTATAAGTAACACTTACAAATTACTTAAGTAGTTGATGATTCAGCTAAAATTTGGTACACATTTTTTTTATGGCCCTATTAATAAAACTCTTAAAAATATTTATAAATATACTAATGAAGAACAAAGACACTCTGTATTTATTTTACACTCCGTATTTTATGCTTTTACATGTCATTATTGTCTAATTAGTTTAATTGTTTCCCCCGTTTTTTTTTATAAAACTATCACAATTGTTTTGATTCTATACATGAATCAAGTTTCAATTTAGCAAAAGTTATAAGGAGCTCCGACGGTTAAAATTAATCTTGGGCTATCTGCGGGATACTTTACAAATCTGATAAGTACTTTAGAAGCTATAGGTGTAAATAAATTTATGCTTGTGCGCATGAGAAGAGAAACAAATGAGCGCAGAAGGTTAAAACTTATATGGGACCAACAATGGGCTAATTATGACCTACCATCCAAATTTCATTAAAATTGAACGTTTAGTCTTTAAGATATGTTGGTTCACAAAAATTGAGCGACAGACCAACGGATAGACACGGAACCAAAAATGATCTCTGATGTCTGAAACGGATTTCTGTCTTGGAATTTTTGAAATCGGAGACCTAAATATTTTTCGTTCTTCAGAACGATCACATAGCTTCCGTTACCTTCGGTAAGCTCGGAAGCAAAATGAAATGTATAATTTTAAATAGAAAGAATTTCTATAGGCTAAACATTCTCTTGATTTTTGGTAATAAGAACAAGCTAAACTGATTAAATTTAATCTCAATCTAAAATCTATAGGTTCAATTTCCATTTTAGATTCAACTCTTTTACTCTTCGTCAAAAGAAAATAAATAATTTCCTTTTAAACACAGTTTGAGTATGAAGAAAAAAAGAAATTGAAGCGAATCTCGTCACGTATTCCCACACTAAGTGCCTTCTTATATACGACTTTGGACGTTGGCTTTTATTGTATCAGTTTAGGACTTAGAGTTGAATGTTTTTGAGAAGTAGTGTCAAGTAAGAGATTTCTAAGAATGAAAAACCAATATGAAGTCATGGGATGTTTGCTGTCGAAGGGGCAGGAGAAGGAGAAAAGAAAAGAAATCCAATAAACTTTAAGGATCAAAAGACACCCATTCTTCATTTTCAACGTCTGATATTCAAAGAGTATGTAATTGTGTTCAGAAAATGTTTTCAAATTAGAGACCGAAAAAGGTATGAAAGTTTAATAATTTTATTTAGGTTTAAACTGAAATTAATTTGAGCTTAAGAAGAAGTTACAATCAATAAAT
The DNA here is from genome assembly GCA_951217055.1 of Gerris lacustris. Classification (NCBI taxonomy): domain Eukaryota; kingdom Metazoa; phylum Arthropoda; class Insecta; order Hemiptera; family Gerridae; genus Gerris; species Gerris lacustris. The sequence goes on along the minus strand of OX578284.1, from coordinate 54,830,842 downwards.
AAATCAATCAGTGTGATTGCCACTAAAATCCAATTCGTTTAAAGAATCCAATATGTTTTAGTTGAAATGTCTAACTTAAGTCTAAATTTGTAACTCATGTCTTACTTTCATTTGAAACACCGAATGAAAATGAAACATGTAACATCACAAAAGAGAATGAAACATTGAATAATTTCAAGATAAAAAGAACTTTTTATATACTACGTTTTTAAATTTTCTGATCGTATGTAATGTTGATAATATAATTGTTATTGTTATATAATATATAATGTTAGTGTAAAAAAATAGTTCCGAATTTATTTACTTCACATAAATGACAACCATCTAGAGAGCTGATCTTAAACATATAAAAAGGACAAATCTTTGTACAACGGATATCCCCAACACCAAATCTAAACCGTGCCATCGATATATTTGAAATAATATAAATAATATAATCGATGTATTTACTGTTTTGCTGTCATTTAATGTTTATCTCTTTATTTATAAATAAAATTTCAAGATAAAAAAAACTTTTTATATACTACGATTTTAAATTTTCTGTTGAATCGTATGTAATTTTGATAATATATTAATTGTTATTGTTATATAATATGTAATGTTAGTGAAAAAAAAAAAATAGTTCCGAATTTATTTACTTCACATAAATGACAACCATCTAGAGAGCTGATCTTAAACCTATAAAAGGATAAATCTTTGTACAACGGATCTCCCCAACACCAAATCTAAAGCATGCCATCGATATATTTGAAATAATATAATCGATAAATAATACTAATCGATATTTCCTGTTTTGCTGTCATTCAATGTTTATCTATCACAAATTTGAGACCCGACAAAATGAAGATTGTGTAAATATTGGATATGGCAAAACAAATAAAATAACTTGCGGATTTTTTCCGAACTAACTTTCAATACAGCAAAATTAGCTGAAACCCAATTAAATTCTGCTGAAAGATGGCTAAAAGTATTAAAATAATGCATTGTCATCGTGTTCTGAGCTATGCTAAAAGTTTCAAATGTCTAGCTATTCGGGAAGTTAGTTAGAAATCGATTGCCAGATTTGTACAGGACAAACAAACAAACAAACAAGAATGCAAGCTAATAAAAACGTAGTAAAATAAAATGTTTTAATTCCCAAACCTCTTCAAACGCTCCAGACTATTTTTAATATGGTACCAGAGCTTCCATAGGTCCTAGGCTGTTAAATAAAGAATATGTCCACTGGAATTATAATGATTAAAATAAAATATCCGTCTTAAAATTAAAATAAATGGAAATAATAAATAATGTTTTTTAATATATTCTTTGAACATTGTCTTTTCTATCCAGTGTGAGCTCTCATTAACGTAGCATATATGATGTGTAGCGGTGATAATTTATTATTTTTCTTCGTTGTCGAGTTAGCTGATACTGGCCTTGATCGTCGGTGTCACTTCACATCCGGACGTACGGCATCGACACTATGTATAATTGCTACTGCCCTTCCCTACTTAGGTGAGACTCGACGTCCTCCTTATCACCTGCTTGGCACATGCGCAGTAATTGGCGTACGACGCTGTCGAGGGCCTTCGCATTTGCCTTTTGGTACCGTTACATAATAAAATTACGCATTTTACCTTATTATTATTTGTTTAGGTAGAATCGTTTATTTATATTCGAACAGTATACCTATAAGTTCTAATACAATTGTCGTTTGTTAGTGTTAGATTAGGTTATGAGAATTGTAACGAAAATTTATGTTAATAAATCTATAAATGAATGATTTCAAAATCAGTTGTTTTTAATTCATATATAAACTTTAAATTTATAGTCCCAGCAAAAACACTTATGTAAAAAAATAAGCCAAGTCTCGCGTAAAAAGTTGTGAGATCATAGGTTTAGCCAAGTTTCCCTGGTCCAAAGTAAGTTCTACTAGGTCTGATTTATCCAGTGCAAGTTAATGATGTGCAGGATAACTACTAGCTTATGGATCGAGGGAAAGGGAATATCTCACTATTTTGATACTGTGCAAAATAAAGACTCTTTCACAGGTGGTATAACTACTAGAGGTCGACCAAGAAGTCATGGAAATGAGAGGAGTGCGCTAGTGTCGTCATGTACAGTCAGTTTTTGATATAATAGACCACGGTCAAAAAACACAGTGTTGTTCTTCTGTTATTAATAATTTTATTTTTGATAACTTCAATATTTTTTGCAACAGGCAACACTGTACCTGATAAGAAATCACTAATAATATACGATATCTTTATATTATTATTTATTGATTATTCATAATAATATTCTTTAAATCTAAATCGATATTCTTTTTCCTTAATCTATTTTTTGTCTTCCTCTTTATTTCTGAGTTTGATTTGGATTTAGAACAGTTCTGTGTAAAATAAACAAAACAGGAAACCTAACAGATTGGAAACCTTCCTGTTGTTATTTGACATAACTGGGCATGTCATACAAACTAGGAATGGTTATTGTCTTAGCACCCGACTGTTCTCACTTCGGCACTACTCGGAAGTTCCGATTTTAAACGAAGTAAAGCTTTCCGTTTCTCCCGTGTTCATGACTTCTTGGTCGACCTCTAGCTTGTGGATCGAGGGAATATCTCACTTTTTTGATACTGTGCAAAATAAAGACTCTTTCACAGGTGGTATAACTACTAGCTTGTGGATCGAGGGAATATCTCACTATTTTGATACTGTGCAAAATAAAGACTCTTTCACAGGTGGTATAACTACTAGCTTGTGGATCGAGGGAATATCTCACTATTTTGATACTGTGCAAAATAAAGACTCTTTCAAAGGTGGTATAACTACTAGCTTGTGGATCGAGGGAATATCTCACTATTTTGATTCTATGCAAAATAAATAATCTTTTAAAGGCAGTAAAACTGTAGCTTATAGATCGAGGGATTATCCCCCTCATATGATTATTTATGGATGTGTCGGATTTTGGAATGAGTCTTGTGGGAAAAAACAGCTTTTTTCACAGCTACAGAACTTAGTTGAGTGTTGTGTTGAAAAAGTCATTATTTGAATTTTATACCATCAGGGCCCCAACTGTTTTCCATCCATCAAAAAAAATTTAATAGCCTAACGTCCAGCATACTAGGCTGTATTTTAGAACATAAATCAAAGAGGTTAGACCTGTCAAGGAACAATAAGAATTGTTTTACCCTGGAATTAGCCTATTGTATTTGTTGACATCTAAAGGATTCCCTTTCTGGGACAAAGACAAACAGAACGGCCTTGTATTCCATTACTCTGCCACTAAAATACATGAGAGTGAGAGACTAACTTCTAGTTACCTGAGGTTACGCAAATTCTGACATTTCGAAGCCATTACATAAATCTGTTTTAGGTAGAGGTGTTGTTGATGTGAATCATTAGTCATTCTGTAATGATTCTCATGGTGAACAGTATTTACCTTAAAAATTAATACTACATTGCGTTACATTTCATCCAATAACAAACAAGCAAGGTTTATCCTAGGGGAGGACCAACTCTATCGAATATAGCAACGTGTTCAACGTGTAATTATTTACATTTCGTTTTAAATTTTCAGGTATATCATATTAATTTTTACTACGTTTTTATTAGCTTGTTTTCTTGTTTGTTTGTTTGTCCGGTACAAATCTGGCAATCGATTTCTAACTAACTTCCCGCATGGCTAGACATTTGAAACTTTTAGCATAGCTCAGAACACGATGACAATGCATTATTTTAATACTTTTAGCCATCTTTCAGCAGAATTTAATTGGTTATCAGCAAGTTTTGCTGTATGGAAAGTTAGTTTCGTAAAAAATCCGCCAGTTATTTTATTTGTTTTGCCAAATCCCATATTTACAATCTTCATTTTGACGGGTTTTAAATTTGTTTTAGGATATAAGCGTCTGCATAGACTACAGACAGACATTCTATCTCTATGTGCACTACGTCTGTAGGAAAGTTACAAATTAATTAAATTTGGTATTTATATTCAAAATGGGTGTTTCTAGAGATGAAATCAAATAATTTCAAGATAAAAAGAACTTTTTATATTTTAGATGTTTTTAAATTTTAAATTTAAGTTTTTAAATTTTCTGTTGAATCATATTTTATGTTGATAATATAATTGTTATTGTTATAATATAATGTTAGTGAAAAAAAAAATAGTTCCGAATTGATATATTTCACATAAATGACAACCATCTAGAGAGCTGATCTTAAACCTATAAAAGGACAAATCTTTGTACAACGGATCTCGCCAACACCGAATCTAAACCGTGCCATTGATATGCCCCCGTGTAGGGACAGTAAGAGAAGATAAAGAAAAATGTGTACAAGTAAAGAAGTACAGATGCATAAAAATTAAACCAATACCTAGGACACAAGTGTAAACAAACCTGGTTGTCACACTTCAATTAATTTATTTCTTAGTTTACTTTTCCTTTTTCGCTGTCATTCAATGTTTATCTCTATAAATCACAAATTTGAAACCCGTCAAAATGAAGATCGAAAATATGGGATACGTCAAAACAAATAAAATAACTTGCGGATTTTTTCCGAACCAACTTTCCATACAGCAAAATTTGCCGAAAACTAATTAAATTCTTCTGAAAGATGGCTAAAAGTATTAAAATAATGCATTGACATCGTGTTATGAGCTATTCTAAAAGTTTCAAATGTTTAGCTACTCGTGAAGTTAGTTAAAAATCGATTGCAAGATTTGAACTGGACAAACAAACAAACAATCAAGAAAGTAAGCTAATAAAAACGTAGTAAAAATGAATGAAATTATTTATTATCATTTTAGCTATCTCTATGAAAACAAAAATGGTCAGATACTAATATTTACTAGGTGTCCATTTGAATCTTAAAGAACAGACATTTTTATGTATAATCAGCTGAAATCGGATCAAAATAGTAATATTTCTAATTTTTAATTAAAAAAACATTTTTTTCTATTTAACCCCCTCTTAAATGAAAATATGACCAAAGTGAATATAACAACAATAACTGCAGCTCTTAAAGAGCTTTCCAACGACATGCATCATGTAGGGCATATATTTTAACTTTTGTACCCCGTACTCCATACCCGTGTGTACCAATTTCAACCATTTCAGTTTTATACCTTCCTGTAGTTGGTCACTATGACCGTGCCGAATTTTGTGCGGATCGGTTCAGCCGTTCATGAGGAGTATGTGTTCAACCAAATGCAAAGAGTAGTATAAGAGTTTCACTTCACTCAGCTCAATAAAATAGTCATCCAATTGGTGTGGCACATAGCTTCCTCGCACGCTATTTCGTATAATTTAATGATTTTAAACTTTTACAACCAATTATTTTTCAAAAATGTTCTTTGATGTCTTAAACGGATTTCTGTCTTGGAAATTTTTTAAATCGGACCCATTATTATCGTTCGTTAGAACGTTCACAGCTTCAGTTACCTTCGGTAAGTTCGGAAGCAAAATGCAATAGAACTGCAGTTATTCTATATATTATTATTTTCTCAGAAAATCTCTGAAGGTTATAATGAAAAAATATAATATTATGAAAAATGTAGAATGTTATCAATTTGTCTGTCGTTTTAATAAATAATAATTTCAAGATAAAAAGAACTTTTTATATACTACGTTTTTAAATTTTCTGTTGAATCGTATGTAATGTTGATAATATAATTGTTATTGTTATATAATATATAATGTTAGTGAAAAAAAAAAAAATAGTTCCGAATTTATTTACTTCACATAAATGACAACCATCCAGAGAGCTGATCTTAAACCTAAAAAAAAAATCTTTGTACAACGGATCTCCCCAACACCAAATCTAAAGCATGCCATCGATATATTTGAAATAATATAATCGATATTTCCTGTTTTGCTGTCATTCAATGTCTATCTATCACAAATTTGAGACCCGTCAAAATGAAGATTGCGTAAATATTGGATATGGCAAAACAAATAAAATAACTTGCGGATTTTTTCCGAACTAACTTTCCGCACAGCAAAATTTGCTGAAAACTAATTAAATTCTGCTGAAAGATGGCTGAAAGTATTAAAATAATGCATTGTCATCGTGTTCTGAGCTATGCTAAAAGTTTCAAATGTCTAGCTATTCGGGAAGTTAGTTAGAAATCGATTGCCAGATTTGTACCGGACAAACAAACAAACAAGAATGCAAGCTAATAAAAACGTAGTAAAATAGTAAACAAATTGATTTAAGACAACTAATTCAAATTTTTAAGTTTTTTGGTAGTTTTCATACTATGGAAAGATTAAATTTTACTTTAAATCAAATTACAATCATCATTAACTACGGGACTCGATCCACGGGTCCTCCTATTAATCCGTTACAGGTGCTCTTACCAACTGAGCTATACGGGAGAATGATTTTTCTCTGTCGTTACCGATACAAGTCCCCCGAATCCAAGCTTTCAATCTTATTCTACAAATTTAGAGAGCCAAATATTCACGGCAACAGAACTAGACCGAGAATTAACGGTTATAATTGTAAAGTACTCAAATAGTACCTGTACCTAGTACAATCTATTAGAAATTCAAAGTTTTTTGTAAGATTGAAAGCTTGGATTCGGGTAATTTGTATCGGTAACGACAGAGAAAAATCATTCTCCCGTATAGCTCAGATAGTAAAAGCACCTGTAACGGATTAATAGGGGGACCCGTGGTTCGAGTCCCGGTGCGGGGGTCTATTTTTCTCTGTATGTCTCCCGCAGTTATTGATAATTATAATTTGATTTATAGTAAAATTTAATCTTTCCGTAGTATGAAAACTACCAAAAAACTTAAAAATTTGAATTTATAATATTATGAGTGAAACATAACAAAATATATAATATGAGCTGTTTAACTTAGTTGTCTTAAATCAATTTGTTTACTGTTTTATCTATTAAAATGACAGACAAATTGATAACGCTAAACATTTCATATTATCATTGAAGCACAAAAGACTACACCGTTTATGAACTTGATATGAAACAAAAACAGCAATTTTGAAAGAAGATAGAGTTTTGTTTACTTGAGTCGAGTTTCAAAGCACACTTTATAAATCAATATTGTTGCTATAAATCCTGTTTTGCGAGGCAACAAATCATCCTTTACCCTCGTGTCAAGAACAACTTCCTTCAGTATAGCTGCCCAACCACCCGACTACCTCACTATATTGTGAACCAAGATCCCCTTTAAGAGATATTTTTGTATAAATAAAATGGAAATGAATGAATACGTCAGTATTAAGATTAAGTTTGTATTGAACATTCTTAACAAAATGTTCTGATGTATGTATTTTATACTAAAGATATTTTAAGCATAAAGCTTTTGATATTATTTTATAAACTATAGGGTTTCATGTCAAAAACAAATATATTTATTGGATTGAAACAAATAACTCATATAATATTATATGACTTTTCATTTCAACACCTTGAAGCATTTTTCCAGTTTTTTATTTTAAATTAATTTAAAAGTTGTTAAACTTAACTTATTTTACTAGGCATCGCGTGGCTCTATCATTGAAGCGAGCGTATTGCAATGAAATACTGAATATTGAAATTTATTAATCATGATGAATGTCATAGTTGAAGATAAGTGGAAGAGGATAGTGTAGGGAAGAGTGGGGGTACTCGGTACAAAGCTTTACTTCCTAAACAAACCTATACACTATACTATACGACTATAACAATCTTCACCACCTGCGGTAGCTTTTAAACAATTATTATAAATGTATCTCGTCACTACGCAAAGAATTTTTCTTGTATCAAGTTGAAATTTTGCATACCTGTTTCAATTGTGCATTAGATGGTGTATATGAAGTTTTATTAAAATCGTTACGTTAGAACGTAAGATATCGGTAAAAAGGTTGTTTTCTCTATTATAAACGTTTAGGTCCGCTTTAATAGTTTTAGCGATCTTTATTAAGTCATAGCGGTGTCGCTGTTGGTTTTAGTAAAAAATGTTATTTGAAAAAAATGTTAGTCTCATCGAATAGATGATGATAGAATCTTTTCCCGTCCTGAAATTCCAATTTAATTTTTGTACCTCTCGTTTACGCGAGCGTTGCGCGCGAACTTTTGGACGGATCACGCTGTCCAACGAACTTAGCCTGAGTATTAGTAAGAGGAACATGTATACCAAATTTCAACTAAATCGGTCGACTTTTACTCAAGTTATCGTCACACGCGTGAACGTTACTGACAGACAGACAGACAGACAGACACGGAGCATATTTCGTTGAATGTAGGAAGCTCGCTACGCTCGCTTCAATTATAAAGCTTATTTAAACTTATAGTTTAGAGTTTGAAGGATAGACAGAACACAGGCAATTTAAATTAATCTGGTGTCATCTGCGGGCTACTTTCGATAATTTACCCAATATTCATAAAAATCATATGAGTATTTGGAAGATATAGGTGTAAATAAATGTATGTTTGTGAGCATGTGGAAGAGAAACAAACACATACAGAGGGTTGGGAAACTGGGATTGGACCAATAATGGGGTGATTATCCGATTGTTGGTCCCATATAAGTTTCAAGTTATGAGGATGATTATGACCTACTATCCATATTTCATTAAAGTTGGTCGAATAGTTTTTAAGATAATGCTGGTTCAAAAAATTGAGCGACAGACAGACTTGAAATAAAAAATGTTTTTTGATGTCTGAAACGGATGTCTTGGAATTTTATTTAAAATCGGAGACAAATAATCGGAGACTGAATAATCAAATAGCTTCCGTTATCTTTGGTAAGCTCGGAAGCAATCCAGCAGCAACTATTTTAGAATAGAGTGGTTTTGACCAAATTAATTCGTTTATTTTGCTTTCGAACTTACCGGAAGTAACGGAAGCTATGTGAGCGTTCTTAATAGCGATTTTTTTTGTCTCCGATTTCAAAAATTTCAAGACGGAAATTCGTTTCAGACATCAGGGAACATTTTTACTTTCTCATATAAAGAGAAAGTATTGTGATGGCGCGAAAATTCGATTTTGAGATTTTGATGGATTTACACGTTTTGAGGTCCTCTGAGTCCAAAAAAGTGGTTTTTAAAAAATGTCTGTCTGTCGTCTGTCTGTCGTTTGTCTGTCGTCTGTCTGTCGTCTGTCGTCTGTGCAGACGCCTGGAGCCTAAACTACTGGGCCGATTTTGACGAAATTTGGCATACATGTTCAGAAAAATCATACCCCGAGGCGAAATCGAGGAATGAATTTTAGCTCCAATTTTGGGGGCGCTACCCCCCAAAAACTCTGAAAAAACCTGAAAAAAAATTATTTCTCGAAAACGGTTCCGACGATTTTGATTAAAAAATTCTAAAATGTAGTCCATTTGAATACGAATCCAACGATATAAGCCGTTTTCCCGGGAAATTAGCTTAAAACGCGGATGGAGAGAGCCCGGGTTCGATTCCCCGCCCAGGAGAAGTTATTTTTATGATAAATTTTGATGGAATGTTCAATAATATTTAAATGTACATTTGAAAACTAATAAATGGAAACACTGGGCTAAATAATTATGAACTCGTATATGAGAAAGTTTGTCTGAGTTGTCTCGGACCGATTTTTTTGTTCTGTGTTTGTATGTCAGTCTGTCGCTCAATATTTGCAACATATCTTAAAAAAACTACTCATATGATTTTAATGAAATTTGGATGGTAGGTCATAATTAGCCTATTGTTGGTCCCATATAAGTAACAACATTCTTCGCCCATTTATTTCTTTTCCACATGCGCACAAATATAAATTTACTTACGCCTATATCTTCTAAAGTACTCATTTGATTTTTATGATATTTGGATGGTTTTTCAAAGGTAGCCCGCAAATAATCCCAGTTAATTTTAACCGCTTGTGCTTTTTAAATATTGCTAAATTGGTACTTAAATCATGTAAAAAATTAAAAAAATTGGCAGTTTTACATAATTAGGGGGGGGGGATTAAATATATTTAACTATAATGGATTGTAAAAGCATTAAATGTTTGATTAATATTAGCAAAGGATTTAGAACTAATTGTCATTTTAATAAAAGAAAATGTGGAAGAAGAAGAAGAGGAAGGTTTAGGAAAAGGAAACAGCAGAATTTTCAGGACGAACTAAGAGGTCTTAGCGAGTGATAGAAGGAGACAGGATAACGAAGAGTGGTGAAGAGTTGATAATATATAGATCAGAGCTTTTCCCCAGCAGTGGTGTCATGCGCCATATAATAAGTATAAGCAAGGGATATAAGGTTACAAGGATATAATATGTAGTCTAAGTTCCCTTACCTTGGAAAATTTACCCCATTTCAATATCAGGGAGAGAGGAAATCTTCTCTGTGATAGAACTTATCAGAGCGAAGCCAGGTATCACCATTTTAGAATATATGAAATGGTGATAATTTTAGCAACTTTTCCCACCTTCACCAGTAATCCAAGGTGAGGAAACCTTCCCTATATTAATAAAGGTCGAAATAGAGGTTATCTTACTCACTCTCTTTCATTTTCATATTCTCTCCACGGTACCGAAGAAAGACTACATATTTTACTATTATGTCAGTTACTTATGTTTAATGGAAAAAGTTTCACACCTTACCTTCATATCTTTAATCTATTCTTCCAGCGCAAGCGCATCAAGTAAAATATACATATTGATTCGATGTTGCTATGAACTCTTTAGAGAGTTCTACCCTTGAACTCTTTAAAAATAGATTATTACTAATTAACGTTGCACGTTGCGCCTCATTAAATTATATTTAAGTTGTAATAATCTGAGGCCCAATTTTGACGTCCGTAAATTAACACCAACCCTCTTTTTTCTTTTGTCTGAAAAACAAAGCAACCAAACTGATAAAGGAAGGTACAAGAATGCAAAGATTAAGATTGAAAAATCAGGAATGAAATTTCGTACACCAAGTATGAGTATCTGGAAATAACCTTAGCAAAATGCTTTTGTTTTAAGTTCAACCTGCTGCATTCGAATGATTTAAGTAAAGATTTCTTTAGTCTAAGAAGCTATGAATAAGTTAAACTAGGCGTCGCGTGGTTTTTTCATTGAAGCGAGAGTAACAACACAATAAATATTGAATATTAAGAAAATAGTTAATCATGATGAGTGTTTATAGTTAAATTGGATGGTTGTAGTAAAGAGACATGTAGTGAAGGAACAGGACTATTCATTAACCCTCATTATAAAATGTATCCTTTCACTACACAAAAACCTCTGCTTGTGTCCAGTTAAATTTTACGTGAAAACGTTATTTTCTCTATTTCAAACGTGTAGGTCCACTTTAATAGTTTTAACGATCTTAATCACTTTACAGCGTTGTCATCGTTAGTTTTACTAAAAAAATGTTAGTCCCATCGAATAGATGATGATAAAAAATTTTCCCGTCCTGATATTCCAATTTTACATATTATGAAGCTTACGTTTACGTGAGCGTTGCGCACGAACTCTTGGACGGATAAAGCTGTCCAACAAACTTAGCCTAAACATTAGTCAAAGGAACGTGTATACGAAATTTCAACGAAATCGGTCATCTTTAACTCAAGTTTTCGTCAGACACGTTAACGTTACTGGCAGACAGTCAGGATGCAAATTTTTTAAATGTAAGAAGCTCGCTTGTGCTTGCTTTAATTACCTTATCACACAAAGTGTTTACATGACATTCGGTGAGTTATTTGCATTTGTTGAGGTGTTTGATTAATTGACTGGTCGAACTCCTTCAAATTGGCTTTTTTCTCCATCATTTAAACATTTGTTTTATCCTAAAGATAATTTTTCCTCAATATCTCGGTCTAAAACAATTTAAAATAATTTCTACTATCTACTTTTCCCTCTTTTTCCTGTGTGAACGGAGCAGGTTACAAGCTGGCACCCTTTTGCTAGCGGGTGAAAAATCCATGCAGTAGGTATTATTACCCATTGTCATTGTGTAATAGTCTGAACAATTAAAATTGCATTCTACTAAGAATAAAACATGCATGATATTGTGAGGCATTAAAAACTCTTACGGAATAACCGTCATTCCAATATCAATCATTGTTTTCACACCGTCATTAAACGACGAAGCGAAATAAGTTGATCGTCGAAATTTACACCATAGCTTATATAGTAACAATGGTGTAATAGACTGGAGAAAAAATTGCTTCCTTTACGATGAGATCACATTGTAGGGCATCACACAACACTATTTATATCAGGCAACTCTATTTCAGAATTAACTGTCTTACTATTTCCCATGCAAACATTATTTTCACACAATCACGATTCGAAGAAAACAAAGTTGTTTGTTAAAACAGTGAAGGTGTTGTTTGGAATAAAAGTCCGTTGTTAATTTCTTTTTTATTTTATTTCACAAAGCTTTCTCCCAGGGAATCTGAGCTTCATCAGTGTTTTGAATGGTAGAATACTATAAATTTAGAGAAATTAGTCAAATAAAAAAGCAATTAAGAAATTAGGCAATAAATGTCTTACCAAATAATGTTAGTAAAATTTTGATTTGTTTTTAGCTGTTTTTGAATTTTTTTGTAAAGCATTTTTATATTTATTATAATTGACATACCTAATCAAAAATTCTGAATTATTTATTTTTATTTGTATTATATATTATAATATTTGTGTAAATGTTGCTTAATTTATTTTTGTCTTGTTTCAAGTTTATGTTGTTTGTATTTGATTTTATGTATAACATTTCCAGTGTAAGTCGTTTTTGGTGGTGTTTTTCAGTGTGTAAAATATTATATTTATCTGTGTCTTATTTGTGTTTAGTGTTGTGTGCGTGTTCTGATATAGCTGTGTTAGTGTTGTTGTTTGAGATGTTTTTGATATGTTGATGAAATCTGTTTTTGAATTGTTGTGAAGTTTCTCCTATATATGTTGCAAGGCATTGTTTACAGTTAATTTGGTATACGACGTTACTTTGTTGCATAGGAGGGATGTGATCTTTGAGTTTTTTGGGGATATTTTGATATTATTGTAAGGTTGAAACAGTTTTTTAATTTGTTCAGTGGTGTGTTTTATGTAGGGTAGGGTGTAGTATTTAGCTAAAACGGGAGGTGTCGTGTATTCTGAGTTGTTGTTAATGTTGATAGAGGGTCGCCCATGGGGAGACCTTCTTTTTGTAAATAAAGGACGTTGTTGTGGGAGAAATAATTGTAGTAAAGGCAAAAATCTACTACGTTATAAAAAAGTGGTTTAGCAATTTGGGTGTGGGTGAAAATTTGTTTGTTAAAATTTACACCATTTGTATAATTATCTATAGTGTAAAATTTCGAAGAAAATAAGTTTCTATCCTAGAATTGAGACCTACGTAATATTTGTAGGGAATGTAAACCTTTTAGAATAACCAGCATTTCTTAATCAAAAATTGTATTCACTCAGTCACGAAACGAGGGGTAGATTACATTTTTCACTATGGATATTATTACCAATTGGGTAATAGATCGATAAAAAAGAATGAAGTTGCCTTCCTTTACTATGAGACATGAGACATAATATTTTAGGACATTAAACACTCTTTCAGAATAATCGACATTGCTATGTCAATCATTATTTTAACACCGTTGCCAAAGCCCCTGACAGTTGATCTATACGAGATCTGTCAGTTTTGCTCACGTCATAATCTAGTGTAAGATCTACTTATCTTCTTATTAATAAGTAGATCTAATGTCTGACCCTAAGATAACAATGATTTAATAATTACAATTACTTAAGAAGTAAAACATATATGTCAGGATGACATGACAGTTATCTATACAACAAGTTAACTGTCACGTGACATATGTATTTTACTTGTTAAGTATTTGTAATTATAAAATCATTGTTATCTTAAGATCAGACAAGAGATCCACTTATTACTAAGAAGATCTTAAATCTGATTCTAAGATAACATGATTTATCTTAAAAATTTATATCAAAGTACCATTTTAATTGATAATTGCTACTAAAATGCATGTAAAATTTATTAATGACGCTCTCCTATGGAGATTATAAACTAAGTTTTAATATCAACCATCAATTAACATCATTTGAAAGTGTCAAAATTAACGCACCACCTCTATATTTTTATGTTTTCGTCGACTATTTTCAATTTTATAGTGTTTTTTCAGTATGTAACCAAAGGTTACTTTACTGCTAGAGGAAAAAAACAAACAAAACCATCTTGCTGCTGTGAATATAGATTTAGTCGATCAAAATAGGGTTGGGACATCGATTTCGATGTATCGGACTTAAAAACATCGATGTTGATCTTTCGATGTATCGGACAACATCGATGTTTTCCTAAAAAATCGAAAATATCGATGTCATCAAGGTATCAGACCCCAAAAAACGGCGACAATATCGGGAGCGAGAACGAGGGATTTTTTTTAAACCGGTGACCTTTTTTTTGCTAGTCGAATTGAAGGACCGATGTCGATGTATCGAAAACATCGATGTTTTCTTCCGATGTTTTGGCTAACATCGATGTTTTTTCTTTCGATGTCGATGTATCGAAAACTTCGATGTATAGCTATCGTTGTCCCAACCCTAGATCAAAGGGTACTCTTTTAGTTTGGTACCCCCCAATAGGGGGGTACCAAACTAAAATAGGCGCCATGTGGCAGCACTTTAGTTTGGTATCCCCCTTTTATTTTATTTAAATACATGATGAAATGGTATTTTATATAAATAAAAAATTAACAATCTTAATAGGGGAATGTTCAAAAGCAGTAGGGCTTTTGTGTTTTTTTTTTTGTTTTTTTATTGAATGACCTGTTATATGGCAAAATAGACATTGTCAATTAAATTTTATTTCTTTGACAGAAAAAATATTAGATTTGTTTAAAGCGAAATTAAAATAAGTCGAGTTTTAGAGGAATAGAAAGGTCTAAATTTCCGAAGTGTATTTCTGTTAAATGGACAATTAGATGAGAGGGAGTTATTCCAATGGATGCAAGGTAAGGTACTTAAAATTTGAATTGTAATTTTTGTGAAAGTTTGTTTGAGGTATTTTATTTCTTTGATCATTTTAAAATTTGTCATATCGATCATTGAAACATATTAAAATGAATGAAAATAACCTAGTATTGCTCACTCATATCTTCCGGTAAATATATCGTAACTGCCCAACTTTGACTAAATAACTATTAAGAAAAAGGAATGTTTAGTCTAATGTACATTGAGACAAAGGAATATCACACTTTCGTATATAAAAGTGTGATATTCCTTTGTCCCAATGTACATTAGACTAAATATCCGATTATCGTTGTAGTTATTTAGACAAAGTGAAGTCTTTTCTTTCCCATTTCGGGGAAAGAAAAGATGATCAGAAACAATGTTTTGTAAAAGTATGTAAAATCCACTCATTATATATTATTAATTACTGATCCATTTCATTGGAAATTTAAGATGCCCTGGGTGTTTAAATTTGTTGGGCATAGTACTAACTGTCCAACAAGGCAAGTCAGAACTATTTCCCACTCATTTACCCACCCAGGTCTTCTCAACTTTGAAATGAAGTAGGGGGGTACCAAACTAAAAGAGTGCCGATCAAAGAACGTTTTGCAAGTTTCTCGGCTCTTATCATCACATTCTGGAGGACCGTGGTGCACCATTCGCTCCATTCATCCGCCCCAATTTCATTTTCATGCATGATAATGCTAGACCACACACTGCATCGGTCGTCTCTGACTACCTTCACCAGGTTGGGATTATCACCAAGGATTGGCCACCAAGGAGCCCGGACATGAACCCTATTGAGCATGACTGGGATATGCTAATAAGAAGGATTCGAGCCCGAGATTCACCACCAAACAACCTCTAACAGCTGAAAACTGTTGCAAAGAAGGAATAGGACAATATCCTCCAGGAAGTCATTCAAACTTTGATAAGGGGTATGGATAGGAGAATAGAAGCCCTTCTCCGTGCTAGAGAAAGTAACACATACATAAAAAAAAAGTGTTTTTTCTAACAATTAGGTACATACAATTTTGTAAAAATGTAAAACATATTTTTCATGTTTTTTGATATAATAACATTTTCTAAAGAATTTATGTGTTTAAATTATTTAAATTAGTTGTATTTCCAATAGGCACAAAGATGACCTGTGTAAAATAATAAAAAAAAGGTCTCAATTGACCGACTTTTGTGTGAACATAAAAATATAAAGGTGGTGCGTTAAGTTTGACGGGGAGTTTATATTGAATAATGTAGGTTATTCTCAATTTTAGCTGTAAATCTATAAAAAAAAAAAAAAAACGGAATCCTTATTAATTAAATTATTAAGCATCTATCACTGTCAAATTGTAATGATTAATTATTTGTTAATTAGGAAATAAAATGAACTTTACAAGGGTCGAAACGTCTCTCAATCAATAATAGATTAATTCGACTTTTATTTACACCTTATAATCCATTCACCCTAGCAATTAATAATATTGTGTCGCATACTTACAGATACGATGTAGGTTATAATAATATATTGATTCAACTCAAAACCATTATGTATTTTTAGTATCAATTTTATAATAGCTACATTTACTTGGTGTATTGAAAACGATCTCAATATAGTTGGTCTTTTTAAAAGATGTCTGTTTATATGACTTTATTAAGTTGGTATTTGAAAATATCTGGATACAGTTCTGACTTCATTGGAAAACAGCTGATTTTTAACACGTGATAATTATAATGGCTGTTAAAGAAGGTTACGCTTGTTTGGTCAATGTGTCAGGTTACCCAGGGGGGAATCATAAAAATTGCGCATGCTCTAACACGCTCTCAATACAGTCAGGTGTTTATATTATGTAACTGAGGGTGTGTTCGATATGATACCATACAGGCTTTTGGTGTACGTGTACAGACCTAAAGATGAATTAGATTAAATACAATGCGTTTATATGGAACGATACCGTATTGAGATCGTTTTCAATACGATATGTAAACGTAATTAATATTATAATCTCATATTTATTTGATTAATGAAGTACATTACACTAATTCTGATTAATGGGCGTCCAAGAGGTGGTTAGACTCAAATTGACTGTCTTTCTTGCTAATTAATATTTAATACCTTTATCATTTTCAATTAATAATTAAATACTGATTGATTTCGTATTATTCGACAATATCAATCAGTCAGGTTTTACATTAATTCCATTATCAAGACATCTAAATCATTTAAGACCTGAATAAAATAAATGATCTTAACTAGGTACTTTTAGATTAATAAAGATTAAGATAAAACAAACACTGCTTTAATAGAACGGACCATTATTCAACGTTTGACAACTTAGACAGAGAAAAGGATTTTGTTAAAGATAAATTATTTTTTATTTTTATAATTGTAACAGAATTTTTTTTTTTTATTCAATTTTTCGTTTTATTCAAAGAAACCTTTTTCTGTCTTATGCGAGAATGAAGGTTTTTAATTTTGTGAATTCCTCCTAAGTCAGTTTCAATTTCACATTAAGATCGCTCTAAAAGAGCTTAAAGTGTTATATTCTTTCACTCGACTGATTTTTACGTTTTCCCCCCTTTTTTTTATTAAAAAGTATTTTTTTTATTATTTTCTTTTAGTTTCAAAAGATTTAGGTTAAACTACATTTAACAAACACACACTTACAGATTTAATACTATTCCTTGTTAGAATTTCATTAAATTTTTATATATATATATATATATATATATATATATATATATATATATATATATATATATATATATATATAAATATATATATATATATATATATATATATATATATATATATATATATATATATATATATATATATATATATATATATTATATATATATATATATATATATATATATATACATTTTATTTCAGAGTTATTCAATAATTCCAAACGTGATTTAAATATTCTTCTTCTTTATTCAAATTAAATAAACGAGTCAAATTTAATTTTGCGTTTTATGGGCGAAAAAAAAAACACCTTTCCTTTTTAAGAATATCGAAAGACATTTCTTTACTAAGGTAACTTTATTATACAAAGGTGGCATTCAAATAAAGCAATTTTTGTAATTGTTAAATTTATTTTGGCGAAGTAATGAAGGTGACCATTATAAATATAGCCATATGTAATTTTTTTAATCCTTAATACGACCCGTAAAAACAGAAGACTAACATGATAAGAGAGACAAATTCTAGCAAACTACATTATTATTATAATTAATATTTAAATCAAATTATTATTATTATTAACAACGGGATATAGACAGAGAAAAATAGATTCTAGTGCCGGGACTCGAACCACGGCCCTCTATATTTCTAGTATAGAGCTCTTACCAACTGAGCTACACTGAAGAATAAAATTAAAATTGAATATATAATTAAAATATAAATTTGTGTATGTATTTTAATACTGGATAGGTACTATAATCTTATTAATAGAAGTAATGAAATAATATTTATCTACGATTGATACTAGAAAGCCGCATGGCTAACTGACTGACTGACTCACTCACTGACATTAATGTTTACCCACTTCCAGAAGAGCTAGAGACTTGCGGTTTGCGCCATTCGACGCGCAATGTCCATATTGTGAACCAAAATAATTATAAGAAGTTCACTTTTCCCCCCTAAAAAAATAAAAATGGCCGACTTGATTTTTAAGCTGTTTTGGGGCTTGTTGCGGCTGAACGGTAAGTCGTATTGGAAAACAGATAGCACCAGCGGTAACTGATTTTAAAAGATCTACAACTTTGATTTTATGACTTTTTGTCGAAACTCTATCGGTTATACCCTAAATAGTGTTTATTTTGACATTTTTTTGTTTTTATTTTTTTCTATTTTTGACTTTGAATGGCCGTAGTTTCTATAATTGTTGACCGATTTTATTTCTGATTGCGGCGATTGAATCTCACACTAATGCTCTTTAAAGTGAATGTATTTTATTTTATTAGTTCATCCTATTTGCTGAGAACATGAGAGTAAACTTTTTCCCGACTGCTGTGCTACGTGACCACTTTTTTGGGGTTTTAATATTGTGTCGTATATCATTTGAAAGGCCATGTTTGTACATTAAACCTATTTAATTTGTTTATTTTTAAAAAATGTTGTACACGTACATTTGTACCGATTTATAATTTTGTTGTAGGTGAAAGGGTTTACATAATTATTTGCTATTAGGTTTTTTTATTTATTGATATTTACTAATTCATATTTTACAATTTTGGTAGTATTCATACTACGGAAAGATTAAGTTTTAATTTAAATCAAATTATAATTATTATTAACTACGGGAAACAGACAGAGAGAAATATACTCCAGCGCTGGGATTTGAACCACAGGCCTCTATATTTCCGGTATAGCGCTCTACTAACTAAGCTACGCAGGAGAATGATTTCCTCTGACGTTAATGATACCTTGTCCCGAATTTAAGCTTTCAATTTTCCACAAATCTGAGAAGTCAACATTAATGACATACAACTAGACCGAGAAATAACGCTTATAATTATAAAGTACCCAATTATAGTACCTGTACCTAGTACAATCAATTAGAAATTCATATTTTACAATTTTGGTAGTATTCATACTACGGAAAGATTAAGTTTTAATTTAAATCAAATTATAATTATTATTAACTACGGGAAACAGACAGAGAAAAATATACTCCAGCGCTGGGATTTGAACCACAGGCCTCTATATTTCCGGTATAGCGCTCTACCAACTAAGCTACGCAGGAGAATGATTTCCTCTGACGTTAATGATACCTTGTCCCGAATTTAAGCTTTCAATTTTCCACAAATCTGAGAAGTCAACATTAATGACATAGAACTAGACCGAGAAATAACGCTTATAATTATAAAGTACCCAATTAGTACCTGTACCTAGTACAATCAATTAGAAATTCATATTTTACAATTTTGGTAGTATTCATACTACGGAAAGATTAAGTTTTAATTTAAATCAAATTATAATTATTATTAACTACGGGAAACAGACAGAGAAAAATATACTCCAGCGCTGGGATTTGAACCACAGGCCTCTATATTTCCGGTATAGCGCTCTACCAACTAAGCTACGCAGGAGAATGATTTCCTCTGACGTTAATGATACCTTGTCCCGAATTTAAGCTTTCAATTTTCCACAAATCTGAGAAGTCAACATTAATGACATAGAACTAGACCGAGAAATAACGCTTATAATTATAAAGTACCCAATTAGTACCTGTACCTAGTACAATCAATTAGAAATTCATATTTTACAATTTTGGTAGTATTCATACTACGGAATTATTGTTTTAATTTAAATCAAATTATAATTATTATTAACTACGGGAAACAGACAGAGAAAAATACACTCCAGCGCTGGGATTTGAACCACAGGCCTCTATATTATATAATTATAATTTGATTTATTTTTATTTTTATTTATTAGTTAAATGAATGCCCTTTTGTATTGTTTGTTTTTTAAAAATATAATTTTGGTACCCTTAGAGTACAGGAGTACAAATGACAAAATTTAATCATTTATAATATAATATGATGTATATCGTTGTGAAGCTCTTGAATAGTAGATTAATTTCTGTTCATTCAATTTTTTGGGGGGGGGGGAGGGGGTAAAATTTAAAAAACTGTTTATATAGCGGTTTTAACGTGTTGTTTGCTGTGTTAATTGTTTATTAAATTATGTCCGACATTCCCATCCCCTCTCGTCACTCCTGTCATCCCACATTACTCAATCCCCTCTATAACTCCACAGTCAATCGCTTTCTTACTTTGCACTGATAGTTTACTTAGTCATTTTTAGACAGCGAATAATTATGACTGTATTATTAACTCACCTCCTAAAACATTACCAGATCTTACAAGTAGCAAATACTATACCACTCGACGGGCAAAGGCTGGCCGCAGGCCAGCCAAGACCGGCGAGTATTTATATACGATTGATACGAAATATAAACATTATATCTCTGTTTAGATGCGTAGAAAGTGATTATTTACGTACTTGTATTCATTGCGCATGCGCGTCTCATAGTTCTGAAGAATTCCTCTTCTTTACCACGCTAGTGCGGTAAAGAAGAAGAATGCTTCAGCTTTACGCACGATTAGCGAGTTTGTTAACATTTAACAAAACTAATTTGCTATTCTTTTATTAAAGTAACTGTTTATATCGAGTTTTTTTGTGAAAAACAATGAATGAATCAAGTGGCTTTGACGAAAATGTAGAGAATAATACTCCTCCAGAAATAATTAATTCGGCAAAAAATACAACTCAAGATTTATGCCATCTTTATCAAGAGAAGAGATACGAACTTACATACAGCAAGTTTATTTTTTTCTGTATTCAGTTTCAACTCGTGCGAAAACGGCATTTTGCATTGCTCGTGTGGTTTTACTACCCTCGCTGTCGCTCGGTTGCAAACTCCACACTCGCATGCAAAATTCTACTTTCCGCACTCGACGCGTAATGTACTATTACAATGTGCAGGTTAAAATGTCAAATTAACATTTCTTACAAGAAACCAAACGTATACAAAGAAAAGCAAAATTTCGTACAAAAAAAAGGAAAACATAAGTTTTGATGAATAAATATAAATAAAAACTAAAAAAAAAAACAATCTTATGTTAAAGAGAAAAAAAAGCAAGAAAAATTCCAATTAAAAAAAAGGAATTTTAATTGGATTTTGTTGGTATACCTGAGGAATTTTAATTACTTTTTCTCTCACACACATTTACATTGTGTTTAAAATACAATGTAGCAAATGCAAATGTCTGAGACTATTATATTTTTAACGAATAAATAAATAAAATGTCAATCAATCTGAATATAAGAAGTGTAAAAATAAATGAAGTCTTTTCTATAATATAATGAAGAAAAAAAATATAACAGAAAAAAAGAGCAGTAAAAAATAAATAAATAAAAAAAATAAAAATGTATATTGTAGAGGATGAATTGTTAAACACTAGGTATTAAAGCGTATTCGCGTTTCTTAAATAAAACAAAAAGCTTTATTTATGCATTATTGAACAGAAAAGAATCATTTTTTAATAAAGTTTTTTATAGTAAATAATAAATTTGTAGTGATTAAAATAAAAATAAATAAAATAGTCTGTCAATTAGTGTGGCATATATCTTCTACAAGACATATTATTAATTGGACAAATGTTCTCATTTTTATAAAATAATTTTGATTTCTCGCGGCATTGAACGTTAGTTTTTTAGACTTATTCAAATTCGTATTGGTGTCATATTTACTTTTTTATTCAATAATAATTGTTTGCAGAATAAAAATTAATATGGGGCCATCTATGGGCTACATTTGGCAACACATCTTTAGATGTTTACTCCCCTTAAAAAATAAAAAATACGTGTGGTTCGCGGGACACCCGGTAGGAACGAAGTTCCTTACATTTTTCATTAAATATAAATTATAAAATCACACTGCTAAGTACGTATACATTGCTAACTACTTATCCTTGGCGGAGTTAGAAAAGAGGCAAAAGTAAAAGTAACGAACTGTTTGTACCTGGCAGAGTTAAGGCAAAATGAAAAGAAAAGCATTATTTGTATCATTAAAGCAAGCGTCTTACTATACATATATATTGAATATAAGAAAAAAGTTAATCATGATGAGTGTTTATTATAGTTAAAGAGTATGTTTGTTAAAGGATGTTGGATTGAAATAGGACTGTTTTCTACCTACCCGGCCTACTAATTTAAAATATTATAAAATATACCTCTTCCCTACTCTAAAGCTTCTGCTTGTATCAGGTTGACATTTTACATGCCTGTTTCAATTGTACTTTAGACAATGTGTAAGAAGTTTTATTAAAATCGTTATACGTTAGAACGGAAGATATTGGTAAAAACTTTTGTTTTCTTTATTTTAAACGTTTAGGTCTACTTTAATAAATTTAGCGATCTTTATCACTTCATATCAGTGTCAGTATTCGTTTTACTAAAAAAATTATTTAAAAAAGTGGTTTGTCTCAATAAATAGATGAAGTTAGATGTTTTTATTGAATTAAGTACGCTGTATTATAATAATATACCTAATGTATTGAAATAAGCGTCAGCACAGATCAATTTTACTTTTGAAAAGACCGTGATTATGTTTTTTTATATTTACAAAACCAAGTGACATTTTGACATATATAACAAACATAAACAAAACAAGTCAAGTAACAGGCTTCCTTAATAACACTTTTTCCCGTCTTAAGATTTTTGAAGCTTACGTTTACGCGAGCGTTTCGCGTGAACGCTTGGGCGGATAACGTTGTCCAACGAACTTGACCTGGGCATTGCTAAAATTAACATGTGTACCAAATTTCAACTAACTCGGTGATCTTTTACTCAAGTTATTGTCATCGGTAGATTTCGTGACGGATTTTCCTTGACAGTGATTTTGTGACGGTGATTTTGGTCGTTTTTTTTTCGGATTTTCTCCCGGGCTCCAGAACGTGCCATAAAGAACTTCGTTCCAAAAAAATTAAACAAAACAAAATAGAAGGGAGTAACAATCTAAAGAGGGTGTACGGTATGTTCTTCTTTAGAATGTTAGTCCCCTTATAAAACTTAGGATATATTCCTTTGTCCTAAAGTACATTAAAGAAAACATCCCTTTTTCATAAAAGTCTTTTTACTCAAAGTCATTTATATTCTAAATATGTTAGGGGAGTAATAATCTAAAGAAGTACTCTTGTGATAAACCATTGATTTGTTGTTTGTTTGTTTATTTGTTTGTTTTTTAAATTGGATAAATACTTAAAGATATAGGTGTTAATACTTTATACAGTAGACTTATTCTATATTAGAAGAAAAATCAATCGACGCAAAAGGTTGAATTTATTATGGACAATGGGCTATTCCTAATCATGACCTATACCATCTATACTATATTAAAATTGGACAAGAAGTATTTGATAGGAACCTAAAAATATTCCTGATTCCTTTCTTGACTAAAACGGATTTCTGTATTGGGAGCTTTGAATTCGAATATATAAACATGTCATTTTTCAAAATGTTCACAGTGCTTCCATTACTTTCAATAAGAATGATCACAATACTTTAATTACCTTCAATGAAGAATGATCACAATGCTTCCGTTACTTTCAATGAAGAATGATCACAATGCTTCCGTTACATTCAATGAAGAATATCACAATGCCTCCGTTACCTTCAATAAGAATGATCACAATGCTTCCGTTACATTCAATGAAGAATATCACAATGCCTCCGTTACCTTCAATAAGAATGATCACAATGCTTCCGTTACCTTCAATAAAGAATGATCACAATGCTTCCGTTACCTTCAATAAGAATGATCACAATGCCTCCGTTACCTTCAATAAAGAATAATCACAATGCTTCTGTTACATTCAATGAAGAATATCACAATGCCTCCGTTACCTTCAATAAGAATGATCACAATGCTTCCGTTACCTTCAATAAGAATGATCACAATGCCTCCGTTACCTTCAATAAAGAATAATCATAATGCTTCTGTAACCTTCAATAAGAATGATCACAATGCCTCCGTTACCTTCAATAAAGAATGATCACAATGCTTCCGTTAACTTCAATGAAGAATGATCACAATTCTTCCGTTACCTTTAATGAATAATGATCACAATACTTCTACTCCCTTCAACAAAAAATGACCACAACGCTTTCAATGAAGAATGATTACAGTACTTGATTACCGTTGTGTTACTTGTGTATCACCACTATTGTGTCTTGTGTATCACCACCATTGTGTTTCCTGTGGTCAGTAGCGATCCTAGGTCAAAAGTTCTGGGGGGGCTAAAGCCCCCTCATGTATTGTGGGTTTAGTATACACATTTTAATGTACCGTAATTTATTTATTTATGAACCGATTTCAATAATTATAAGGAATCGTTAGATTTGTATTATTCTACAACTTTTATCTTATGCAAAATTTCATCATACCTACTGGTTTTCATGGAATTTGACTTTTAAAATTTGAAATGGCCACCATTTTGAAATTCGATAAATTTTAAAACTAATATTTTTGGAAATTTTAGATATCGGAGTTAGTAAGACATCTGTCAAGTTGCATAAAAATATCTTGAAAGGGGTTTTTTTTAAAATGTTTGAGTAGCTGAATTCCAAAAGCAGCTATATCCACTTGAAATTTTTTTTTGCAAAGCACGGAAAACATCTAGCAAGTCACTAAATTGTGTTACCAGGTTAATTTAAAAAAAAAAAAAAAATCAATAACTAATAATTCATTTAGTGGACAAAAGCCCTATAATCTCAGGCTATTATTTTCTTTTTAATAAACAAAATTTAAAAAAATTTAAAATCACCTAATCATTGTATAATTAATAGATGAGTCAATAGCAATTATGCAATATTACTTCAAATCTATAATAAACTGTGTCATTTATTCAAAAGCTATGAAAAATGATTTTTATGGCAAAACGGTACTTTTAATGTTGGGGGTGGTCGAGCTATTTTAGCCCCCCACGGGGGGGGGGGGGGTAGGAAATTTGATAAAGAAAAACTTTAGATAAAGTGTTCTCTTTTAACATCAATTGGTAAAATTGCACTATATGGCCCACCTATTTCGCACTGTCCTATTTACTTCATTATTTTTTTTAACTGTTCCTTTTTACAGAATTTGTCTTTTACAGTATCTCTGTACATTGTAAAAACGATTCCGGTTGTAGCGTCTCGATAAATTCAGAATTTTCTTTTTTCTAAATACACAAAGTGTCAAGTTTAATGTGACAATGATGGAAGGTCAAAAAGTACTAACCATAACTTCATAACTCCATAACTTTCATAATTTTCCCTAAAATAAAAAAACAAATCAATAAAAAATTAAGTTAAAAAATTAGATTGAATTTTTTTGAGATGCTACAACGGAAATCATTTTTATAATGTAAAAAAATAATTACGGACGTTTAGAAATAGGTGGGGCATATAATGAAGATTTATCCCACACAATAAATAACATATTCATCATTATAATTTTGAAAAGTAGGAGGGGGAGGAAACCATTTGGTTTACACACAAAGTATTTGTAATAACTGATAACAGGTTTTGGCTACTTAATATAGCTAGCTATCTTCAGATTCTATATTAGTTGTTCACTGTTCACAGTAACATGAATTATTTAAGTGACACACAATTGATGATCAATTATATTAATGATAAAATATAGTTAGAAAATTAAAAAGGGTTAGATATTTTTTAGATCATTTTTAGTTTGAATTCTTTATTACATATGAAGCATTGGGAAGGACGCGACCTCCCCGTCCCCCCGGGGATGACGCCCGTGAAAATTAAAACTTAAAACTACAAAATCATCATTATAATATGTTAAATTTATTTGGCAATGTAAATTAATTAAATCCTTTCTATTTCTGATTACAATTATTATTTATTTAATATTTATAGAAAGGATTTAAATAATTTATCCAGTCCAAATAAAATTAAATAATATTTATGACTTGTTTTATTTTTTACTTATCTGCACATTTATTTAGTTTTTTTACGAGAATTTGAGAAGGGTGAAGACAAACTATTTGGGGCTAATTTGATTCCTGGGGGGGCTAATTTGATTTCTGGGGGGGCTTAAGCCCCCTTAGCCCCCCCCTAGGATCGCCACTGCCTGTGGTACCACCACCACTGTGTTTATTGTGTATCACCACCACCACTGTGTTTCTTGTGTACCACCACCACTACTGTGTTTCTTGCGTACCATCACCATTGTGTTTTTTGAGTACCACGTCCGTTGTGTTTCTTGTGTACCACTACCATGGTGTTTCTAGTGCACCACCACCATTGTGTTTATTGTGTACCACCCCCACCACCACTGTGTTTCTTGTGGTACCACCACTACTGTGTTTCTTATGTACCACCACTACTGTGTTTCTTATGAACCACCACCACCACTGTGTTTCTTGTGGTACCACCACCACTATGTTTCTTGTGTACCACCACCATTGTGTTTATTGTGTATCACCACCACCACTGTGTTTCTTGTGTACCACCACCACTACTGTGTTTCTTGCGTACCATCACCATTGTGTTTTTTGTGTACCACGTCCGTTGTGTTTCTTGTGTACCACTACCATGGTGTTTCTAGTGCACCACCACCATTGTGTTTCTTGTGTACCACCACCACCACTGTGTTTATTGTGTACCACCCCCACCACCACTGTGTTTCTTGTGGTACCACCACTACTGTGTTTCTTATGTACCACCACCACCACCACTGTGTTTCTTGTGGTACCACCACTACTGTGTTTCTTATGTACCACCACCACCACCACTGTGTTTCTTGTGGTACCACCACTACTGTGTTTCTTATGTACCACCACCACTGTGTTTCTTGTGGTACCACCACTACTGTGTTTCTTATGTACCACCACCACTGTGTTTCTTGTGGTACCACCACTACTGTGTTTCTTATGTACCACCACCACCACCACCATTGCGTTTCTTGTGTACCACCACCATTGTTTTTGTGTGTGTTTCTTTGTACCGCAACTGCTGTATTTCTTGTGTATAGTAGATCCAGACGTGAAACATTTTAAAAAAATATTGTTTTAAAAAAAATGTTTGAATCTGAGAGTTATATGGTAGACAATGTTTTGAGGGATTTCTAATTACAAGTGGGCCCGAGTGCTACATTCAAGCATTGAAATGATTCTTTTCAACTCTGTCCAGTAGAGGTCGTCTCTCTTTTGTCATTTGAAGCCCTCTCCAAATTGAAATATTCAGCCAGATGAAAGATTAGGGCTAGTTCTGTTTTTGTTCGTTGTTCGTTCGTGACAAGGTTTCAGTTTCAAAAACAAGAGAAAACTAAATTAATTAGTAGAAACTAGAAACATTGATGACTAAATTTCCTGGCTTTAAAGTTTAGTGTGTTTTGATCCTCCGTTTTTAAAATAAAAAGGTTTTAGCTAAAAAAAGTTAACACGGAGAAAGTTTAAATGACAAAAAATACTTATTTTCTCCATTTTATTGGAAAGACATTGAATCCACATTTCGATATTTCAATGTTTTTCCATGAAGTAGAGGAAACCAGTAAACATTTGTCTAATTGATATAGAAGATATTAAGGTGAGAAATATAAGATAATAAGGTGTGAAAGTATAAAACATAAATCCATTTTTATTACCATTTAGTCCACTAGGAGCTCTGATATCATTTTATATAAAATTTAGAACTTCTATCGGCGACATGTAGTACTACAATAAATAAAAGTGAAAACCAAACTACCCCCTATTATATTTTAACTTCCTGGCACGATATTTAAGAACCACATTTTGCATGTCGTTAATTGAAACTTCAGCCCACCTATCGTGAAAATAGTGTACTATAAATGAAAACCTAATGACCTCCTCTTAAATCCTAACTTCCTGGCGCGATATTTAAAAGTGCCAAATTTTTACTTTCTCATAATGTAAAATTAAAGTATTGTGAGCGCGCGAAAATTAGATTTTGATGGATTTACACTAAGTCCAAGAAAAATCGAAGTTTTAAAAATATATGTCTGTCTGTCTTCTGTGCAGACACGTGGAGCCTAAACTACTGAGCCGATTATGACATACAAGTTCAGAAAAATCATACCCCCAAGTGAAATGGAGAAATAAATTTTAGCTCCAACGTTTGGGGAAGCGTTATCCTCCAAAAATCTAAACAAATTAATGTGAAAAAAAAAAAAATTCTAAAAACGGTCTCGGGATTTTAATTAAAATTTTCTAAAATGTATTCCATTTAAGTATGAATCTAATGATATAAGTCGTTTTCCCGTGAAAAATAAAGTTCCAGAAAAAAAAAAGCTTTAAACGCGGATGGAGGTAGGCCGGGTTCGATTTCCCCACCGAGAAGAAGTTATTTTTATGATAATTTTTGATGAAATATTCAATAATAATTTAATGTCTACGAAAAAACAAAAACTAATAAATGGAAAACACTGGGCTAAGTAATTATAAACTCATATATGAGAAAATTTGTCTGAGTTGACTCGAAACGATTTTTCAAGTCGTTTTTTTGCGTGATGATAATTTCTTTTGTGCCCGAAAGCTTAAAATTGGTCATAATTAAAAAAAGATTAGCAAAGAATGAAAATCCCTCCAAAAAAAAGGTTACAGAGAGAAAGAATGTCTGTTTTAGAATGACAGGAGTTGAGATTAACAATGGAATTCTGAGAGTAAAATCTTAAACTAGAGAAAGGAAGGGCTGAAGTATTCCCGCAATATTGCGCGTACAACTTCTTTTTCTTTCAAACCGTATCCTTTAGTTTCCCTCTAAAACCCTGTCCTACATTCCGACAGACAAGACATTTAAGAAATAATGCCTCAATTTTATTGTCTGTTACAACCTTAAATTGTTTTTTTCCGGTTAATTGCCTCTGTCTTTAATTCTTTTCTTCGTTAATTTGGACATCTTTGTTATCTACCTGAGTTTTTATTTAACTGCTAATTGAATTTGCCCAAGGAAGTATAATTTTGTTATTATAATTACTTTATCGTTCTTTTCCCTCTCCCTATTCTTTTTTTAATTGATTTGACAAAATAAACAATTTTCATTTAAGGAAACAACTTGAGAAATAATTTTGTAAAAAACAGTTAATTTTTTTTTTTTTTTTTTTATATATTCATTTTATTATAATCTAATGAGTCAATTTTATATTTAAATATTTGTAATATAATTAACATTTAATTCTTTTTAAACAATAAAATAAAAAATAATATGAGCGTTGAACAATTAAATAAATTGTGATTTGACGATATCATTATTAAAATTTAAGGAAAAGGAGAAATAAATTAATATATAAGTAAATAGAAACATTAAATAATAAAATAGATACTTCTTAAGAAACAATCAAGAATATTTCTACTCTCCATAATTACCTTTTCTGCAACAATTATAACATAGACTGCCAATTAGTGTGGCACATAGCTTCCTCTTACCTTAGCACGTACTTAATAGATTTATGCTTTTAAAGGCCATTATATTGTCTAATTTATTTACCTAATCGTTTTCCCCGTTTTTGCTTCCGAGCTTACCGAAGGTAACAGAAGCTATGTGATCGTTCTGAATAACGAAAAATTTTTAGGTTTCTGATTTAAATAATTCCAGTGTTAACATTGGGTTTGCAACAACGTACCCAGGGTTTCTCCCTCCTCCAGCATTATCCAGCTTTTCTTTGAATTTTAATCTTTTTGCTAATTATAATATCTTTTTATGAGTAAAAGCAAATGAAAATACATAAAATTTATGATTATAGAAGACAGTAATGGTACAAACATATTAACATTTTGATAAGATATTCTACAATTTGAACTCTTTTTTATTCATCTGAGCAAGCATTTAAAACATTATATCCTCTTCATTCTCTCAAGTCCGAGAAATTAGTCTGCGGGTGTTCCACAGGGGTCTATGTTCGTCCTGCTTCTTTTTATATTATGTTTCATTAGTTGTGGAATTTTACTGGAATGGGCGTTAGGTGTCAAATAACGTTGAAGGTTGTAAAGAAAGTAGAAGGTTAAATAAGGTTTTTTATTCTTTTTTTTTCTCCTAACCTATTTTGTATCCTTTTAGTCAGGGTTTAACTTGTTCTATATTTAATAGAATAGTTAATGTACCAGTTGAGTGTTAAAACCTCTAACCTTAAAAACCATCTTGGTATTATAACAAACCAAGGAAACCAAAGTATAACCCATAATCCATTCATGATTGAAAGCTCGCTTTACGGATTTAATCGTCACAGGAAACTAGGTCCCTTTGCGTGTCTAAACGAGATTGGAGTTAGGAAAATTATCATGATAACTATATCGATACGAAATGAAAAGGCGGGGTGAATAAAGTGAGCATGAATGGGAAAGTAGTTCTATACCCTAGAATAACCTTTCTTTATTTGCATAAAAGGTTAAAATATCAAAAATAAAAATGAAAAATCTAAATCGAGTTAGATAATCCTTATAAATAAATTTGTACAGTTAATAAATAAATTACTAGTGGGGGTAGAAGGGTAATGAAATAGTTAATAAGTAAATTACAAATCGAAGTTGTTTCCTTTAACTTAAATAACTTTAATTTAGGGTCTTTTGAAAAGACTAATCATTTGAAAAGACTAATCAGGTCGACCACTCGACCGACTGGCGGGCTGTTGCGGTTGGTTGTGGTTAGTATAATGGCAGTTTACATTATTCTTGCTGCCGAAGTGGTTGACCATGTTATAATCTTAATCTGGTATGGTGTCAGTGTAAAGCTTTTGCAAATGCTTAATTTGAGCAAGTGCTTTATTTGATGATTATTTTTCAAGTTGATAGATGGTTAAGGTGTCGTATTGATAAATAAAATTAGTTTCTTCCCATTATGTGACGTTTCGACCCTTTTTTTAAAGGTCATTTTAAATCATGTTTATTTTTATTGTTCTAAAATAAAAATAAAATCAATATAAGGTAATTAATAATGTATAACAATTCTATAGAATAATGAAAAACGGAAAGCCTCTCCACAATGTTTATAATGTTTATTCCGCGTAACTAGTTTTCGGTCTCTCGGCCATCATCGTTCCGGTAAAAGGTCCGTATTTTGTCTCTTCTGTGAGTCAACGTCTTGTTTTTCCTTTACCTTTTACCGGCACTGATGATGGACGAGAACTAGTTATGTGGAATAAACATTCATTTTGTGGAGAGGCTTTCCGTTTTTCATTATTCTTTTGATATCAACTCCACTTGCACTCTTAATCTTCATTATAACAATACTATTTCTTTTTATATAATTAAATAAAAAAAAAAAACCTATTCAGACATCAGGGAAACTTTTTGCAAACCAAACTGGGTACCAATTGGGTAATTTATATTTATAAGGGATATTTCTCGGTCTAGTTCTATTGTCGTAAATGTCGACTCCTAGACTTGTGGAAAATTGAAAGCTTAATTCGGGAGTAGGTATCGTTATTGACAGAGGAAATTATTCTTCAGTGTATCTCAGTTGGTAAGAGCACTATACAGGAAATATAGAGGCCCGTGGTTTGAGTCCCGGCGCTGGAGTCTATTTTTCTCTGTCTATCTCCCGTTGTTAATAATAATTATAATTTGATTTAAATTAAAATTTAAACTTTCCGTAGTATGAATACTACCAAAAACTTAAAAATGAAGATATTAATGGATATTATAGACTAATCCTTTTAGAATATGAATGGATATTACAGCCTAATCCTTTTAAGATATGAATGGATACTACGGCCTAATCCCTTTAAGATATGAATGGATACTACAGCCAAATCCTTTTAAGATATGAATGGATATTACAGCCTAATCCTTTTAAGATATGAATGGATACTACAGCCTAATCCTTTTAAGATATGAATGGCTATTACAGCCTAATCCTTTTAAGATATGAATGGATACTACAGCCTAATCCTTTTAAGATATGAATGGATATTATAGAGTAATACTTATGGAATATAAATGGATATTACAGCCTAATCCTTTTAAGATATAAATGGATATTATAGAGCAGGGGTGCCCAACCTACGGCCCGCGGGCCGGATCCGGCCCGCGAGCCGATTTTATGTGGCCCGCCGTGTTGCCATAAAAACGAAGAATTTACAAGCATTTAGAGAATCTAAAATATTTTAATTTCCTAATGCCAAACAGCCCAACTTTGTAAAATGAAACACTAACTTTTTTGTAATTCATACTGTTATTGTTGTATTTTTATACTTGTGTGATTAATTACAATCATATTAATATATATTTGAGTGTTTTATTTTCTGCAAAGTAAAACTAGGTTAGTAACAGAAAAAAACTTTATTAATATGGGTTTCAGCTAAAACCAAAACAGAAAATTGACCTTCTAGGAAGCATAAAAACGTGTTTACCCGTTTTAACGGTAGGACCCCCCCCCCCCCCCGGTACACCACCGGCCCCCGGCCCGCCTTCCCTTTGAATGTTGACAATGTGGCCCTTGATTAAAAAAGGTTGGGCACTCCTGTTATAGAGTAATACTTTTGGAATATAAATGGATATTACAAACCAACTAATGATGTAAAAACGAATACGGTATAACTTGACTTACATTTGATGTAATCAGTCAACTGCGCATAAAGCTACTCTATAATGACAGCAAACAAAAGGTTAAATAGTCAGAATATAATCTGAAGTGGGTGAAAAGAATTGTTAAGAGGTATAAAACTGAGGTGTAAGGGTTTTGGCAAATAGCAGGTTGCTATAAAATTGTTCAAACTAATGTCTAATCAATAAAATCTTTTGTATTGTTAAATCCCAACACTCTAGGGTATTACAAGATCTTACTGCTGACAGATAAGACGTTACAGCCCTATTTTTTTCCTCTATAAATCAATTCTTAATGAAAGAAAGTAGGAAATGAATTCTTCTTCTCAGGTCGCTCACTCAAATTAACAACTATTTATAAATCGTATTTTAATCGATCATTAATAATTGACACGATTTTACTTTTATCTTTAAGTTAAAGTGAAGTCATACTAAACACGAATTTCTAAACAATATTAATAGTATTTATTATTATAAAATCATTGCTTATTTATACATACTAATGATTTTAACTAAACTACGATAATAAAATCCAATGACTGACTAACGACACGCTGACCCATCACGATAACGCTGGAACCACTGGACCAGCGACATTTACTAGATAACAGAAAACCAATAACCATGAACCCCCTTCACCCCCCAACAAAATCGGTTCGAGACAACTCAGACAAACTTTCTCATATACGAGTTCATATTTACTTGGCTCAGGATTTTCCATTTATTAATTTTCAAGTTTTCGTACGTACATTTTTAATTATTATTAAATATTTTATTAAAATGTATCACAAAAATAACTTCTCCTTGGCGGGGATTCGAACTTGGTCTCTTCCGTCCACGGTTAAAGCTTATTTTCTTAGAGACTAGATTTTTCCCGGGAAAACGGCTTATTTCGTTAGATTCTAATTTAAATAGACTACATTTTCGAATTTTTTAATCAAAATCGTCGGACCGGTTTTTGAAGGGTAGCGCCCCCAAATTTGGAGCTAAAATAAATTTCTCGCTTTCTCCTAGCGGTGTTATTTTTCTGAACACGTCGACGGTTTGGAAGAAGACCGTCACAAAACCGATTTTTTGAGAAACCCTTTTTTTTGTACCAAAACACTCCTAAGGAGTAGTACTTTTATGTAGAATATTGTCATATTTCTAGTACAAACACAGAACGCCAGAATGAGTGAAATGCCAGTCTGACATTAGAGAGGTTTGTATTAGTATTATGGTCTAAACTGTAACAAATCAGTGTTCAACTTGGCATCTAAGTGGAAACGTCGCGTTTTTTTTAATAAACTGTCACAAAAGTGTTTCTTGCAGTCTTCATAATAAGGTAAGAAGACATTTATATCTCATTTTTGTTCAATAACGACACAAATGCTTTTGTGACTATTAAACCCATAAAATATTTATTAAATGAATTGATCAAAACGTCATACGTGCGATATTATGACAATTTTGATCAAAACAATTATTTTTTTATTTTTTTAAAACAATTATTTTTTAAAAAAGTGACCCTCTTGCATACAATGTTATCTACATTTATATAATTTTGTAACAATATTATTATTTTATAACAGTTTTCCACTAAAATAAAGCTTTATTTAAATGAATAAATATAATTTTATAACAATTATTTTTTAGAATTGTCAACCGTAGATTAGTAACCTTTCGTCATTCACGAAATCGTTAACCCTACTACTTCTTATCTATGTGTTCTCCGTCGTATTCCCTATATTTATTTACCAATCGGAGTTTTAACCCTGCAGTGGTCGCGTGGGTGACTAGTGACTATTGTCATTCATGTGTATGTTATTTTGATTATAACTTTCTTATCAGCATTGGGGTGGAGTTGAGCACCCTCTAATCTAACCTATTAATTGGAGGCAGTAGATTGTTCCGTGGGATACCTGGACTCCAGGCCTTGTGAAGATGATGTTATTATCAATTTAAGTTGTTTGGAAGACAAAAGTTTAGCAGCAAGATGGAAATCAACCGAAATAAAAAAGGTTAAACTAACATCAGCTTATAAACAAAAACTGGACTCAATGGTAAAAAAGGACGCTTTAGTTCAATTAATAAGTAAAAAAAAATATTCCTTCATTTTATGAAAACATAAAAATGTATAACTTGTTTTATTTGTGTTTGAATTTTAATCATCATAATATTTTTTCTTTCTTTTTTTAACTTTTTATACCTACCTGATATTATGTTTTATACTATATCTATTTTTTTTAATAAGTAAGAAAAATACAAGCATAGCGTACAATACCTATGCATGATATACTGCTTATGCATTTGAATGTTTATTGCAGCAATGATTGTATAATTATTTATCGATTCCTTAATAAAGACTCAAAACTGTTTTTATTTTTTTAAATGTTTTATTTGTGTGTCAAATTATTTCAATTTGACTGTTTTTACTTTTCATTGTCATGGCATTTTATGATCTCATTTTATTTTATTCAATCAATATTCAATTTGAATAAATTATAGAAATCAGTATTTATATTTTCCTATTTCTATCTTTATTTTAAATGTGTAACAACTTAAAAGATTGTGTGCCATAGAGTCCAAGGTAATTTGGAAAATCTAAATGTCATTATTATATAAATATGGAAAAGTGATATTATATTTATAGGCACTAGTATAGACTAAGAACCTAAGTCAATTGATTTTCAGTATTATTATTTTTATATAGACTAAGAACCTAAGTCAATTGATTTTCAGTATTATTATTTTTGTCTTTATTTATTTAAGAAGAATTATATGAAACAAAAGAACATTTAAAAATAAGTTACTTGTCTAAATGCAATAGCCTTGTCACTTACAGTTCCTATTTATTTCAACACTGAATTTACTAACTAAAGACAAAGACTGAATAGAATTGTGCCTGATCTCGTTTTATTAGACATGTTATATAGTTTATGTATGATTTTGATTTTTGTACTTTTAATTTTAGTAAATAAATGATGTTAATTTGTAAAATGTTTTACCAAATTATTATAAACCCTTATGTACTAATATGCAATTTGCTTACTCTTTTTTATGGAATATCGTCACAAGTACTGATTTTAATTGAAAAATTGCCTAAAAATTAAGCACTGAGCTTAATATGTAAAAAGTAGTAGTATGGCTAGGTTTTCTGAAGTATATAGAAGAAGTTATTATAATATAAAGCAAATCCAACAACCATAAGGTCAATAAATTCGACATCAAAAATAATCACTTTTTTCTTTTGCTTCTCCTGTAAAATTTGAAAACACGGTTTTGTGACAGTCTTCTTCCAAGCCGACGACGTATACTAAATTTCGTCAAAATCTGCCTAGTATTTTAGGCTCCACGTGTCTGAACAAACGACAGACAGATGACAGAGAGACATATTTTTGGACTCAGGGGACATCAAAACGTGTAAATCTATCAAAATCTTAATATCGAATTTTCGCGCAATTACAATACTTTCTCTTATATAAGAAGTATATAAGAAAGTAATTGTGTGTTTTTTTTAGGGGTGGGGGGGGGGGGGTGGTGGATAGCATCCCCAAATGTTTAGCCAAAATTCATTTCTCGATTTCGCCTCGGGGTATGATATTTCTGAACATTTATGCCAAATTTTGTCAAAATCGGCCTATTAGTTTAGGCTCCAGGCGCCTGCACTGCACAGTCGACAGACAGACATTTCTTAAAAACTACTTTTTTGGATTCAGGGGACCTTGACACGTGTAAATCCATTAAAATATCGAAATCTAATTTCTCTTTATATGAGAAAGTAAAAATAGAAGAGGACTTGAAGTGAAGGTTTCATACTGTTCTCAAAAACTGAACGGTAGATTGTTACGGGACCAAAAATGTTCCGTGAGTTCTGTCTTCGAATTGTTTAAATCGGCGAAATAAAAAAAAAGTTCTTAAAAATGATCACACCTTTTGTTACCTTAAGTAAGCTCGGAAGCAATAACTATGGGTATTTAATTACAAGGAAAAGGATTGAAGCCAAATAATTTGGCTTAACCAAAATAATAGAAAAAGTGGTTTTGCAATGTCTTTAGTATTTTGTAAATACAAAAGGAGGGAAGTCTTTAAAACCAATGTTTGGCAGATATTTTATTTTCCCATTGTCAGATTTGCATACGGAATTGTTTAAATTAGACATAATCCTGGGACTCGAGCCAAAAAACAGTTTTCTAAAGTACAAGAGGAAAAATAGAATGGTTTCGTGTCTTGTAATTCCAACAACAAAACTAAAAAAAATAACTTTATAAATATTGGAATTAACAAAAGAATATAAATTAGAGTAGAATTGGCAAGAGAATTGACCACAGTTGAGATAAATCAGCTCCTAATTGTCTATTGCAATTGCTAAATTAATTAGATTTAATTAAGCTTTCCATGTAAAACCTTCAGTGAATAAGGATGCAACGCATAAAGCTACATTATTTAGTTTACCCACTTACTTGATTACTGTGCGTCTTTACAGAGTGTGTTATTTTTAAAACATTTTTTAATTTGACAGAGTTATAAACTACTGTCAAAGAAAATTAATAGTATATTATGTTACTAGATTGTGAAGTGAGTTTTTCTGTACAGCGGCAATTATATGTACTGTCGAGCAAAGGGAGACAGTAAATATTGCCAAAGCAAAGTAAAAAACACTTCACAGTCGTGTAGCATAATACTATTTTTTCCGAGGTACCAGACAATAAAAAACTAGCTTATTAAAAAAATAAAACAGAGTGTAACATGCGAAATAGTACATTACGCGTCGAGTGCGAAAAGTAGCATTTTGCATGTGAGTGTGGAGTTTGCACCCAAGTGACAGCGAGGGTGTTAAAACCACACGAGCAATGCAAAATGCCGTTTTCTCACGAGTTGCGTACCGTACTTTATCTACGATTGTTAGATTTAAATAATAAATATAGAAAAAATAAACTTGCTGTATGTAAGTTCGTATCTCTTCTCTTGATAAAGATGGAAATAAATCTTGAGTTGTATTTTTTGCCGAATTAATTATTTCTGGAGGAGTATTATTCTCTACATTTTCGTCAAAGCCACTTGATTCATTGTTTTTCACAAACATCTTGATATAAACAGTTACTTTAATAAAAGAATAGCAAATTAGTTTTGTTAAATGTAAACAAACTCGCTAATCATGCGTAAAGCTGAAGAATTCCTCTTCGTGGTAAAGAAGAGGAATTCTTCAGAACTATGAGACGTGCATGCGCAATGAATACAAGTACGTAAATTATCACTTTCTACGCATCTAAACAGAGATATAATGTTTATATTTCGTATTAATCGTAGATAATAGTACATTACGCGTCTAGTGCGAAAAGTAGCATTTTACATACGAGTGTGGAGTTTGCACCCGAGCGACAGCGAGGGTAGTAAAACCACACGAGCAAAGCAAAATGCAGTTTTTGCACGAGTTGCGTACCGTACTTTATCTAAGATTATTAGATTTAAATAATAAATACAGAAAAAAATAAACTTGCTGTATCTCTTTGTTCGTATCTCTCTCTTGATAAAGATGGCATTAATCTTGACTTGTGTTTTTTGCCGAATTAATTATTACTTTATCTATGATTGTGTTTTTTAATAATAAATACAGAAAAACAAAATTTAACAAACTTCCTGTATGTAAGTAAGTATTTCTCTTTTGATTAAGATGACGCTTTTGGTTATTTTGTGGCGAATTAATTATTAAAGGCAAAGGCGTATAATCCTCCTCATTTTCTTCATAATCACTTAAATCACTCATTGTTTTGTCTAAAAACTCGATATAAACAGTTACTTTAATTAAACAAACAGCAAATTAGAATGTAAACAATCTCGCTAATCGTGCGTCAAGGTGAAGAATTCCTCTTTTTTCCGACCTAGGGCGGAAAAAAGAGTAGTAGGAAAAAGTACACGTAATTAAAAAATAGATTTTAGCTATGCATTTTTGGCTCTAAAGTTACTATTTCACAGTCTACCACGGAAAAAATTATTTTTCTAACTGAAAATATATAGATACCTTACCTCCCTTGTGCGAATTATACAAGCATTATAATGTACCTGACAGTAATTTAATTTCCGCGGTTAAAAAAAAAATAGTGGTAATTATGTTAGGGAGGGGTCTTGGTTTCAAATATGAATATTACCGCCATCTTGAGTCAAAATAGCTGATTGGAAACTCTTTAAATTAAGTTGCTTAGTATTTTTGAAAAAAACGACTTGATTCATTAGTAAGAATTTAATTTTACTACGTTTTTATTAGCTTGCTTTCTTGTTTGTTTGTTTGTCCAGTACAAATCTTGCAATCGAACTAACTTCCCGAGTAGCTAAACATCTTCTTTTGAACTAACTTCCCAAGTAGCTAAACATTTAAAACTTTTAGAATAGCTCAGAACACGATGACAATGCATTATTTTAATACTTTTAGCCATCATTCAGCAGAATTTAATTAGTTTTCAGCAAATTTTGCTGTATCGAAAGTTAGTTTGGAAAAAATCCGCAAGTTATTTTATTTGTTTCGATATATCCCATAGTATTTACAATCTTCATTTTGACAGGTTTCAAATTTGTGATTTTTTATTAAGAGGTAAACATTGAATGACAGGACAAAGTAAACAAAGAAATAAATTAATTGACGTGTGACACCAGGTTTGTTTACACTTGTGTCCTAGGTATAGGTTTAATTTTTCTGCATCTGTATTTCTTTACTTGTACACATTTTTCTTCTCTTACTGTCCCTACACAACACAGGGGGATATCAATGGCACGGTTTAGATTCGGAGTTGGAGAGATCCGTTGTACAAACATTTGTCCTTTTATAGGTTTAAGATCAGCTCTCTAGATAGTTGTCATTATTATGTAAAGTAAATAAATTCGGAACTATGTATTTTTTTTTTCAATAACATTATAATTATAAACAATGACAATTATATTATCAACATTACATATGATTCAAAAGAAAATTTAAAAACGAAGTATATAAAAAGTTCTTTTTATCTTGTAATTTTTAAGACTGGCAACAGTATCTCATTCATATTTTGTTCTAGAGGAATCAATCGGTCTTCATTTATTTTTGGCATCTAAACTTTTCAGTCTGTTAGCATTTTCTAAAAGTCGATTTTAGCTTGGTCTGTCCAATTGATGAAGTATGTTACCAAGATAGATCGTGTGGAATAATTCATGGAAATTTATGCACTGGAAAGTGTTGTCACTGGAACTAACATTAGTCGTTCCATTGCACTGAATACATCAGTAATATCTTCTGTTAAAATTGAACTTTGACCAAATGCAGTCAAACATGTAGTTTCTACAATGTTTGTATCGAATAGTTGGAATATTAAGTGGGGTAAATATATGCACATATATAAGAATAATGTAAGTGCCTTTAAAAATATACTGCCATTTCATGATGCACAGAGCTTCCTCACATCCTATCACGTACTTCATTGATTTTTTTTTATGCTTTTACTAGCTACTATTGCCTAATTTGTTTAATTGTTTTCCCTGTTTTTTTCATCTTTCAAAATTGTTTTGATTTTCTACATGAATCAAAGTATCAATTTAGCAAAAGTTAAAGAGCGCAGACGGTTCAAATTAATCTGGGGCTATCTGCGGCTTACTTTCGATAAACTATATAAGTTTCATACAAATCAGATAAGTAATTGTAAAGCAATAGGTGTAAATACATGTATATTTGTGTGCATGTGGAGAATTGAGCATGAGAAAAAATTATGAACTCACAATAATATTCTCAGAGTTAAAAAAATATCTTTTAAAACGTTTATCCTCTATTTTTAATAGTTTAGCACATAGATTTTTACTGATGTTATGCTTCAACGACCCATTATTGTCTATTTTATTTAATTAACTCTCCCTTTTTTTAAATCAATATGCGCAGGGGGTTAAAATTAATCTGGGGCTATCTGCGGGCTACTTTCGACACACCATCCAAATTTTATATACATCAAAACCTTTTAAGAATAAGTGGTCGGCTAAGTTCGTCTGCGGGACACAGCTTGGCAATAGACAATTGAAACAATTAACTACACATTGGTGTGGCACATATGTGCTTTTACAAGCTAATATTGACTAATTTATTTAATTGTTTCCCCTGTTTTTTTTTTTTTTTTTTTTCAATGAGTCAAAATGTTTTTTATTATTTATATGAATTAAAGTATCAATTTAGCAAAAGTTAGACGGTTCAAATTAAGGGTTAATTAATTATCTGGGACTATCTGCGGGTGATTTTCAATAAACTATAAAAGTACCATACAAATCAGACAATAAATGTATGATTGTGCGCATGTAAAAGAGAAACAAATGGGCGCTGAAGGTTGAAACTTATATTGGACTAACAATGGGTTAGTTATGACCTACCATACAAATTTCATTATAATCGGACGAGAGTAGTATTAAAGATATATTGTTGGTTCACAAAAATTATGCCACTGTCAGATCGTCTGATAGAATCAAATTTTTTCCCTGATGTCTGAAAAGCATTTCTGTATCGGAATTTTAGAAATTCAAGACATAAAAATGTTTCGTATGATTTTCCGAATGGTCATCTAGCTCCCTGTTACATTCGGTATGCTCGAAAGCAAAATGTTATAGCACGTGAGCAAGCTATATGTGCCAGACAATTGGAAAACAGTTTTTACTGCTTTAACATTAAAAACAAATCTAAACAACCAAATATTAATATTAATTTTGGGACTACAACTATTGTTCAAGCAGTTGAATAAATATCTATGTTTTACTTAAAAATCATAAAAGAAGATGAAAAACAAAAAACAAAACAAAATTTATAAGTAGTTACTATTTGAAAGGATAGCCTGGGGCGACACTGTTTATCTTTTTGTCTGTTAACAGTAGAATATACCCACAAAGGAATATTTTTTATAACAAATATAAGGATAAAGAGTTCCAACTACATATCAAAGACAATAATAAAGACTTCAAGATGAAATTTAATGTAATTAATTATACTAACTTTTAAAACACTAGTTTGTTTTGTAGTTTGTCGTGTTAGTTGTTAGTTGTGTTAGTTGTTGTTAGTTTTTTTGTAGTTGTCAACTGCAAACATTTAAAGTACAAGTAGAGTAAAGTTAAGGATAGTGAAGACTAAGGAGAACATTTTGACAAATATTTGTATTATAAATTTAATGTTTGCCGTCGTAAGTTGACTTACCATTTTATCCTGAAATGGACAAGGCAGAGACAATATCATGGAAGCTGATGAAAAAGAGACTATTAATAGTGGTTGTAGGAAAAAAGGGGAGGGTATAGGGAGAGGTAGAGAGAGTAAAGAGTGAGAGAAGATGGCTTACTTAGTGTGCTGATTGGTGATGATGTCCTAGGCCTAGGGTAGGTGGTTGATGAAGTCGAATGCGGTGACACCAATCAAAAACTTTCTTGTACTTTAAAGTTAAAGGAAATTTAAAGTGGTTTATAATGGCATTAACCATTTTACTTGGAAAAACTAAAAGAGGAAGAGGTGCCACTACGGAATGAGAGGCGGAAGCGGAGGGAAGGGAATAGGGTGGTTATAGGAGGCGAGAGAAAATCACCGCCCTTGAAGAGGCGGAAAATAAAAATCCAAAGCCCAACAGTGGTAAATCGTGACTACATTGATTTGGAGTAATATTTGAATAATTAACCTATCAAGTGAATAACTATTTTTTAGGTCTACTTACTAATTTTGTACTCAGGACCATGAAAATCACATTTATCCACAAAAAATGTTTTGGGACATGGCCGCTCTTCACCGATTTTTTTTTTTAAAATGTCTATTGCCAAGCTATGTACCGCAGACGAACTTAGCCGACCACATATTCTTAAATGGCACTAAAATATTACTTGTACACAAAA
This sequence comes from Gerris lacustris, assembly GCA_951217055.1. Lineage (NCBI taxonomy): Eukaryota > Metazoa > Arthropoda > Insecta > Hemiptera > Gerridae > Gerris > Gerris lacustris. The sequence goes on along the minus strand of OX578284.1, from coordinate 54,788,025 downwards.
TTCTAGCTTGATGTTAGTCAGTCTTTTTTGCAAGCTATCTCCAGGACTAAATAAAATAAATTCTAAATGGCGTAATATATATTCTAAATTTGAACTATCAATAATCAAGGCCGGATGTAGGCAGAGGCTATATAGGCTACATGTTGCAGCCCAGTGCCCCCCTAGTGTCAAGTGCATGTACTAATATGTTCCTACATAAATGCCTAGAGGGCCAATCACAGGGGAACCTGCTAACCTGCACCACAAAGGAAAAATAAACTCTGGTCATCAATGGATCGATGGCGACAGCAAGAGATGATGAATTCGAACCCTCGCCTCTGCGGGGAGCTATCCTATGCTAACTATGCGGGGAGAATATTATATTTACAACAATAACTACGACCTCCTAATCAAAGTTAAAGCTGGTTAAAAATAGGCTTCAAACCACCATGAAGGATGACAGACTGAAGTGTTCAGCATTCTGGTCTCCATTGATATAATTTTACAAATGCTCTTTCGTTTCAAACGTCATATTTTCTATCTATAATAAGGCTTTTAAAACTGTTTTGTTTTGAAGTATCCTTCTGAGTGTCTGGTGAGCTTAAAATATGAGCAAGGAGAGATTTTCCAAAATTTCCCAGGGTGGGACCCGCCTTCCTTTGACGGGAGGCATCCCATCCCCCAGAAAGGTTCCCCCTCAAATAATGGGGCCCGCTCCTGCAACAGGCAGGAGCGGAAGGGGCGGCAAACTCTAGTCTCGACTCTGCCAATAATGATTATTAGGTTAGACTCAATAGAGACACAATTAGTTGCCCCACATCATACATTTAATGTTTGGTAGGCCCATGCATCAAAAGGAGAAAATGCCAATATGCACAAAAAAAGGAATTGTGGAGGCTAGTTTCCAACTGAAACTGAACTGGTTTAAAAGTATGGACACAGTCACGTTAAAAACCCCAGGTTTATATAATATGTTTGTTAGGTTTATTGAGTTGTGTCATACTTATAGTAGAGTTTTACTATAATAGAGCTTTCCCCACGGTATCTCTGAGTAAATTGGGGGAAGGAAGTAACCTAAAGGGAACTGGCCAAAGTACACCATACATCCCTTTGTGTTAATAGTTATTTAGTCAAAGTTGTAAATATTCTAAAAAAAATACATAGAGGAGTAACAATCTAAAGAAGTGTCTAAAAGATATGGCTACATAGCCACCCCACTCCGTTTTCCTCAGAGACGCCGTGGGAAAAACACTGCTATAGTCAAGTGGGGCTATAGAAAGTGGTGGGCCCGCAATACAAAGCTTTTGTGCGGTTTGGCATTTCTCCACTTCTTAATACATTTACCCCAACAACGATACCTCTACCAATTTAATTACTATTAATTTTAACACAAATTTTAGGCAAAACACTAAACTACTTGTTTTATTTATGTTTCAGGTGGCAGAGGAGGAACGAAAGAACAAGGGTGGAGGGGGGTGGGGGGGTTTTGATGTTTTTACAGGAAGCAACCTTCCCCTCCCTACCTAGAACCAATCATATTTCATCTGAAGAAGGTACATTATTATCAGCTTGAAACTTCAACTTAAGCATTATTCTTCATTAAACTTCACAATCAGTATCATAGCATTCATATTATTTAAAAAAAAAAACAAAAAAATATACAATAATGTTAATCATATGTTCACAATATTATTTTCATCATTATAAATCATATTACAACATATTTCACAAAACAACAATTAAAACAGAAACAAATCATTAAAAAGTAAATATAATAAAATAACCTCCCATAATTTACTGAACAAAAATGATAAGAAAAAGAATGATTTTGTACAAGTGTCAAACTAAAAGATATAAAAAGTAAAAAAATTGAAGGAATCAATACATTTTAAAAAAATATATATATATAAATCTTGAATTAATTAAAGAACAAATTCTTTTTGTAAAAAAAAAAAAATTGAGTTAAACAATTAAAATACCGTAAATAAATTATCAATTTAAGCAACAACTATTAATTAATTATAAATAGACTTAACGATTTGTTCATTTGACATTTTGCTAAATTATATAATATAATTTATTCTTTGAGGATTGATTTTGTTTAAGTCTTAAAAGCATTTGAAAAAAAAGCATTTATTGATTGATATATTAATTATCAATTTTGAGGAAAGGTTATTGATTTACGCTTTAACAATTAATTAATTTTGAAAATATGTTTAAATTTAAAGATTTTTTTTCTTGTAAGTTGATATTGTCTAAATAATTATCTCTAGTATTAGAGATATTGTTTTTACTTTTGACAAATATAATTTTTTTTGTGTGATTGAACTATTATCGCTAATTATTTTCTACGAAATAGATTGGTTCTTGGAGAAGGGGCGCTGGATAGAGTCAACTGGCGAACTACAGGAGGCGAGATAACATGCCCCCCTCCTCCTCCCCCCCTCCCCAAAACAACTCATCCCCTCCTCTCTCCGATTTTGACTTCGAAGAACAAGGTATGTCATCAGAAATTTTTGTATATTATTTAATAATTTTAGTTTAGTTATTTAAAATTTACACATACAGTCAATCCTTTGCATTTGCGAAATTGCGTATTCGTGTGAATTTATTTTAACATTCAATTTTTTAAGTTTTTGGTAGTTTTCATACTACGGAAATTTAAATTTTAATTTAAATCAAATTATAATTATTATTAACTACGGGAAACAGACAGTGAAAAATACACTCCTGTGCCGGGATTTGAACCACGGGCCTCTATATTTCCGGTATTTTTTCACTGTCTGTTTCCCGTAGTTAATAATAATTATAATTTGATTTAAATTAAAATTTAAATTTCCGTAGTATGAAAACTACCAAAAACTTAAAAAATTGAATTTCGAATTGATTGTACAAGGTACAGGTACTAATTGAGTACTTTATAATTATAAGCGTTAATTCTGGTTTAGTTCTAATGTCATAAATATTGACTGTCTAAATGTATATGAATATTGAAAGCTTGGATTCGGGACTAGTTATCGATTACGGTAGTGAAAAATCATTCTCCTGCGTAGCTTAGATGGAAGAGCACTATACCGGAAATATAGAGGCCCGTGGTTCAAATCCCGGCACAGGAGTGTATTTTTCACTGTCTGTTTCCCGTAGTTAATAATAATTATAATTTGATTTAAATTTATTTTAACATTCGCGTACGTATCCTCCTTATTCGCGGATAGCTATATTTAAGCTGATCCAAAATGCGAAGAATCACGAATTAGAGACGAAAGTTAGGAAAGACGAAGTTAACTTGGTAAAAGGCACTTCTTTAGATTTTTACTCCCCTTATAAAAAAACAGAGGGGAGTAACTATCTAAAGAAGGTGTACGGAATGTTCTTCTTTAAACTGTTACCCCCCTTTTAAAAAAAAACAGAGGGAAGTAACAATCTAAAGAAGGTATACTAAGTGTTCTTCTTTAGACTGTTACTCCCCATATAAAAACAGATGTGTGGTATTTCTTTGTGCCAAAGTACACTGGACTAAAAATTTCTTTACCTTAATAGTTATTTAGTCAAAGTTTATATCATAAAAAACATTGGGGAGTTATAATTTAAAGAAGTACCGGTAGAAAAATTATTTAAAAAAAAAAAAAAAAAAATCATATTGATGATGTTTATACACAGTTTATATACTTATTTGCATATTATCAGTTATATATTACTGTTTATTTGTTTAAATATAAGTCGTCCCAAAAAAGTAAAATATGTTTTGAAACTAATATCTAGTATAAATGTATATATAAAGTTAACTTTATCTTATACTCGTAAGCCTCTATTTCACATACATTTAATTACAACATTCGCGACGTTTTTGTTGGTACCGTACTATCGCGAATGTTAAGGCTCTACCGCCCTTTGAGGTTAGAAAAATCATTAAAATGAAAATTGTATTGGTTCTAAGAAAGATATCAAAAATCTAAGTACAGGCTTCATTTCTAATTTTAATTCAGCACAATTTGAGCCCTGTTTCAACTCCCTACTACAATAAATACACTACAACTATTTCAATACAACGAGTTTTATCGTTGTATTGAAATGGCGCCTGTACTATTTATCATAGCAAGTTAAAATAGGGCTTAAATTGTCTAGAATTAAGATTAGGAATGAAGCCAGTACTTAGATGTTTGATATCTTGCTTAGAACCAATAAAATTTTAATTTTGCTGTTTTTTCTAACCTCAAAGGGCGGTAGAGCCTTAAAGACTGACTGTAAATAATAATTTGCAGTGGAGTTCAGAAGGTTAACTTTTAAAACTGTCTCTCTATGAGTCAGAGACAACTACTAATAAGGGATTGTTGCAAATTATTGCATCAAAAAAAGAGAGTTTTAGAAAAAATGTAGGAGGGTTCTAGGAAATTCAAGTAGGCATCTAAATATTCTCGATTAGTAAAAATAATAAACTCCGTAGCGAAGCACGGAAATGCAGCTAGTTACATATAAAATTTACCAACAGAAATTAAGCTTATAGAAGAGTTAATTTGATACTTGATAGTTTACCAATAATTTGCTTAAATTATTATCATCATATTAATTAATCTAATAAGCCATTGTACTAATGCCATTAATTAGATTGTAAATTATAAAATAATTCTCGGTGAATTAAACATCAATAAATTATAGAATTATATTAATTCTTACTAATCCTTGAATAGAAGTAAGTACGTATATATTCATATTTAACACACGCAACATAATCCTATTAGTAGTTAACCAAATATAACCAATGCTTTTAAACAAAGAATATAAAAATATATATATCTGGATATTGTATAAAGCTTTAACCATTTTACCATTAGATCTGTTTTAAACGGATTTTATCCTGTTATCGACAGTTCACCTCTGTCTTTCTACTTTATGTTTTACCAGTGAATACAAATTTTGTATATTTCATACCATAGTGAAATAAAAACTACTATAAAAAAAACTACTATAAAAAACTACTATAAAAAACTACTATAAATAGTATACTAATATAAAATATCATAATAAACTATACAGGTCTGATTTTAATGAAATTTGTATGGTAGGTCACAATTAGCCCGATGTTGGTCCCAAATAAGTTTTGACCTCCTGCGCCCATTTGTTTCTCTTTAACATGCACACAAACATAGGTACATTTATTTACACCTATATCTTCAAATGTACTCATCTGATTTTATGAAATTTGGAATGGTTGGTCTAATGTAGTCCACAGATAGCACCAGATTAATTCAACCATCTACGCTCTTTAACTTTTGCTTAATTGATACTTTAATTCATGTAAAGGAAACTGCCAATTGTTGTGAGTGGTACATATCTTTTTTACTGGTCTTATATTACTTTGCTTTGTAAGTTTCATCGCACATTTCCGTTTCCCCAATTTTGAACCACTTCCCGTCATTCAATCTTCCCCAAATTTTGCACATAGATACAACTAAGGTGAAGAATACAGAAACAAAAAAGAAAAAAAAATATATTGAAAAATTGCATTTTTATTTAATTATTTTACATGAATTTAAGAATCAATTTAGCAAAAGTTAAAGATCGCACATGGTTCAAATTAATCTGGGGCTATCTGAAGGTTACTTTCGATGAACTAAAAGTTACAAACAAATCAGAAAAGTAATTTTGAAGCTATAGGTGTAAATAAATGTATGTTTATGAGCATGGGGAAGAGAAACAAATGAGCGTAGAAGGTTGAAACTTATACAGGTCTAAACACACTTATATAGGACAACGGGCTAATTATGATCTACCATACAAATTTCATTAAAATCGGACGAGTAGTTTATAAGATATATAGGTTCGCAAATATTGAATGACAGACCGACAAACAAACAGACAGACAACCTACAGACAGACCGACTGACAGACATTCACGGAACCAAAAATTTTCCCTGATGTCTGAAACGGATTTCTGTCTTAAAATTTTTAAAATTGGAGATATAAAATATTTTCGTTCTTTCAAAATGATAACATAGCTTCCGTTACCTTCGGTAAGCTTGGGAAACAAAATCAAAACAATTTTGACATTAAAAGACGAGGGAAATAGTTAAATAAATTAGACAAAATAATGGGTTGTAAAAGGATAACATCAGTGAAGTATGTGATAGGATGCGAGGAAGCTATGTGCCACACTAATTGGTAGACAATTTAATATTTATCGTAAAGACATAATTGTCGGAAACCAGCTACCTAATATATTTCTAAATTGGTAGAAAGACAAATCAGGTGGGGTAATTATTAATTATACGTGCGCGTAAGCGCGGTGTACGGTAAATTAGTAGAAATACAAATCAGGTGCGGTAATTATTAATTATACGTGCGCGTAAGCACGGTGTACGGAAAATTGGTAGAAAGACAAATCAGGTGCGGTAATTATTAATTATACGTGCGCGTAAGCGCGGTGTACGGTAAATTGGTAGAAAGACAAATCATGTGCGGTAATTATTAATTATACGTGCTCGTGCGCTCGGTAATTGTACAGCAAAATTGACAATGATTGAGAGTGACAATTAGAAAAGGCGTTTATTATAATAATTAATTAATTATTTTTGCTATGAAAATTAAATATTTATTGAAATACAAGAAACCTATCACCTTTATAGTTAACATTGACAGTTAACATGGATAATTAATTTAAGTTACCATGGCATAGCAATGTTCGAAATCTCTGTTCGACAAACTCTTTCTCGGTAATAATAAATTTAATTCCAGTAATACCTAATTTAATTAATTTATTATACAAAATATATTTAAAAATAATGAACAGGTTGATTGTTTAAATTTAATTTTAATTTATCAAATTTTTGGAAACTATTTTTTTCCCAGAAAAAAATGTATATGGTTAATAGTATATTATGTTACTAGGCTGTGAAGTGAGTTTTTTCTTTACCAAGCAATGCAAAATGCCGTTTTCGCACGAGTTGCGCGTGCCGTACTTTATCTACGATTGTTAGATTTAAATGATAAATACAGATAAAAATAAACTTGCTGCATGTAAGTTCGTATCTCTTCTCTTGATAAAGATGGCATTAATTCTTGAGTTGTATTTTTTGCCAAATTAATTATTTATGGAGGAGTATTATTCTCCACATTTTCGTCAAAGTCACTTGATTCACTCATTGTTTTTCACTAAAAACTCGATATAAACAGTTACTTTAATAAAAGAACAGCAAATTAGTTTTGTTAAATGTAAACAAACTAGCTAATCGTGCGTAAAGCTGAAGAATTCCTCTTCTTTACCGCCCTGGGGTGGTAAAGAAGAGGAATTATTCAGAACTATGAGTCGCGCATGCGCAATGAATACAAGTACGTAAATAATCACTTTCTACGCATCTAAACAAAGATATAATGTTTATATTTCGTATCAATCGTAGATAATAGTACATTACGCGTCGAGTGCGGAAAGTAGTATTTTGCATGCGACTGTGGAGTTTGCACCCGAGCGACAGCGAGGGTAGTAATACCACACGAGCAATGCAAAATGCCGTTTTCGCTCGAGTTGCGTACCGTACTTTATCTACGATTGTTAGATTTAAATGATAAATACAGATAAAAATAAACTTGCTGCATGTAAGTTCGTATCTCTTCTCTTGATAAAGATGGCATTAATCTTGTGTTGTATTTGTTGCCGAATTAATTATTTCTGGAGGAGTATTATTCTCTACATTTTCGTCAAAGCCACTTGATTCATTCATTGTTTTTCACTAAAAACTCGATATAAACTGTTATTTTAATAAAAGAACAGCAAATTAGTTTTGTTAAATGTAAACAAACGAAAATGCGTAAAGCTGAAGAATTCCTCTTCTTTACCGCACTAGTGTGGTAAAGAATAGGAATACTTCAGAACTATGAGACGCGCGCATGCTCAACGAATACAAGTACGTAAATAATAACTTTCTATGCATCTAAACAAAGATATAATGTTTATATTTCTTATCAATCGTAGATAAAAGATTTTTTCTTTACAGCTAGGAGTAATGAAAAGATTTTTTAAGTCCACGTAATGAAAAAATGATTTTTAGCTATGTTTTTTAGTCTCTAAAGTTACTATTTCACAGTCTACCACGGAAAAATTATATTCTTATAGACTACAAATTAGATTTTTTTTTTTTTTCATAAAAATTGTTTGGAACCGTTTTCAAGATTTTGCTTCCGAGCTTACTGAAGGTAACGGAAGCTATGTAATCGTTCTGAAGAAGGAACATTTTTTGTCTCCGATTTAAAAAATTCCAAGGCAGAAATCCTTATCTACCATCAGGGAGCATTTCATGTTCCAAAACTGTCTGTCACTTAACTTTTGCGAACCAACATATCTTAAACACTACACGTCCGATTTTAACAAAATATACATGTTAGGTCATAATTAGCCCATTGTTGGTCCCATATAAGTTTCAATCATCTGCCCTCATTTTTCTCTCTTTAACCAACGCACAAACATACATTTATTTATTCTTATATCTTCAAAAGTACTCATTTGATTTTTATGAAATTTACATGGAAGTAGCTCGCTAATAGCAACAGATTAATTTCAACCCTCCGAGATCTTTAAATTTTGTTAAATTCATACTTTAAGTCATTTAAAAATCCAAACACTATTGACAAATTTTTAAAAAAAACTGGGCTAACAGTTGAATAAATTTGACAAAATAATGGCTTGTAGAAGCATAAAATCAATCAAATTCGTAATAGAATACGAGGAAGCTATGTGCCACACTAAGTGACAGAATATTTATTTTTTTTAGAAGCAATGTTCAACACAACAATGTATGTTCAGCAATATACAACGTACAATCAGAGTGTTTCATAATGTCCACGTAAATTACTTTTATCTACGATTGATACGAAATATAAACATTATATCTCTGTTTAGATGCGTAGAAAGTGATTATTTACGTACTTGTATTCATTGCGCATGCGCGACTCATAGTTCTGAATAATTCCTCTTCTTTACCACCCCAGGGCGGTAAAGAAGAGGAATTCTTCAGCTTTACGCACGATTAGCTAGTTTGTTTACATTTAACAAAACTAATTTGCTGTTCTTTTATTAAAGTAACTGTTTATATCGAGTTTTTAGTGAAAAACAATGAGTGAATCAAGTGACTTTGACGAAAATGTGGAGAATAATACTCCTCCATAAATAATTAATTTGGCAAAAAATACAACTCAAGAATTAATGCCATCTTTATCAACAGAGAGATAGGAACTTATTTTTTCTGTATTTATTATTTAAATCTAACAATCATAGATAAAGTACGGTACGCAACTCGTGCGAAAACGGCATTTTGCATTGCTCGTATGGTTTTACTACCCGCGCTGTCGCTCGGGTGCATACTCCACACTCGCATGCAAAATGCTACTTTCCGCACTCGACGCGTAATGTACTATTTCAGACATCCTTTAATTAAACCACCTGTATTAGGGGCAAGGGGTTCATTGCTCGCGTTTTTTTTTTAAGTGCTTCAGAATAATCTATGGCTCTCATAATACGACGCGAGAAAAAATTGGTTTGGAACAAACTTTGTCGAGCTCGGATGTATACAATATTTATGATTTCATTTTTCGAGTCATCTGTTTACATATTAAATATTAAATATACACTTGTTTTTCATTTTACCGCCATCCTTTTAGAAAGTTAAAATTATATTTTAATAATATATTAGGCTTTATTTATAACCTGAATGGATCACTGTGCAAGTGCACAAGGAAGGAAGGGTGGGGGAAAACTCTCAGTGACAATCTCCACAGGAGCATGAATGTATTTTTATCTATATAGCTCAAACGCGCGTAAAAAATCCCATGCTACATGAACCCATCTTAATGATTTCCTAAGCTATGTGCTTTAAACATAGATAAATAGATTTTAACTTTTCTAGAGTTAAAAACGCAAATTCTGAGTAGGTACTTCTTAGCAAAATAATACTATTAAAAAATATCACAGGGTACTACACACTACAAACATAAGAACTTGCTAGGACTTCTTAGGTTATTTTTTTATTTTTTATTTATTTTTTTTTTTTTGTAGTTTTAGTCCCGTTCAACAGCTTTATTAGGTCATTACAGGACGAGGGTTATCCGGCCACTTTACTCATCTAATTGATGAGATCATCAGTGTGAAGCATGTCTCACCCCGCTGGGATTCGAACTCACAGCCGGGGTTTAGACCTTGGTTTCAGAGTCGAGTGCGTTAACCTTAGGTTATTATTATTATTATTATTAATAAAAATAACCTTTTAAATTACATTAATTTGGTACACGACTCAAATTTTAAAAATATCAAACATTTAGCGTACAGCTCATATGCTCACCCAAAATTAGCGTAGGTTATTTGGACAAATTATTTCAAAATTTTAGGACTACCAGGGTAGTGAGGGTGGTGAGGGAGGGGGATTTTTGGTATATTTCGACAAATAAAACCAATAAAAAATTCAATGTACAATATATATATATTTTTATATATATATATATATATATTATATATATATATATATATATATATATATATATATATATATATATATATATATATATGTGTATGTATATTTTTCAAATTACTCATCAGTAGCTTTTGTTTGAAACAAAATTGGCGCACTGTGCATGTGTTGAGGGGACACATTATTTTGGAAGATTATTTTACCACTAAAAACGCAGTATTGGCGGTAAAAAACACAATTCTTATAAAATTTGATTTATGCCCAGTCGAAAATTAAAAAAAAATATATATAAATTTTTGAGCTTACCACATAAATTTTTGTGACAATTGCTCTATATTATTCCTCAGTAAAAATTTGCGTCATTTCAACAACCTAGCTTGAACGTTGCACTCTCGGCATAAGTGTTTCGAGGATGACCTAAGAACCCCTAAAATAATTTTTTTTTTTACAACTTAAAAACAATATCTTAGAAACATATACCAAAATGTAAGTTGTTAAATAATTTTATCATCTTTAAACTGTTATTTTATTTTTTAATTATAGTTTGGATTATCACTATAAAAAGAAATAAATATAACTACTGTTTATATAAGGTCAATTATTTTACCCAGTTTATTTTTTAATATACCCATTAAATTTTAAATAAATATATATTTAACCCTCTTTAATTATTTAATATTAAACAATTTACATTTTAACCACCCTCTACAATGTTACGTTAACTGAATTAAAGATTTTGACCTTAATAATAATAATGGAAATAGATGATCTCAAAGTATATGTTAGGATAAGGAAGGTATTCTTGTGTACCTATGCAAAGCTTCCACGGAATATTTGCATTTACATAGCCTAAAAATGAGGTAGACTTACCTGGAAAGATTTTTTTATATTTTATTTTTTTGTGCTTTGCTTTTTTCAGGATTTTTCTTTTCACCCACCTTTTTTGTGTAAATCCATAGAATAGATTCAGGGTAAGAGATAGAACTTTCCACTTTATGTGTTGGCTAAAAATAAGTAAAAATAGTAAAGAAGGCGGAGGAAAGAAATGACTATATTTTAAGACTTTTTTTTGTTGTTGGGAAGAAAAAGTTTGTGAAAAAATAGAAATGTGGAAAAAACCTATAAAATGTTTTTTTTTTCTTTAGTTCGTAGGGATAAAAAAAATATATATATATATTATATACGTGACTTGTAGTAGGTGTTGCTAGATGTCGAATTCATGACTTCTTTACTTTTCAAAAATGGAAAAGAAAAAAAAAGAAAACATAGGTAGATAATTTTGTTGTAACTTGTACACATTTTTATTATATGTTTTACTTTCTCATATAAAGAGAAAGTATTGAGTTGACACAATAATTCGATTTTGATGGATTTACACGTTTTGAGGTCCCTTGAGTCCAAAAAAAATTGTTTTTAAAATAATGTCTGTCTGTCGTCTGTGCAGAGGCGTGGAGCCTGAACAACTGGGCCGATTTTGACGAAATTAGATATATATGTTCAGAAAAATCATACCCCGAGGCGAAATTGAGAGATGAATTTTAGCTCCAAATTTGGGAGCGCTACGCCCTAAATAAAAACACTGAAAAAAAAAATAAATTTGAAAACGGTTCCGACGATTTAGATTAAAGAAATCTAATATTTTGTCCATTTAAATACAAATCTAAGCTGTTTAAGCCGTTTTCTCGGGAAAAATCAAGTTCCTGAGAAAATAGCTTTAATCACGGATGGAGAGGGGTTGGGTTCGATTCCCTGCCGAGGAGAAGTTATTTCTATGATAAATTGTTATTTTTATGATACATTTATATATAATGTTCAATAATAATTAAATGTACGTACGAAAACTCGAAAACTAATGAATGGAAAACACTGGGCTAAGTAATTATAAGCTCGTATATGAGAAAGTTTGTCTGAGTTGTCTCGGATCGATTTTGTCTTTCTCCCCAGTGAATAGAACAAAATGAAGAAGAACACATTTTAAATTAATCAAAACAAACATTTATTTTTATTGGAATAAATGTGGTTGCCTTTTCTTAGCAATTAGAAATAATTTCGAGGTGAGTCGTCGCCTTCGGGACACGACAGGATTATATAAATGATATATATATATATATATATATATATATATATATATATATATATATATATATATATATATATATATATATATATATATAAATATATATATAAACCAGTATTTTAATGGTTTTTTGATTTTACAACCCATTATTGTATAATTTATTTAATTTTTATCCCCTTCTTTTAAATCTGTAATTTTTTTTTTACATAAATAAAAGTCTCATCTGCAAAATTCTCATTGTCAATTTAGAAAAATTGAAAAACATGGGATAATCTGTAGGCTGCTATCGGTAAACAATCCAAGATTCATAAAAATCCAATCAGTACGTACTTTGTTATTGGTGTAAATAACAACAACTTTGAGCTCATGTGAAAAAACAAAAAAAAAACAATGACCCATAAAGTAACTTATATGGGACCAGTGGCGCACCTATATAGGACTTTTCTTATGGGAAGGGGGGGGGGCTGAAATCCTGTTTGATAGAATATAGTGAACGGAAAGGAGTAGGGGGTGAGAACGCCATCATTTCGTTTACTTTACGTGTTTCTAATAAGTAAATAACATTTTCTTGGACTCTGGGGGGTGGAGTTCCATCAGCCCCCCTCCCCCTCCCTACCCCTACCATGGGTGCCAGACATTAGGTAGTAGTAGCAGTCTAGTACTTCCTACTAGAATGGGTAGGACGAACCACTTGTTCGAACCTAGCAATTAGGTCATCTTTTAGGCCCTTTTTACGTACCGGGGTAGAGAGTTTCAGCTACTTCATACATCATACATTTGTACATTGTACCGCAGAAGCGAGTATGGTGTGGTCATTAGTTAACTATGTAAGCGTACGTCAAAGAGTGGGGGAAGAGTCCCCATAAAGGGTGTCCCTCGCCCTGCACCGTCCGCGATTCATTGATGCAATTCAGAGTATCATGGCACGGGATCGAACCCACGACCTCGAGTTGCCTCGACTTATTGATAGCTGAGCGAGTGCCTTAAGACGCTCGGCTACCCTAGCTCCCTCGACATTAGGTATAACAGCTTATCTCCCAAGTTGACGGTTCAGTTGATTGCTTGTTGAATTGAGGACATAATGTAAATTAACTTTGAGTACGGTTGTCAATTTTTATTTTTTAAAACATAACTTTAATTTTTTAAACGCAATTTCAACTTTACTTACTTCCAAAGACATTAACTTCATAAATCAAGTTTAACTTAAACTCTAAACATAAGTAATATGGCTAAACCTTTACTAAAGTTAAAACTTGAAAGGCTATAAGGTTTAGTAAAACGACACTTTAAGACATGAGTTATGTTTATCTATGTCTTCTTGCTAGAAGAGGTAAGAGCAACTTGAAAAGCAGAGGTTACATCAGGTTGTAGGTAAGGTTAATGAGATTCAAGAGTAGACAGAATGAACCCGGGTAGCAGTAGACTTTGGCGTGGCTCCGTGTACGCTTTTACCCGGGCCCTGGTCGTTAATTAATAACCTAATTATACAAGTTAATGAGGTCGGACAAGTTCATTTGGCTAGAATCTACAAGGTTCAGGCTCTCTTCACTCGGAAGAGCACGTAGCCTTAGTAAATAAAAACCTTTCCCCACTTGAAAATGTAAAATATACAAACTGAAATAACCCCTAACTATAAATAACCCAGAATTATAATCAATGATAAACAACCTTTCTATAATATACATTGAGAGGCAAACTTTATATTTTACAAAACCTTGAGTCTTTTGTTAATTAAAAATTCGGTATGATTTCTGATATTCATTAAAATATTTGAACTATAATAGAATTTTATAACGGTATAACTACTTACTCGACTAATTAGCATAATAACTAAAAATTATCGACTGTGTTTTTTCTGTTTTCTTAGGGTTTTGTTGGTAAAACCAAAAAAAATCCTTATAATTTCGTTCCTGTGTCTGTCACTCTGCAAGGTTCCAATAACTTTTGAATCGAAAGAGATAAAAACATGAAACTTTCCAGTATTAAAGATCGTTTTGATGCACACATAGGGAAGATATGGCGAACTCAAAATTATCAGCTGTTCAAATCCGAAATGGCGGATAATTCATGTCACGTGAACATTTATTTTTTTAAAAAAAATTTAAGTGGGTTATCAAATGAAAGGTATTGGAGAGTATATTATAAAAATAGAATATAACATTTGTGGAAAGTGTTTAATTTTCCGTGCTATATTGTCAAAAAATATCAAAACTTTGCGTCCCTTTTTACATGATTTTTTTACGCGTTACTGGGAACTATGTGGAAGCGTCAAAGAACAAGAAATCTGTAAAATTTATTAAGATTAAGTATTGTTTAATATCGCAGATTAAACCTTAACAATTATCATAAAAGAGGTGTAGTTCAATAACCAAACAAGGTTTTCACACAAAATGATTGTAATTGCATCAATTGACCCGATTTCGTCTTGTGACTTGTGACTTTAAAAGTGCTTTATATTTATATTATCACTTGCTGACCCGGCGAACTTCGTACCGCCTTATAAACATTAATAACATAAGAAATGTATAACTTCTAACATTGAAAAACCTTATTTTCCTGTACTTTCCATTTTACCCCCCTCCTAAATGATAATATGACAAAAATATACATAACACCAAATACTGTACTCTTAAAGAGCTTTTCAACGATATGCATCATTAAAGATTTTCATTACTTTGATATTTGTACCCTGTACCCCTGTGTACTAAAATCGGAACATAGTTTTACTAACCCAGAAACCTTCCCGGGCATGCGTCCATCCATTCCCCAAAGTTTCATCGCAATCAGATGACAGATATAGATATATTTTTCCTGTATTTTCATTTTACCCCCCTCCTAAATGAAAATATGACAAAAAGAAACACAACAACAATTATTGTACTCTTAAAGAGTTTTTTTTTTAACGATATGCATCATGAAAGGTTTTCATTACTTTGATATTTGAACCCCGTATCCATGTGTACCAAAATTGGAACATAGTTTTACTAACACAGAAACCTTCCCGGCAATGTGTCCAACCATCCCCCAAAGTTTCATGATCCGGATGAACGGTTTAGGCAGGCATAAGAGACAGACAGACAGACAAACATTCATTTTTATATATATAGGAAGTTAATCACAAATTTGTCTGTATAGAGTTTTGTTTAAGTATAATAGTTCCATCATTATTTTGTGGCATTAAGAAATTGACAGTATCATTATGGTTACACAGATTTTTTTTATAGAGGAGGGGGAGAGGAATGATAATTAAGACAAAGATATAAGAAAAAATTTATTTCAAAACCTAATAAAAATAAAATCGAGAAAAGTAAAATACAACTGAAAAAAGTTCATACATTACACGGTGAAAACTATCTTGTCCACACTTTATATATATATCTATATATATATATATATATATATATATATATATATATATATATATATATATATATATATATATATATATATATATATATATATATACATGTTTAATAAATATATCCTAACTCTCTTTTTTTGGTTATTTATCCCCCTCCCCTCCCCTGAGTACAGTAAATCCGAGAGGATTTTAAAAATAATAGAAAAAAAAGCAAAAGAATAAATTAAAATCCTTTCCTAAAATGTAGGGTGAAGTTTTTGTTTTTCCCAATAAAAAAAACTAAACAACAAAAGTTTTCTGTTTTTTGTCTGTTGGTTGGCTTTATTGCTTTTGGTTAGTAATAAAGTCCCATTTAAAAGTAAAACCCTATCTGCAGGCGTAAGCAACCCTATAGGATTGCTTTTAGTACCCTTCGGATAAAAATAAATCTTTAGTTTTAATGTTATCAAATGCCCTTTTTTATTAAAAGATTCGGGGCGAAGACATGGACCACGAAGTGGGTCCTTTGAACCAACCTTATCATAGCCCTATCACAGCCTTAGCATATTATCAATGCAATACTGGATTGATACGAGACCACCAAATGCTTCACTCACGAGTCAAGTGTTGGTAACTAAACCACTAAACCATGTTCTTCACAACTCTACCGTTACGTTTGAAAAATTTCTTATCAAACCACCATGAGAGTGTACACAATGGTTTGCACTGGCCGAACATGGTGGCGCTAATCATACGATCAGCTTCCCATTTGTTTAACAATGCTGGGTGGACATTGAGGAGGGGAGGGGCAGTCTGGGAATCGAATCCAGAGGTATGGCCAGAGGTGGCGGTTACCCATCCAACAACTGACCCCAAGAAAATAGTGCTGTGAAAGTATCAATGCAGTGAGACGTGAGACTGACTGACACTCGTAGCCCTAAGGGGGAGACGAGTTCAGACGTCTGAGTTCGGGCACACTCGGATTCACTCGGCCATCTTCGGCATCAGCAGAATGTCTCATCAGTTGCTTGCTTATTTAAATGGCAACCCTTCCAAAATGGTCCTTGGAAAATGTGGATAGTAAGAAAAATTTAGCCTACACATCATGCCATATTAGTAGACTTCCTCACGTCCTATTTCTTACGTTTCATTAATTTTATTTTACCAAATATTATTGTCAAATTTATTTAATTTGTCTCGATGTCAAACAGTGAATGATTCTCTTGATAAAAGCAAGAAATGTAGCTAGAAAAATCCCTAGCTTCCAATCGCACCCACATCTACCTCAATTTCACAGTTATATTTCAAATTTAGGCCTCACAGAACCGCGCGTTCCCGAGGGTTAATATTGGGCTATCTGCGAGCTACTTTCAACAAACCATCCCAATTTGTTAAAAACCAGATGAGTACTTTTGAAGATATGGGTGTAAATAAATGTATGTTTGTGCGCAAGAGGAAGAGTAACAAATGGTAAGAAGGTTGAAACTTATGTGGGACCAGCAATGGGCTAATTATGGCCAACCAACCAAATTCCATTAAAATTGAACGAGTGGTCGTTAAGATATATTGGTTCACAAAAATTGAGTGACAGACAGACCGACGGATCAAAAGTCAGGCACACATCCAAAAAATGTTCCCTGATATCTGAAAACGAATTTCTGTCTAGCAATTTTTGAAATTGGAGACGTTTAAAAATTTTCGTTCTTCAGAACGATCACATAGCTTCTATTACTTTCCGTAAGCTCGTAAGCAAAACAACTTTTCATTCTAGATTAAAATAAAGTAGTATAATATATAATTCAATAACTAAAATAAGCACTAGGAATGCTCAACTTTCAATTTAAACACGGTGTGACTTAGAGCAAGTTGTTCCACTAAGTATTTCCTGAACTCTCACACTGGGCTGTAATATTTCAAGGGAATCTTAGTCTGATTATCGTTCAAGTAGAACGTCTCGAATGTTAAAGAGCAGATTTCCTCAACAGATTGGAGGAAGTTCCCCCTTACCTTCTTCGTAAGAGTACTTCACCGTAATTCCCAACTCGAGTGGAAAAGACGGCTTTACCCTTACAGACTTCATACGCATTATCATCTTCATAACTTTACCAACCTATTTTAACTAGATGATGATATATGTTTACTTTTAATCATCCTTTTTATAAATGTTTAATTTATTAATAAGTAATAGATTAAATTTAAGTCCACTTATTAATAATTTCTAAGAAGTTAATTTTTATATGCCACCTTTAATTGTATATAGATCTAATTTGGGAACGACAGAATAAAAAAATTCGTCACTCATTCTATCCCATCCTACATTTTGTAAATTAATAATATGTATTGTCTCTCCACGTAAACTGGCAAATTTGTTTATTATAAATTACAAAGCAGCTTTCAGCCTTCATAAGGCCATAATCAGTGCCTAGGAACAAACAAAAGTTAAATTAAGTACTAAAATCTACGCAATAATCAAAGCTAAACAAAGAACTACACAAATAACTGTCTTCAAATAAAAATTAGGCAAATATCATAAATTAAACAAAGAATTAAAAGACGAATAAACGAATAAAAATAAAACAAGTCCAGTCATTAACCATGACTTAATGAGCGAATTTTCAAAGAGATCTGCGTATTATTGGCTTATGATAATGTAGGAAAATTTTGGTTAGAATTGATGGGTGAAAAAAGAAATTTGGTACACGGGGGTACGGGATACAAAAGTCAAAATAGTATTTACACTTCAAGATGCATGTCGTCGGAAAGCTATTTAAGAGTGCAGTAATTGTTTTTATGTACATTTTTGTCATATTATCATGTGAGAGGGGGGTAAAATGGAAAAAACACGTTTTTATGCTATTTGTGACCCTAAATTATTGTCAAAATTTGACCCCTAAATGGACTTCAAAAATTCTGGCCAACGAACTCATCCTTTCTTTTAATATTATTGACGTTTTAAAATTTGTTCGGATTTGTTAAGTGCATCCTAGCGTGAGATATCGTCTGGAGTGACACATATACATACATACACAAACAAACGTGTTAATTTTCAGGAATCGATTCAGAATGGACTAAAACGGATGTCCATGGAGAAAATTTTCAAAAATTCGCATTACAAAAATTATGAAGCCATTGCAATAGCTTAACTTTCTTCGAAAATTCGCTAAAAAATACAAGATAATAAAAATTATAAAAAATAGACTGCCAATTGATGTGGCACATAGATTCCTCCCATCCTATGATTTTATTATTTTAAAAGCCATTACTGTATAATCTATTTAATTGTTTGTCCCGTTATTTTTAATGTCAAAATTGTTTTGATTTTTTAAATAAATTAAAGTATCAATTAAGTAAAAGTTAAAATTCAATTATTCAAAATCAGCCAATTCAGTCAATTAAGCAAAAGCACGGTTTACACGATCAAGCCATTTGCACAAACTGGTTTACGCAAGCCAGTTTGTGCAAATGGCTTGAGTGAAATAGACATAGACATTCAGTTTGACTTGCGCAAACTTCATGCCAGTGTTTACACGCAACGATTTACTTGTACAAGCCAGGTTTGTGCAAATAGCTTGAGCGTGTAAACGGGCCTTAATAAGGAGCGCAGACGGTTAAAAATTGAAATTAATCTGGTGCTATCTGCAGTCTTCTTTTAGACATACCATCCAAATTTCATTAACATCAGATGAGTACTTTAGAAGATATAGGTGTAAATAAATGTATGTTTGAATGCATGTGGAAGTGAATCAAATTGGTGCAGAAGGTTTAAACTTATATGGGACCAACAATGGGCTAATTGCGGCCTACCATCCAAATTTCAATTAAATCAGACGTAGAGATTTTAAGATTTGTTAGTTCGCATAAGTCGAGCGACAGACCGATAAACATACACGAAACCGAAAATGTTCGCTGATGTTAAAACGGATTTCTGTCTTGGCATTTTTGACAGACAAGAGCAGGAATGTCTAAGGGTCTTCGTTCTTTCCTACGGACCCTAAAAAAAACAGAGAGCGAGTAAAAAGGAAATAGGATTTGGTATTTGAAGAAAGAATATTGATTTGTCGTATCAGTATAAAAAACTGGGTTTAGGGTTTTGTGAATGAAGAAAGAACCCAGAAGGGTTGTTACAAGGGCAGCTATAACTTGCGATAATCCATCTTGACTGTTCTTCATCATGTTCCAAACTGAACTGCTTTCCGTCAAGGGAATAACCCCCCCTTTAACCAGTATATAGGCAATTACTCCAACCAGAAAATGGCCAATACTCGAGATTATCTGGCAATTTCAAACCGCTTGCAACTGACAAACCCTAACTTTGAAATTTATGATAGGCAATAAAAACGAAAAGAGAAAAATGTACATTGTATAACAAACGTCTGATTATTCTTTTACATATCATATGTATAGAAATATATAGAATGTTTCCAATATTTTATATACATATTATATTGTTGTTTTTTTGTTTGATTAATTTGTATGAGACATTTAACAAAATAATAATTTAAAATTATTATAGAAGTTCTTACTTCGTAGCAGAATGGCCCATATGTTTTTTACTTTTTTCATATAAAATGAGAAAGTATTGGCAATGGCGTGAAAATTCGATTTTGAGAGTTTGATGGATTTATAAGTTTTGAGGTCCCATGAGTCCAAAAAAGTTGGTTTTAATACATTTCTGTCTATTGTCTGTCTGAGCAGACGCCTGTAGCCTAAACTACTGGGCGGATTTTGACGAAATTTTCCACATATGTTCAGAAAAATCATATACCGAGGCGAAATCGAGAAATTAATTTCAGATGCAAATTTAGGGCGCTACCCCCAAATACTCTGAAAAAACGTGAAGAAAATTATTTCTCGAAAACGGTTCCGACTATTTTAATAAAAACATTCTAAAATGTAGTGAATTTAAATACAAATCTAACCATATAAGCATTTTTTCCCGGGAAAAATCTAGATCCTAAGAAAATAGCTTAAAACGCGGACGCAGAGAGGCCGGGTTCGATTCCCCACCGAGAAGAAGTTATTATTATGTTTACGATACATTTTGATAAAATGTTCAATATTAATTAAATGTACCAAGAATAACTAATAAATGGAAAACACTGGGCTAGGTAATTATGAACTCCTATATGAGAAAGTTTGTCTGAGTTGTCTCGGACCGATATTTACTTATGATTAACCCACACAGTTTCTACTCTTATATTGTTAACTTTTTTTTTGCACTTTTCAAAGCCTTAATTTTCACGCATGATGACAATCATAGTAACCTGCATTATGTTTACCGTTTTCTAGGATTTAACGTAGTAAACTCTAGTTCTCCAAAATTATTAAGAACTCATAGTTCATAACTCTTTAGCTTAAGGGCTAAATTAGACGCCAGAGATAATATTCTTAATGGGTTAATAATATCTGAAAATAGATGTAACTAATTTTATCTTCGATTGATAAGAAATATAAACTTGCATCTCTATTTAGACGCGTAGAAAGTGATTCTTTACGTACTTGTATTCATTGCGCATGCGCGTCTCAAAATTCTTAAGAATTCCTCTTTTTTACCGCGCTAGAGTGGTAAAAAAGAAGAATTCTTCACCTTTACGCACGATTAGCGAGTTTGTTTACATTTAACAAAACGAATTTGCTGTTTGTTTAATAAAAGTAACTGTTATATATCGAGTTTTTTGTGAAAATCAATGAGTGATTTAAGTGATTATGACGAATATGAGGTGAATAATACGTCTCCCGAAATAATTAATTAGGCACAAAATACAACTAATGAATTAATGTCATCTTTATCAAAAGAGAAATACGAACTTGCATACAGGAAGTTTATTTTTTTCTGTATTTATTATTTAAATTTAACAATCGTAGATAAAGTACGGTACGCAACACGTGGGAAAACTGCATTTTGCATTACTCGTGTGATTTTACTACCCTCGCTGTCGCTCGGGTGCAAACTCCACACTTGCATGCAAAATGCTACTTTCCGCACTCGACGCGTAATGTACTATTACATCATGCTTACAATAAGTTATTATTTTTTAATTTAAATCAAATTATAATTATTACTAACAAAGGGAGTCAGTCCCTTTGTTAATAATAATTATAATTTGATTTAAATTTTCCGTAGTATGAATTGAATACTACCTAAAACATAAAAATAAAATAAGTTATTATTTTTAGGCTCGAAAATAACTGGTAAAAGCCGAAACGTTGCCAGTGATATTTAAAAATCGAATTTTCATGTCATCACAATACTTTCCACATTTTATACTAAGTATTGAAGAAAGTAAAAAATAAAAACTATTAAAAGCAAGTTTATGCCGGACAAATTAAACAATTCATAATTTATACAAAAAATGAAATGTCCTTAAAACAAACTTAAATGTTGTTTTCATTTTTATATTCAAAATAAATTTTTAAAAAAGTATCCAGATTGTATTCAGAATTATAAATGTCCCTTTTAAAAAAATAACAGTCATAATAAAAAGCAGAAGAAGACAGACATTCAACATTAAAAGAAAAAAATAATTATTAAAAAAGAAATATTCTAGTTAATTTTTTACGAAAGTTGGTTGTTAATAACTTTTTTTCGTTTTTCCAAAAGAGCTTTAAAAAGTGAAAGGGATTTTAATGCTGAAGTTATATTAAAAATTTTTTTTTTTTAAAAACAATACTTTCTCCTACCTCAAACAGTATATAAAGAAATGATAATAGAAAAGAAAAAAATCACAAGCAAAAAAGAAAATTCAAATTAATCCAGTAGCGTTTTTTGTTTTTCTTTAAAAAAAAAAAAAAAAAAAAAAAAAACTTTGGAAATAATACTCTAACTGAGAGTGAGTGGTCTAAGGGTCGATTCAAAAAAATAATCTTAGATAATCTTCCTAGATTTTCAAAAAATATATTTATATAGTAATAAACCCTTTTATTTCATTTTCAGGATAAGGATTGTTGAAAATAAAAATACATAATAGATGCATATAATAATAAGGTATTTAATGTAGCTTCTCCATTTATTTTTAAATACATAAATGAAAAAGAAATGTGATGCAAAAGTTTAATAGGTTAAAAACAAAATAGAAACTGAATAACTTTTGTTTCTAGTTTTAAATTATATATATATATATATATATATATATATATATATATATATATATATATATATATATATATATATATATATATATATATATATATATATATATATATATATATTATTTAATGTTACTGGTGTTCCAAATTTTACCCTTTTTCTTCTTCAATACAATGAAAAAAGAAACTTTTAAAAAAACACTTTGAAAAGTATTATAAAATAAGAACATTGAGAAAATGTTGTTGAAATTGTTAAATGTGGCAAAGGAAATTCAAAATTTGTTTTCTAGTTCCGTTCTTTTGTTTTTATACAGAAAAAGTTTCTTTATTTAATATTTATGTTAGCGTCAAAAGTGTGGCATCTTTTGTTCTTTAAATGTATTTTTTTCTTTTGTTATTATTATTATCTAAGTTAATAGTTGTACTTTTAATGTAAGTTTTGGTTTTTTATGTGTTTAATTTTAGTTGACTTTTAAAATGTTATTCTTATTTTTTGATATTTATTTATCTCGGGATATTTATTGCTAAATTATTCGAGATAAGTTAATTACAGATAAATTTAAATTGTTTAGTTGTGATGCTAGGTGTACCCAGATAATAATTTTTATATAGAAAGTGGATCCTCAACGGGTAAGAAGAAAATTAAACACTAGTACATGTTTTAATGTGGCGACTTTTTCGGCTTATCCAGCCATTTTCGAGCCTATACTATCTACTTTAGCCCTCGAGCTAAAATGTTAAACAAGGAACGAGATTATAAGTCAATTTGGGGAAGTGGTTGTTCACCACGTCAGTCTCCACATATAAACGAAGTGGTATCATATCAAATAGAAAGATTTTGGTAACAGCATTACGGATTAACAAAAACAACAATAATAAAAGGTAACGGAAGGTAACGGAGGTAACGGAAGCATTGTGTCCACTTTTGAGAAGTATCCAGAATCTAGCCTGTTTCAATTGTACTTTATGTGTAAGAAGTTATTTTAAAATTGCTAAGTTAGAACATATATAAATATCGGTAAAAACGTTGTTTTCTTTATTACTTTCTCATATAAAGAGAAAGTATTGTGATGCCGCAAAAATTCGATTTGGAGATTTTTATTCCAAAAAAGTTGTTTTTAAAAAATGTCTGTCTGTCGTCTGTCGTCTGTCATCTGTGCAGACACCTGGAGCCTAAACTATTTGGCCGATTTTGACGAAATTTGGCATACATGTTCAGAAAAATCATACCCCGAGGCGAAATCGAGAAATGAATTTTAGCTCTAAATTTGGGGGCGCTACCCCCCAAAAACTCTGAAAAAACATGAAAAAAAAAATATTTCTCGAAAACGGTTCCGACGATTTTGATTTAGAAAATCTAATATGTAGTCCAATTGAATGCGAATCCAACGATACCGTTTTCCCGGAAAAAATCTAGTTCCTGAGAAATTAGCTTAAAACGCGGACGGAGAGAGCTCGGGTTCGATTCCCCGCCCAGGAGAAGTTATTTTTAAGATACATTTTTATGAAATGTTCAATAATATTTAAATGTACATTTTAAAACTAATAAATGGAAAACACTG
This sequence comes from Gerris lacustris, assembly GCA_951217055.1. Lineage (NCBI taxonomy): Eukaryota > Metazoa > Arthropoda > Insecta > Hemiptera > Gerridae > Gerris > Gerris lacustris. The sequence continues at coordinate 54,763,530 of OX578284.1, read as the reverse complement.
GGCTAAGTAATTATAAACTCGTATATGAGAAAGTTTGTCTGAGTTGTCTCGGACCGATTTTTTTAAACGTTTTGGTCCTCTTTAATAAATTTAGAGATCTTTATCACTTCATTGCAGTGTCGGAGTTCATTTTACTAAAAAAAAAAATTATTTAAAAAAGTTGTTTGTTTCATTAAATAGATGAAGATGGAATTTTTTCCTGTCCTAAAATTCTAATTTTCAATTTGAAGCTTACGTTTACGCGAGCGTTGCGCGTGAACGCTTGGGCGGATAACGTTGTCCAACAAACTCAGCCTGGGCATTGGTAAAATGAACATGTGTACCAAATTTCAACTCACTCGGTCATCTTTTACTCAAGTTATCGTCATCGGTTGATTTCGTGACGGTGATATTGGTCGTTTTTTTTTGGATTCACCCCCCGGTCTTCAGAACGTGCCATAAGGAACTTCGTTCCAAAAAATGTTTATTTTTATTGTGTTTTCTAATGTCTATGTTATCATGCAATAAAATTTTTAGTTCATGAATTATGATTAGAAACAGCTCATTCATGATTGCCTCAAGGCTTGTAATTATAAGAACCTTTCAGTGCGCGGTTACTCTAAGGAAACCTGAGCTCTATTTAATCTATCAAATAAAACCCAAAACCAGTGACATGGAAACAATCAATACTCAAAAATCCTAAAATCGGGAGGTAGAAGTTTTAGGGAAACTATCTTCTAACCAAGCTAAGCCCACACCTCTGTTACTTGGAAAATTAAATTTGAATCTCCCCTTTAGGACTTTTCTCTATTTTTTTTTAAATTGAACTCCTAAGGGTAAATAGTAAGGGTTGAAAAAGGTTTGTAATCAAATCCAGCCAAAACCCTTTAGTTAGTTAGCTGTAGGAAGCCCAATTTTGATATTTTTCCATTTAAAGAAACAAAATACCTAAGAAGTGATTTTTTTAAATTTTCATTCTTAAGAGACCGAGCTAAAAACAGTGGGGGGGGGGAGGGTAACCTTAACGGGGGGGGGGCGAGAGGAAATGTAACATTTTATGGAGGAATTGTATTAAGAGGAAAGATCCAGCCAAAGAAATATTTTTGTAAAAGACCCTTAAAGGTAGTGTAGCAGGGCAGTGATGTAAAAAGTCTAGTCCAAATTCTTTTAACCTTCTGCGCACATTAATTATTCTTATAAAAATAAATTCGATCCTACATCAAGCGTTCCAACTCCTATCTTAACCAGTCCCTACACCCCAAAATCCTAAGAAGAATAGTCCACGCTCCTTTCTATGTTTCTTACTTTACTCTTCACTACGACCTTAAAGTCCCTTTCGTCCATGACTTAGCCATATCCCGATTCAAATCCTTCCATGACTCCATTTCCCAACACCCCAATCCTTTAATTCACAACCTGTCATTACCATTCATTCCTGGAAATCCTCCTCGACGTCTAAAGAGGCAGTGGCCACGTGATTTATTGAACAATGCTGAACTTCTAAATATATGTAATAATTCAAGCTAGAATCTGTAAGTACTGTTAATGGACAGTTCCTCACTTTAAATCAATCGTCATTGTAAAAACTCACAAATATTGCTGACAACATGAAAAATTATGTATGTAGTTGCAATTTTCTAATAAAAAAATAAAAAGATCCATCAATCGAAAGAGGTAAAATTTCAGTCAAACTTTAATTCTCAAATTGACACGATCATTTGTACTATAATAAGAGGAGAAGACGCTACTTGCCACACTAATTAACACATTATTTAATTAATAATAAATATAAATAATTAATGACGTCAAAATCTAATATCCAAAATAGACAAACATCTCATTTTTACTTTCTCATATAAAGAGAAAGTATTTTTTATCTTTCAGAGATTTTTTTTTTTTTAAATTCTTAAAATATTATCCCTTTCATTCGACCAAAAAATAAATAAGGTCATGATGTATATACAATTTCAGGGTATATACCAAACAGAAAAAAAAACTTTCATTTCCTAGTTTTACTACCCCTAAAAATATATACATATTAAAAAAGAGAAGAAATTCAAGCACGAAGCGTGGTAACGGGCAATGAAGTGCGAAGAGTCCAAATATAAAACAGCTCCTGCTTTCTTTACAGAAGGGAAAATACAAACATAAAAATGTAAAAGAACTAAGGGGGAATTTTTCCTCTTGCTTTTCCTAAAATTCTAAGGCTAAAAAAAATGGAGCAAACTTATTTGGTTTCAAGAAAAATGATAATAATAATGTACATCTTATACTCGTATTCGACAAACAACCCTCTTCTCTGCAAACATTTTATTTTTTTAGACCATAAATAAGATATTTTATCATGGTAATAAAATTATAATGAAAACATAAAAAAAGTTTTTGTTCAGTGTTATTTTATATTTTATTAATTTTGTGAAAAAAATAGGAAAATTACTATTTTATTTTTTATTATTATAATTAAATAGTTAATTTGGATATATTTTTATTTTATAGTGATATACTTAATATTAAATCGCATTATAATATCTATAAATATAAAATTAGTTTTGTCTGTACATTGGTCAGAATTGAACAATTTTTTAGGGTCCGTAGGCAAAACCAAGGACCCTTATATATTCCTGCGTGTGTCTGTCCGTCCGTCCTCTCGCGTGCTCTCACGGCTACACCTTTCGTCCGATCACTTTGAAATTTGGCATGAATGTGTCTTGTACCTGCCCACATATTTACATATTTTAAAAATATAGCGACTTAAAAAAAATATTTTTCAAAAAAATTAGGGTAAAAAAACTTAAGGGGTACAATTTTTTTTTTTTTTTTTTTCGACACCGTGAGGGGTATCATATGAAAGGGTACGTCGAGCTGATTACAAAAATATATAATTCTTTGGATATAACTTTGATAGGGTGAACGTAGGCAAGTTTGAAGTGGGTGTGAAACGTGTCCCCCCCCCCCCCTTTGTCTCGCTTATGTGAAGTGCAAAAAATCTGAAAAAATTCCTGATCATTCTTCGACCAAAAGTAAAGATACCACTTTTTGTAAATTTCGAAAAAAATATTATTTTATTTTTTATTAACAAAATACGTTTTTTTATAATTATGGTTTTTTCGATGTATTTATACGGTTGTAGTCCGGTTCAGTGGCAAAAAAATACTTTATCAGAGCGTGTTTTGATAATATCAGACCCTTAGAATGGTTCAAAGTAAGCTTTTTAGCATTTTAAATAAACACTGTTTATACACTTTACAGTTAAACACTATATAGTGTGGCCTACGGGACCCTCACTGTGTGCTGACTAGCACACACTTGACCTGTTTATTATTTCATACATTCTGAAAACCGAATCCGGCATTAACTCTTTTCGTGTATGTGTGTGTGTCACCACCAGTCCGACTTTATAGGCTTAAAAACTGGCTGAACGAAATCGATTAATTTTTTTTTCAGAGGTAGCATTTTGAACATGTTGCGCATTTTGTAGGCTTGGTTTCATCAAAAAATATTTAGTAGAACCAATGTTACTAACTTTTTTTTTTTAACCTAAAATAATATAAGGTTGACCCACCATAACCAAAACCCACTGACACGCAAATCAAAATGTTTGGCTACTTCAAGACTACCAAGAGACTCACGGTTTTTAGCGTTTGGTCGAAATTGGCCCAAATCTGACTTGTAAAGTCCGAAAATTTAAAAAAAAAAAAAAATCACTCCATCCCCCCCCCCCTTAAAAAAATTAAAATGGCGGATACAACTTTAAACAAGTTTTTTTGGAGGCTTTTTGTGGCTAAACGGTAAGTTGTATCAAAAAGCAAATTCCACCAGTGGTAACTGATTTTAAAAGATCTACGACTTTGGTCCTATGACTTTTTGTCGTACCTCTATCAGTTCTACCTTAAATAGAGCTACATTTTATATTTTTTTATTTTTCACTTTGAGCTCCTATGACGTCCGCAATTATTCACCGATTTAATATCTAATTGGGGTGTTTTAACCTCACACTAATGCTATTTAAATCGAGTATTTATTATTTTATTAATTTGTCCTAAAACTAGAGTTATTAAATATTTACTGTTGCAACTGCCACATTGAGAAGAGACTGGTAATTAAATTAATGTATAGCAATGGTTGATGATTGTTCAAAGACTTTCCTAGAAGGCTTTGGAAACAAAACTATTTAGGCATATCATTTAATTGCTCGGCCAACATGATAACAGGAAACATAGCCACTAATACCTAGCATGAGCCCCGCGCGGAGCTCAGGGTGAAGGCTAGTATAATATATAATATATGTACATATATTATAATAATATATGCAAAACTCATGATGTGAGAAATTTCTATTAACTACACAGTATATTACATTTCCCGTACTCACAGTATTTCAGACCTGAGCATGTCAAGTGGTTAATTTATGTTAATAGGTCACAAGGCTAATTTCTTTTTATTCTTCGAGAAGGGTTTTCAAGGAGCGAAGGGTAATGTTAGGTTGTAGATTAAAGAATTGGATTGATAAGAAATGGAGTCATGGAGAGATTTCTATAGGAAGGGGGTTAGGACGTTTTTAAGGAATAATGTATTCGTGATTTTGTAAGGTTTCCCCTCAGGGTATGATTATTCTTAATGTGTGTGGAAAATTTCATTGAAATTGGCCCAGTTAAGACTTCTCACGCCTACATAAACGACAGACAGACATTATTTAAAAAACACCATTTAAAATTAATATGCTTGCATATACGACATTTTACATATACGACCCGGCACGACCACCCGACACAACTAAAATCCTCGACAATCCCCGCCATCTCTACAAACGTTCTGACCAAACCAAGAAACCCAGTGACCAACCTACCAAATAATCTTCCGTCGACAACGTGATCTCGTATAGTGAAGTTGTGGGGAAACTAGTGTCTTGGGTGTGGCAAGATGGCTCCATATTTTTCGAAACAACAAATAATTGGTTTGGCTTTAGCCACAATTTCTGTCTCATGAGTACATAACAATGCTTAGGCAACGTCGAGCAATGCTTCTTGTTTTTTTCGAGAGTAGGTCTTAGATTATTTTTCATAGTTTCAATAAAACAACGGTACTGCTCCATGTTCTCTAAAAATCCTAGTCCACACCAGTAGACATGTTGAGCAACGTATCTATAGACGTCTGCTGAGAACGTCTATTGTATAGGTCTAGCGTCCACACTTTAGACATGTTGCGCAACGTTTCTACTGTTGCAACGTGTCTACCATTTCGAATGGAAAACCATAGACATGCGATTTTTGGTCTAGCAACGAGACCGTAGACGCCGATTGTCTAGCCCATGTCTAGCCGATGTCTATATACAAATCGCTAGACATTGTCTCTGAGACCAAAATCGCGCAAAATGTCTACTAGTGTGAACTAGGCTTAACAATGCCACCATAAAACCTTTTTCGTCATTAGCAATAATTACGTTTAATTAAACATCATGAAAGTCGAAACAAAAGCACCCGGTTCAGATGACTGCTTTTGGGAAAATTAGTTGTGCCGGGTTAAGGAGTCGCCCGTCAGCCCAACCGTCGGGACCGATCGTTGTAGTCTGGCGACAAGCCTATACAAGCTCCCGACTGTTGGCTGATCGTGTCGGGTCGTGTGTAGGACCTTTTTTAGGGAACACAAGTAATTTTCTCACGCGACATATGACGCTACTAAACATCGTGCCAGTATGTTAGACTATAGTGGTAGGTAGATTGGTTTTCAATTTTATTCATTGTAGTACTTAATTTGGCCGATAGGAGTCTCTATATACTTTCCCTCATCAAAGAGTGGAGGAAGAGTGCCCCATAGGGGGTGTCCCTCGCCCTGCACCGTCCGCGATTCATAGATGAAATTCAGAGTATCATGGCACGGGATCGAACCCACGACCTTGAGTTGCCTCGACTTATGATAACTGAGCGAGCGCCTTAAGACCCTCGGCCACGCTGGCAGCCTATATTATATTAGCTTCTAAGTGTATTTTATTGCTGAACTAGTTCTAGTCCAAGTAGTTCTCAAAATGCGATAAATATTTTCAAAGGTCGACTAAGAAAGAATTGATGGCACTCGGGAAAATCTGTAAACTTAGCTTCGTTCAAAATCGAAAATTCCCGAGTATTGCCGAAGTCAGTACAGTATTATGCTAATATTTGGATACTTCCATCTTCCATAGCAATTAATAAAAATAAAAACAAAACATAGAAGAAGTATAAAACTAAATTTTACAGTTAGTAAATTACAGTCTAAATTTCACTGGCAGGTTAGTTGTTACTTAAAAAAATAACCTGTAAATGCATAAAAATCTCAAAATCTTATTATTGCACCATTAAAATACTTTCTAAATATACTACGCATATGAGTAAATGAAAAAATAATAAGAATTATGAAATGGAAAAATCACCTTATTAAGGAAAACCCTATTTTGTCGCAAAATAAACTCATAAAATGGAGATTTCATTACAAAAAGAGTCCTTTTATAAACAAAAGAAATATGTAATTTTATAATTACATTCTAATAACCAAGTTTTTATTATATCCTTTTGCATCTTTGCACAGTTAAATTTATTAAAACAGATGTAATCTTTCTAGCGTTAACAAACAGTTTTAAAGTGTTTTTTAACTTAGTTACACCCTTTTTTTGTAAAAAAAAAAAAAATAAATAAGTTTTTAATCTAGAAAAATCTAAAATGAAGAAAATTAAAAATTGTTATCTCATTACATGACATATTGCTTTCATTAATTTTCTTTTTAAGAGAAAACGTGACAATACAAATTGTATTTTTTTTTTTTTTTTTTTTTTTTTAAATCTTTCCTACATGTGTTCTTATAGCAAGATTAAAGTTATAATTTTATTTTAAAATAACATTGTTTGGTTTTTGTTAATTTAATTTATCTTAAAAAAAAAAAAAATGAATGCTTACCTAGTATCTCATGAATAATATTTTAGCACATTTTGAATTAAACAATTCTCTTGGATAAGAGCAAAAAAAAAAAAAAAAAATACAAAATACAAAAAACGATAAAAAAAAAATCTACCGCACTTTTTTTGAAGCCTAACTTCCTGTTATTTCTATCTCCTTTTTTTTATTCCTGTTTGAATATTTATAAAATTTTAAAGTTTTTTTCTTTCTTTGGAACAAAAAAATGACGTAGCCTACAGGTTTAAATTGTAAACGGGAAACATGCATATTCAAATGCGGTCTAAAAACTGCGGTATTATATTCCTATTTTATTTTTGCGAGGAATAAAAATGAAATTATAAAAATTAAAATAGAAACCTTCCGTGTTTTATACTTAAAAAAAAAAAAAAAAAAAAAATTACTTCTTTTACCATTGTTAAGTATTATGTTCGTATAATTTTTTTTTTTCTTTATAGTTCTAAAAAAACTATATAGAGCTATCTTATTACGAAGTCTTCCGTGATTGATTTTTAGGTCTTCCTATGGTGTAATTACATTATCACTGAAAGACCTAGAACTTTCATTAAAATATATAGTTAAAATAAACTACATTAAGTAATATATTTGTTGATTTTGAACCCATTTTTAAGGGTTCTGTAAGTAAAGCCAAGAAGAGAAACTCTATAGTTACGTTCCTGTGTTTGTATGTCACTCTGTACGGTTCCAATAACTTTAGAATCAAAAGAGATAAAAAACATGAGACTTAACAGTATTAAAGATAGTTTTAACGCGCACACAGGAAAATATAGCGAACTCAAAATTATGAGCTATTTAAATCCAAAATGGCGGATAATTCATGTCACGTGAAAATTTTTTATTTTTTTAAATTTTGAATGGGGTATTAAATGAAAAAAAATATAAAACACTTGTGGAAAATGTTTAATGTTCAACGCCATTTCCCCCCCCCCCCCCTTCTATTATACTAACTAATTTCATGTTCGCAATACCAACGAAGCCCTTCTTCTATGAGACTTCAGGTGCAACCAATTTTTTTTTTTTAAATAATCTTAAAATCATGAAAAAAGTATAGTAAAAATTGATATATATATATATATATATATATATTTTTTTTTTTGCCATTTAGGGTTTAACTAATTTATCTCTCTCCTTTTTTCTTCCACAATAATTAATAATTCAAATTTAAATGTAAAAATTTAGATTTCCTTCAACAACTACAAAACATATTATTATATTATATAAAGATAATTTATAAAATTACCGATGTAAACGTGAAGCATTAACTTCTCTTATGGTTACTAAAATTAAAGTTATTTGGTGAAAATACATTTCAAAAGTACCTGCTAAAATTCAAGTATACGCCGTTAAAAACAAATTATATTTATATTATAATATTTATTACCTTTTTCAAATGTTTAATGTCCCATTTGAAACAGTGATTCCATCCTCAAAGAATGTAGGCACCTCTTTCTAAAATTAAAAGAAAAAAAAAAAAAACAGTATTTAATATAAAATGTTGAAAAGCTACTCGGTTAAACAACATGTAAAATATTATATAGCACGGCTTTGCTGAACCTATATTTGAATTTACTATAAAATATTTATATTTAAATGTTTATTAATTTATAGACATCGATGAAATGACACCATGAAACAAAATAATATCATTTATATTTATATAATCGAGTAGAGTCCCGAAGTCCCGACGGCAACGATTCACCTCGAAATGATTGTCATTGCTAAGCTAAGGTAACCACATTTATTCCAATAAAAATAAATGTTTGTTTTGATTTGTTGGTCTTCAAATAGATATAATAACTTATCCAAATAGATATCTAAATTAATTCACTTATTTTTTTTATTTGATTTTTTTTTTTTCTAAGCATAAATTTAATCCCGTTGCCACTTAAGCACTTAAATAGTTTCATATAATACAGAAGAGGGTTACAGCTATAGGAGGTTAGAAAAAAAAAGAGTTAATTTTTGATAGAGTGGAAAAATCGAAAACTTCGGTAAAAAGCCATTTAGAGCTCAAGATTTGGACATCTAGAACAACAAGGCAAACAAAACGGCGTGGCTCTCAGGATTACCGCCTGGTGGCTTTATTTTATCCCTCACATAATGTTGCCCAACCTGAGTTGTCAGGATCAACCTTTTCCTTGATCCTACTGTAGTTGGGTTCTGGCCTTCAAGCCAATCTTCTTAAGCCTGCGCTTAAAATATCCTTCAGGCACCTCGTTCTAGACCTTCCTCTAATTCTTCCATCAACTCGTACCGTATACACTCCGTAACGTTCTTCTCCCATCTTAACCATCTGGCCTAGCCAGTAGCAACTCCTTCCTTGCTTTCATATAGCTGACTATATTCGGCTATTGTTAAAGTTGTGGGGGATAACTTTCTTATGCTTTTGGCAGTTTTCAAGTCGGTTAGTCCAATTTTTCGATCAAATGCAAAAAACCGTGAGTCTCTAGGTGGTTTTCCAAACATTTTGATTAGCGAGTATCAGTGGGATTTTCACTTAATATATACTTTCCCTTATATACTTAGTCAACCTAATTTTTGTTATTTTTTTAAAATAATTTTTTTAATAACTTTGGTTCTACTCAATATTTTTCGATGAAACCAAGCCTAAAAAAGGCGCAACACGTTTGCGATCATCCCTGAAAAAAAATTAATTGATTTCGTGTAGCCAGTTTTGCACCAATAAAAAATCTGACTGATGGACAGATACACATATATATACGAAAAAATTTAAGACCGTAATAGGTTTTCGGATTGTATGGAATGAGAATATATCCAACAATTTTGCAATTCTGACCAATGTACAAACAAAACATAAATTTTAGATGAATAGATTTAGAACTTCTCTCGGCGAAAACTAATCAATTCCTATAATATTCTAACTTCCTGGAAGAATATTTAAGAACGTCACATTTCGTATTGTTATTTGAAATTTCAGTCCGCCTATCGTCAAACAATATTGTACTATAAATGAAAACCTAATGGCCTCCTGTTAAATCCTAACTTGCTAGCACGATATTTAAAAGCGTCATAATTTTCATGTCGTTGTTTACGTGACAAAAATTTCGAAGAAAAAATAATCATAGATGTAAAGCTGGAAAAAGCAAACCAGAAGGAAAATGAGTAACCGTGGTATATAGTTTAAAACCTACCATGAGTAACATTACCTGTTGAGGTATATTAAAATAGTAACTGTAAGATTTAGTTGCAAGGTAAATAGTATATTGTTTGAATCAGGGTGAACTAAAGTAAAACCCGAACTGAGCTATTAACTGGACAAAGGAAATACGAACTACGTAGTTCGTTTATGCATATATATACGTTCAACGTATATAAAACTAATTTTTCAGATATATGTATAGTTGGAATTATAAGAAGACTTGAAAGTGTATCTTCCTTTGATAGTTCGCATTAAAGTGTGTGTGTATGTATTAAAACCAAGATCTGTTTTCTTTGATCTTATCTATAAGAAGTTGATTAGGAGTTTTTACTTACCGATGATAACATCAATAAACCCTTTTGAAGTTGTAGTAAAGATTCTTCAATGCCGAAGTCATATTTAACAATCTTGTGGAGAAACTGGTTGACGGAAATTAATTTTCTGATAGGTACCTTTGTTGGAAAGTATAGTATATTAATTTGAATAGTTTATTCTAAGAAAGACGTCTCAAGATTAGACTTGTGGTAGGGCCTTTGATGTCTTTGAAAACGTAATATCTAAATGTAAAGAATTTATTGGTAAATAAGATGGTATTGGCAGATAATAAGATAAGGTATTGGCAGATAATAAGGTATTGGCAAATAATAAGGTATCGGCAAATAATAAGGTATTGGCAAATTATAAGGTATTGCAAATAATAAGATATTGACAAATAATAAAAGGTATTGGCAAATAATGTGATATTGACAAATAATAAGGTATTGACAAATAATAAGGTATTGACAAATAATAAGATATTGACAAATAATAACGTATTGGCAAATAATAAGGTATTGACAAATAATAAGGTATTGACAAATAATAAGATAAACTGAACATTATTTTTTATATCTAGGAATTTAATGCAAACTTAAAAACTATTATGTTAAGCTAAAACTACTATGTTAAGCTATATCTAACCATTACTAGTTTACTAATGAAATATCACTGATGTGGAAACCACATTTATTCCGATAAAAATAAAAATAGTTTGTTATGATTTGCAGGTCTTTATCTACCCAATCAAAAAAATGTATGATTTGACGTAGAACAAATAAAGATATTAACAAAATAAAACAACCAATCTATACACAGACGGTTTATAAAAACTAAACATTATTTACATTTTTCGTTTAGAATATAAATATAACCTACTCCTAAATAATGTATAACCCTAAATAACCTGGACGCCTTATTTACCATGAACCTTTATTTTGCCTTTGTCAAAATTAAGTTATTGAGATTTGTAAGTCTTTAAGGAAACGCAAACATTAAATACATAGATATATAATGCTTTTACACAATTTAAATTCTAACAAAAACTATTTTGTAGAAAAGAATAGCCAAGTCTCGTAGAAAAAGTTGTGAGATCATTGGTTTAGCCCAAGTCTCCCCCTGTCCAAGTAAGTTCTAATTATCCAGTAAAAATAACTGATGTTGTTTGTCTTTCCCCCTCTCTATTCCTTGTCTCTTACAAACTCAAACATTTTCTTTCCCAAATAACTTTACTTGTTTAAATTTACGTTTAAAAACATTTTCTTACTGGGCAATCAAGCAGCACAGAGATAGGTTAAACAGTTTGCTGTTTAATTTATATATTCCCTATGGTTTATATTAAAAATTTTAATTTAATAAAATGCTACGTAGTCTTTTATACAACTTTCTATCTTCGTGCTGCGTAATTGCCGAGTAAGAAAATATTTTTATCTACGATTGATACGAAATATAAACATTATATCTCTGTTTAGATGCGTAGAAAGTGATTATTTACGTATTTATATTCATTGCGCATGCGCGTCTCATAGTTCTGAAGAATTCCTCTTCTTTACTACGCTAGCGCGGTAAAGAAGAGGAATTCTTCAGCTTTACACACGATTATCGAGTTTGTTTACATTTAACAAAACTAATTTGCTATTCTTTTATTAAAGTAACTGTTTATATCGAGTTTTTAGTGAAAAACAATGAATGAATCAAGTGGCTTTGACGAAAATGTAGAGAATAATACTCCTCCAGAAATAATTAATACGGCAAAAAATACAACTCAAGATTAATGCCATCTTTAACAAGAGAAGAGATACGAACTTACATACAGCAAGTTTATTTTTTTCTGTATTTATTATTTAAATCTAACAATCGTAGATAAAGTACGGTACGCAACTCGTGCGAAAACGGCATATTGCATTGCTCGTGAGGTTTTACCACCCTCGCTATCGCTCGGGTGCAAACTCCACACTCGCATGCAAAATGCTACTTTCCGCACTCGACGCGTAATGTACTATTAAATTTAATTGTCCAAAAAACAACTAATTTATCAAATTAGAAAGTTTCAAATATTTTTTTCTTTCTCATATAAAGAGACAGTATTGTGATGGCGTACAAATTGTATGTATTTATACACGTTTTGAGGTCCCCTGAGTCCAAAAAAGTGATTTTTAAAATTTGTCTCTCTATCGTCTGTTGTCTGTCTGTCGTCTACCAGTCGTCTAGCTGTCGTCTGAGCAAACGCGTGGAGCCTAACCTGCTGAACCGATTTTGACGAAATTTGGCGTACTAGAAAAAGGCAAAATCGATAAGTGAATTTTAGCTTTAAAAATGGGGAAAAATCTAGTTCCTGAAGAAAATTGCTTTAAATTGCTTTGTCGGGTTCGATTCTCCACCGAGTAGAAGTTATTTTTATGATAAATTATGATATAATGTACAATAACAATAATTATAAATGTACCTTTACGAAAACTCGAAAACTAATAAATGGAAAACAATGGGCTAAGTAATTATGAACTCGTATATGGGGAAGTTAGTGTGAGTTGTCTTGGACCGATTTTTATTTTCTCTCATAAAGAGAAAGTATTGTGATGCCGCGAAAATTCGATTTTGTAATTTTGAAGGATTTACACGTTTTGAGTCCAAAAAAGTGGCTTTAAAAAATGACGACTTTAAAGACACGTAGAGCCTAAACTACTGGGCCAATTTTGACGAATTTTGGTATGCATGTTTAGAAAAATCATACCCCGAGGTACCCGACAAAATCGAGAAATGAATTTTAGCTCTAAATTTGGGGACAATTACCCCCGAAAACTCTAAAATAAAATGATTTCTTGAAAAAGGTTTCAACGATTTTGATTAAAAAATTCTAAAATGTATTAAATTGAAATCTAAATCTAAAGATATTAGCGGTTATCCCGGGAAAGATCTCTAGTATCCGACGATATTGATGATCTGAATTTGTTGAAAATTGATAACAAAAGAGAAAAAACTTCTTGCATACGAGTTCGCAAGACATGTTTTCACTCAGCGTAAACTACCGACATAAAATGAAATGAAATCGGTAATTTATTCAAGTAATTGATAAAAGTATATGGAAGATAATTTTTATTCTTATCTCCACACCGGCACTTCCGCGACTTGATTACAAAATACTGAATTCAAAGGCGCCGGCCCGCCTTCTACGAATTGTTAATATACCTTCATACTAGGTAGGCCGAGAGGGCTGAGAGTTGATGGCAACCTCCTGTACTTTCCTGACTCCCTGTTACACGTATAAATCTTTTCGACTCTCTTCGGCCCTATGACGTGTGGTGGAGGGAGGCCCAACAGCTGGAGACTGGATTACACACCTCCTATAGCTTTTTAACTCCCTGTTATACTTTTCTGAGTGTTTAAGCTAAAAGTTACGTAACGTTTTTGACTTATGTTCCTTAGCCTAAACATAAAAATGTCAAACATTTTCTGGGATCTGGGACCGAGATTATATGAGAAAGTTAGTCTCGGATCGATATTTTTTATAGTGATGTATTATTGTTATTATTATATATTTATATAGGATTATTCTAAAGATTTTCTGTATTTAACTATTTCATTAAATTTGTGTCAAAGTGTTTACTAAATAGAACAAGAATTTTACTAAAACAATTATCTCTATGAAGAAAATTATTAGAACTACCATTACATAGAACAGTTGAATTAATTACCATTACCAGTAATAACACACTTGTTGGAGTCAACACAAAGCTTCCCCTAGTTTAACACAGTTTGCTCTTTGAAAGTTTATTGTGTTTCTTTGTTTTAAATAAATAACATTAACAGCGGATGCGGCTGCTTCACTGAGTCAATCCATTTTACTAAACAACTCTAAATATTCCACAAATAACATTATCAAAAGGATTTAAAGAGATGTCCTCTTGTCTTGAATTATAGTCATAAATTTTACTTTCAACAAGTTGTCTATGTCTCTAAGGCCATTACCATTTTCAAACAATAACAAGTAAGGCACACTTCACGTAAGTACGTGAAGCGATAACCGCCGGTTTCTGTACGATTAAGTCAAAATTATTAAATGTAAAATTTTGATAGTTTCCTATTCTTTTTCTGCACTTCAAGACCATTAAATTGATGTATAACATGTCATGATGACTAAAAACGTTTTTTAGTAGCCCGCCATATTGGTCGCCATCTTGGGGTATATTAAGTGTGAAAACTCCAAAAAGTGTACAGTTGTCACAAATGCCAAAATGCACCTGTAGCCGAATTCCCTAGCTATAGTAGTTATGAATTGAATCATGCCAACGGACAGACACCAGACAGACAGTCAGACTGAGCCGTTATACAAGGTTTCTTTTCGTACTTCTATAATCACCTCAAACCCTCTATAATCACCTATAACCCTCTATAATCACCTCTAACTACCTCTAACCACCTATAATCCTCTAACCCTCTATAATCACCTCAGACCCTCTATAATCACCTCTAACCCTCTATAATCACCTCTAACCCTCTATAATCACCTCTAACCCTGTATAATCACCTCTAACCCTGTATAATCACCTCTAACTACCTCTAACCCAATATAATCACCTCTAACCATCTATATCACCTCTAACCACCTCTAATTGCATCTTACCACCTATAATCACCTCTAACTCCCTCACACCACCTATAATCACCTCTAACCCTCTATAACCACCTCTAATCACCTCTAACCCTCTATAACCACCTCTAATCACCTCTAACCCTCTATAACCACCTCTAATCACCTCTAACCACCTCTGACCGTCAAAGGTTTTGGTTTGTTTTTTTCAGGAACAAGATTTTTATTAACGATAGGTCGAGAGGCCTAAAACTAGTAATATGAAATAAGCATTTATTTTATCGAGAGGCTTTCTACGTAAATAAAACGGGTCTTTTCTGCGATTCATTCTCTAAACTCTAAAGCGGCTTTCACACTGCGTGCGAGACCGAGCGAGGCCGAGTATAGCGTTTTTGTATTCACACTGCGAGCGAGAACAAGCGAGGCCGAGCCAAGCGTTTTTGTATACACACTTCGAGCGAGACCGAGACAAGCGTTTTTGTATACACACTGCGAGTGAGAACAAGCGAGGCTGAGCCAAGCGTTTTTGTATACACATTTCAAGCGAGGCCGAGGCAAGCATTTTTGTATTCACACTGCGAGTGAGAACAAGCGAGGCCGAGCCAAGCGTTTTTGTATTCACACTGCGAGCGAGAACAAGCGAGGCCGAGCCAAGCGTTTTTTTATACACACTGCGAGCGAGGCCGAGCCAAGCGTTTTTGTATTCACACTGCGAGTGAGAACAAGCGAGGCCGAGCCAAGCGTTTTTGTATACACACTTCGAGCGAGGACAGCCAAGCGTTTTTGTACACACACTGCGAGCGAGAACAAGCGAGGCCAAGCCAAGCGTTTTTGTATACACACTTCGAGCGAGGCCGAGCCAAGCGTTTTTGTATTCACACTGCGAGTGAGAACAAGCTAGGCCGAGCCAAGCGTTTTTGTATACACATTTCGAGCGAGGCCGAGCCAAGCGTTTTTGTATTCACACTGCGAGTGAGAACAAGCTAGGCCGAGCCAAGCGTTTTTGTATACACATTTCGAGCGAGGCCGAGCCAAGCGTTTTTGTACTCACACTGCGAGCGAGAACAAGCCAAGCGTTTTTGTATTCACACTGCGAGTGAGAACAAGCGAGGCCAAGCCAAGCGTTTTTGTATACACACTTCGAGCGAGGCCGAGCCAAGCGTTTTTGTATTCACACTGCGAGTGAGAACAAGCGAGGCCGAGCCAAG
The DNA here is from genome assembly GCA_951217055.1 of Gerris lacustris. Classification (NCBI taxonomy): domain Eukaryota; kingdom Metazoa; phylum Arthropoda; class Insecta; order Hemiptera; family Gerridae; genus Gerris; species Gerris lacustris. The sequence goes on along the minus strand of OX578284.1, from coordinate 54,747,339 downwards.
CGTTTTTGTATACACACTTCGAGCGAGGCCGAGCCAAGCGTTTTTGTATTCACACTGGGAGTGAGAACAAGCGAGGCCGAGCCAAGCGTTTTTGTATACACACTGCGAGTGAGAACAAGCGAGGCTGAGCCAAGCGTTTTTGTATACACACTTCGAGCGAGGCCGAGGCAAGCATTTTTGTATTCACACTGCGAGCGAGAACAAGCGAGGCCGAGCCAAGCGTTTTTGTATACACACTGCGAGCGAAGCCGAGCCAAGCGTTTTTGTATTCACACTGCGAGTGAGAACAAGCGAGGCCGAGCCAGCGTTTTTGTATACACACTTCGAGCGAGGCCGAGCCAAGCGTTTTTGTACTCACACTGCGAGCGAGAACAAGCGAGGCCGAGCCAAGCGTTTTTGTATTCACACTGCGAGTGAGAACAAGCGAGGCCGAGCCAAGCGTTTTTGTACTCACACTGCGAGCGAGAACAAGCGAGGCCGAGCCAAGCGTTTTTGTATACACACTTGGAGCGAGGCCGAGCCAAGCGTTTTTGTATTCACACTTCGAGCGAGAACAAGCGAGGCCGAGCCGGGCGTTTTTGTATTCACACTACGCGCGAGACTGACGCTGATCGGCCGATTATCTACCAATGCGAAAACGCTTAGCTAACAAAAACGCTCGAAACAATCGCCCGGGTCGGTTTGGTCTCGCGCACTATGTGAAAGCCACCTAAGGGATATTTTCTTATACATGGAAATTAATTCATAAAGGAAAGCTCACAAGAAAGGAAGATAGTATTATCATTATTTTAGTTTGGATTTATATGCTTTGGTAAAATTCTTTTTAAAAAGTAAACATTGGTAGATGCAAAGGTAATTCCTTAAATATAAACTAAAGGATTTCAAGGAATTCTCTGGCAACTTAGCAAGGCAACTTAACAAGCTAGATGAATAGATAATATTTTAATCATAACTTGAGTTGCTTCTAAAATTGGTTTCGTTCTTAAACCAGAGTATTCTTTAGTCGTTATCTTTAATTAAATCCGAGTTTTATAATTGCTCTTACAAAAATAATTATGAATAATCTAATTAACCATTAAAATAAATAATAGAATCAGCTTTAAACAAAAGTATTCCAGGTTATTTAAAAGGCAGTGAAAATTTAGTTTTACAAATGGAAAAAGCTTTAAAACTTCACGGCAAAGTAAATCAAAACGACACAAAGAACGAAAGAGGAATTCTCTTCTCTTTGAAGTAGTTTTCTTAAGTCAATATATATTTATCTAGAAATTGTAATCGACGAAAGGATAAGAATAATTATTTACGATTAACTAGAAGTCAGCGGATATAGCTAGACTCTTTCATTTAATCATAAGTTTACTGTTACAAATTGTGATCATTGTTACAAAAAAGTGCAAATCATTGTGCAAAAAAGTATCTGACTAACATTAAGCTAGAATTTTGTGTTCTAGTTAATCTTTTAGTGCCTTTTAAGAATATTTTGGCGGCTAAGTTTGTCTGCAGGACATAGCAAGCTTGCACATCTGATTATTTGTGACAACTGTATGATTTTTATTTGTGAGACTTGGTCATTTTAAAAGTTTGTTTGTTTGTCTAAAATTAAGTGGCGAAAAAATTATCCGAATTGAACGAAATTAGTTACACAGATTCACCTTACCATTTGTGACATCTTATGTTACTGTTTTAAAATATACTGAGTATAAAAAAAAGTAAGTTTTTTACATTGATCATCCCTAGAGCCCAAGAAGAAAAAGAATAATTTGAAAATTAAGGGCATAACTGAAGAATAATTAATAAGACATCAGTATAGTTTTTGGAACTTTCACACTTAATATTTTCAAAATGGCGGAAAATATGGCGTACGACTAAAAACAAAGTTTTTAATCAGCCTGACATGTTTTAAATTTTTTTTTTAACATCTTGAAAAGAAAAAAAAGGAATTTCTAATTATTAAAATTTCACATATAATATTTTTAAGGTGGTGGCCCATATCGAGGATGACTGAATATTAAAGGTTTTTTTTAGGCAACATGACATATTGAAAAGTAGGAAACACTCATGTAGCTAATGTTACAAATAGTGTATTATGTTACTAGGCTGTGAAGTGAGTTTTTTCTTTACCGCGGCAATTACATTTACTGTCTCGCTTCGCTCGAGAGTAAATATTGCCAATGAAAAGAAAATACACTTTACAGTCGTGTAGCATATGCTATTTCTTTCCGTGGTAGCAGACAATGAAAAAACATTAATATTAATCAATAATTTATATAATAATCACAAAGATTAGTACATACTTAAGATTTAAAAAAAAAGAAACCTTAAAAAGAGGTTACACTATAAGAAAAGATAAATAAAACGCATTGACATCTAGCGGATTTTAATCGTACTAAGAAGAATTTCTACAAAGATTGAAGCGCTAAAAACGGAAGTTTTGATAACTACTAGCTGTAAAGAAAAACATTTGTCGGTCCTAGGACGTAAAAAAAAAAAAATCTTTACAGCTAGGAGTAATGCAAAGATGGATTTTAGGCTCTAAAGTTACTATTGCACAGCCTACCACGGAAATTTTTTTTTTTTTGAAAATTAATATAGCTGACATGAGGGTGTTTAAAAAGAAGTTAATGCTTATATGGCATGTTACAAGTCATTATAAGGCTTATTTAAGGTATCTTTAACATAATTATGTTTGTAATTTTTTCCGTTTTGCCCTATATAAGAACAAAATGTACATTTCTCAACGCAAGTCCTTTAATCACTAGTAAAAAAAAAACTATGAATATTTTAACATTATTTAACACATTTATAATATTATGTTATTTAAGTTTAAAGTATTTTAGTCTAATAATATATTTATTGCAGGAAGAAATGCTCCATAATTAATATTTAAGCTGACTATTCGATTTTTTTCTAGTTCAAAAATTTAATTAATTTCTTGCTAAAAAAAGGGTTAACTTGCTCTGGAACGCGTTATAGATCTCGCTACCTTCCCTATTAATTAAGAAACCCCTTCACTAATTTACAGCCGAATCGATAAACCTTTTTTGCTCATGTTACCTTTCCTTATCCAAAATTCCACTGATAAATTCTCTAGTATAATCTATTAGTATTCGTAATACTTGCATTAAAATTTGTTTCCGAACCTACCAAAGGTAATATGAAGCTGTATAATCGTTCTAAAAAAAGTTTTTAATGTTTCCAAATTGAAATAAACAGGTCAAGTGTGTGCTAGACTTCTACGCTCGCCCTATCAAAGTTATAAAATAATAATTATATATTTTTGTAATCAGCTTGACGTACCCTTTCATATGATACCCCTCACGGTGCCGAAAAAAAATAAAAAAATTTTAACCCTTAAGTTTTTTTACCCTAATTCTTTTTTAAAAATATTTTTTTTAAGTCGCTATATTTTTAAAATATGTGGGTAGGTACAAGACACATACATGCCAAATTTCAAAGTGATCGGACGAAAGGTGTAGCCGTGAGAGCAGGCGACAGGACGGACGGACAGACACACGCAGGAAAATATAAGGGTCCTTGGTATTGCCTACGGACCCTAAAAAAACAATTAAAACAGAAATTAGTTTCTGACATAAGGGAACATCTGATTTTTAAGAAGGTTGATTGGTTTGTCGAGCCCACAAATGGTACCATATTATTTCCACCATGTTTGCACATAAACTTATTATGTTATTTGAGTTATTTGAAATTATTTAAGTTAAAAATATATGTGTGATTAAAATTTTATCAATCAAATATACATTTCTCTCAAGAGAGATAAATTTGTTTTTAAATATCTTCATATATATGACATTCATATAAATTATGTGAGTTATAGTCTGGAAAATTGAATAAAAACACCCTTAATTTTGCCTTGTTATATGCATTATGAAAGTTAACTCGATCTAGCCACAATATTGCTTTAATAAAGTTGGAACACCCTGGCCCATCTTTGTACGTATTGCTGCCATATTCTCTTTTGGATCTTATTAAATTTTCCTGTCGGGTTAAATAAGAAACCCTGAGCATTTATCGATCCTGAAAAACGAGTATTTGAAATGGAAGGGAATTATTTCTCAAATGAACTTATATGATATGGGAAAATTAAATAAATACTTATGGATTTGATTATTGCATTATAAAAGCAAACGCTAATTCTTAGAGGATTACTAATAAAGGAAGAAGAAGAACTAAAGATAGTACGATTGGAAAAGTAATGCGTGGAGGATTTCTAAAAGATTGCTATAGATTGGAAGAGTAATACTTGGAGGATTACTAGAAGATTGCTATAGATTGGAAGAGTAATGCTTGGAGGATTACTAGAAGATTGCTATAGATTGGAAGAGTAATGCGTGGAGGATTACTAGAAGATTGCTTTAGATTGGAAGAGTAATGCTTGGAGGATTACTAGAACATTGCTATAGATTGGAAGAGGAATGCCTGGAGGATTACTAGAAGATTGCTATAGATTGGAAGAGGAATGCTTGGAGGATTACTAGAAGATTGCTATAGATTGGAAGAGTAATGCTTGGAGGATTATTAGAAGATTGCTATAGATTGAAAGAGTAATGCTTGGAGGATTACTAGAAGATTGCTTTAGATTGGAAGAGTAATGCTTGGATGATTACTGGAAGATTGCTTTAGATTGGAAGAGTAATGCTAGGATGATTACTAGAAGATTGCTATAGATTGGAAGAGGAATGCCTGGAGGATTACTAGAAGATTGCTATAGATTGGAAGAGTAATGCTTGGAGGATTACTAGAAGATTGCTATAGATTGGAAGAGGAATGCCTGGAGGATTACTAGAAGATTGCTATAGATTGGAAGAGTAATGCTTGGAGGATTACTAGAAGATTGCTATAGATTGGAAGAGGAATGCCTGGAGGATTACTAGAAGATTGCTATAGATTGGAAGAGTAATGCTTGGATGATTACTAGAAGATTGCTATAGATTGGAAGAGGAATGCCTGGAGGATTACTAGAAGATTGCTATAGATTGGAAGAGTAATGCTTGGATGATTACTAGAAGATTGCTTTAGATTGGAAGAGTAATGCTTGGATGATTACTAGAAGATTGCTATAGATTGGAAGAGTAATGCTTGGAGGATTACTAAAAAAGGTTAGATAAAACCTAAAGATAGTAAGTTTGATGTAGATTGGAAGAGTAATGCTTGGAGGAATACTAATATAGGTTGAAGAAAAACTAAAGATAAAAATAATATGCTATAGATTGGAAGAGTAATGCTTGGAGGATTGCTAAAAGATTGCAATAGATTGGAAGAGTAATGCTTGTAGGATTACTAAGAATGGTTGAAGAAAAACTAAAGGTAGAAAGATTGCTATAGATTGGAAGAGTAATGCTTGGAGGATTACTAATAAAGTTTGGAGAAAAACTAAATATAAAAAGATTTGAAGAGTAATGTTTGGAGGATTGCTGATAAAGTTTGGAGAAAAACTAAAGATAAAAAGATTGGAAGAGTAATGTTTGGAGGATTGCTGATAAAGTTTGGAGAAAAACTAAAGATAAAAAGATTGGAAGAGTAATGTTTGGAGGATTGCTGATAAAAGACTGCTTACGTTTGTAACATTAATTGTAAAGGACGAAAGGAATATTGAATTTTGAAGGACTAAGAATTTCTCAAGTTAAATTAATGCTGTAGTTTGGAGGGTAGCTCATAAAGACCGAAGGAATGCTAAAGGTAGTAAGATTGGAAGAGTGGTAAATGTCGAAAGATTAAATAAACGTTTAATGGAATGCAAAATATTGAAGAATTCAACGAGTGGAAAAGTTTGTAAATGTTTGATTTAATTTAAATTCTAAACATTGGACGATTGTTGAAGGACTTGATTGCTGAAGGAAGATTGCTTAAGTTCGAAGAAATGTTAAATTATTGAGCGTATCACAAGTTATTAAAAACCTCTTTCCGCTTGAGCTTGTTTATTATTAAAATTTTCATTTCAATCCGATTCAATTTTCTCGCGTTGAAGCGTCAATGATAAATTCTAGAGGCAATTCTGGTTTGTGCTTTATAACAACATGACATACTAATAAATTCGAATTACGATACAAACTTTTGTTTATACAATATAAAGGCATTCATTAAGATTTTAATTAAACAAATATATACATATCAGGAAGCTACATCACTGTTTTTGATATAGTAAAATCTATTAAGCATCTCTTCGATAGCAATATAGCCGTCAAAGGACAAACAAATCAATAAAACAAATCAATGTAATTAATAGTTTAAAATATTTCTTAATAAAATTGCGTCGTCCAATTGTGTTAACATTTTCCACAAAGCTTTTTTAGTTCGTGTCATCATGTACAATTTTTCTTTAAAACACTCCAAAGGTTTGTTGAGATTGTCTGTAAATTGTTATGAGTGTTAAAATAGTGTATTAAATGCGTAACTATTTATTATGAATATTAGGTAAGGCAAATGCCAGGCGCACTTTTAGAATCTGCACGACATAGCCTTAGTAATACTGCCAGTATAAAAAGTATAATTATTGAAATCAAAGAAGTATTCCTTACAGTAATTATAATCCCTATGCATTTCGGTCTAAAGAGAAAACAATGCAGACATTAAATATTATAATTTTGTGGCACACAATAGTAAGTTCAAGAATCAAGAAGCTGTTTCATCAACGCCATCACAAAGGTAATTCATTAAAAGCATCAAGAAGCTGATTCATCAACGGTATCAAGAAGCTAATTCATTAAAAGCATCAAGAAGCTGATTCATCAACGGTATCAAGAAGCTAATTCATTAAAAGCATCAAGAAGCTGATTCATCAAAAGCATCAAGAAGTTGATTCATCAACGGAGTTAAGAAGCTGATTCATCAATGGCATCAAGTAGCTGATTCATCAACGGCATCAAGAAGCTGATTCGTTAACGGCATCAAGAAGCTGATTGATCACTGGCATCAAGGAGCTGATTTATCACTGGCATCAAGAAGCTGATTGATCACTGGCATCAAGGAGCTGATTTATCACTGGCATCAAGAAGCTGATTGATCACTGGCATCAAGAAGCTGATTGATCACTGGCATCAAGGAGCTGATTTATCACTGGCATCAAGAAGCTGATTGATCACTGGCATCAAGAAGCTGATTGATCACTGGCATCAAGAAGCTGATTGATCACTGGCATCAAGAAGCTGATTGATCACTGGCATCAAGAAGCTGATTGATCACTGGCATCAAGAAGCTGATTTATCAGGCCTTTGAATGATGGAAACAAAATGCAAGCACAATTAATAAAGAATTTAAGCAAATCTCAGATTATCAATAAATCCTCTTTACATATTCCTTAACGTTGAAGTATTTTAACTATTGAGTCAGCGAGGAAAGAAGAAAAATAAAATGTTAAATAACAAAAATCAAACTAACATAACAAAAATGAAACCTTTTTTGTGTTTGGTTCGATAAAATCATGATAATTAAGTTGAAACAAGAAGTAATTTGGACGTTTTTATACTTTTCCCCTCGGATCTATCCTGTTTTTGCTTCAGTTTATAACTCTATTATGTTGGAAAGCTCTTAAGAGAAAAGCATCTTTGTTTGTGGTCTCTTAGTGATGAAATTATTAGGGTGGACGCATTATCTAGAGAAGATATCTTTCCTTCTTTAGTTACCTTAAGAGAGGTTTTTAACCTCTCCTTTTTTATGATTATTATATTACAGCCTTCACTCTGTCCTTAACATTCTTAAATAAAAAATAAAAAAAAAAAGTAAAAAGTAAAAACCTTAATTTACGAGAGATTTCTGTATACCTATACATCATAACACGAATCATTTAAACAGATATACAGATGTATTTTAAGGTTAGGGTATTTATCAATTTCCGTTCCCTGGTACTTAGATAATATGGCTGCAAGGTAAATTTCTTTTTTAAATCTTCTTTAATTATCTTATTTAATCTTCTATAATTATAAGGTATATTAATTATCTTCTTTAATTTTAGGATAGGTAGGTGGGAATTTTGTAATTTTAGCTTGAGTAGTTTAAACACTTCAGTGGTGGCACCCTTGCTTTTAGGGAACGTTGTGTTCAGCTGAGAAAAGAGGAATGGCGTACCTGAGCTATAGAGTTTGCCAATGTGAAACTCCCTTTTCTTTTTTTAGTGTTTTGTAGATAATTCTCAAAACCCTTATGCCGAGGGCGATGTTTGTCTGTCCGTCGCTCTTTGGTTCATATGGCCCGAACCGTTTAAGCTAAAGAGCTTAAATTTAAAACACTGCCGCAACTTTTGGACTTAACCACAGGAATAATGTACAGAAGTTAAAAATTAAATATGCTTAAATATTTTATTTTTGCTAGAATATATAATAACATAAATGGATTAGAAAAATTGAACTAGGTTTTACTTCCCACCCCTAAGTGGAAATTTTCATGTTTTAGACTAGGGGGCTCTTGCCCCCTAGTCTAAAACGATTTCGATCGCTTTAGAGATTCGCTTTTCGATCGTCGAAAAGCGGCCGCTGCCTTGAACCTTCGCACAATTTGACACATTTGTTTGTTTACAAAACTTTTTTAATAATATAGATAGATATTTAATTAGGAGGATATCCTTTATATAATCGAGTAGTGTCCCGACGACTCACCTTGAAATTATTTGTTATTGCCAAGCTAAGACAACCACATTTATTCCAATATAAATAAATGTTCGTTTTGATTTGTTGCTCTTTAAATAGATATAAAATAACTTATCTAAATAAATTTTACTTTTTTTTAAATCTAAAATTATGCCTGTTGCCACGGGCCTAAGGGCTCGAATAGATATACAGGGTGTTCCAGCTCAACAGGGACACAGAGCAGGGTGTGATTCTATATCCAATTTGCTACCAAAAATGTTATATTATCACATGTCCTATCGACCTTCGTTTTCAAGATATATCGATATATATATAGTTTCGATATATTTGTGAATTTTGCAATAAAATGCTCTGTAACTCAACAACTAATATAGCTAAAAAGATGCGGTCTTCACCGTTAGAAAGTGCATTAAATTTCCTTTAAAAACCCCTAAACATTTACTCGTGAAGCTCCATTTGAAGTGAGAATACAACCATTAAAAACTAATAAAATATTAGATTAAAAATGACAACAAAAATATGACCCTCCATAACTTTGTTGTTTGCATAGTCAACATATATTTCTGAATAGCTTAAAAACTACGCCAAATCATAAGCTTTCTAACGACGTAACATATGCTATACTTTACTAAAAAGTATGGAATAGAAAAGCAAAAATATTGCGAAAAATTTGCAAAAAAGTTGTATATTTTTTGTTGAATAAAAAATTAATTTATTGATATAATTTAAGATATCGTTTTTACTTAACAAAAAAATTAATTGAGCTGATTGCAACTGTTGTGAGCCATTTTTTTAATGATATAGACTAGTGAGAAAATGAAGCTATAAATCTTATATACAAGAAATTGTGGTTTTTAGTGGTCATTAAGATGAGCTATAATATTTTGTATTATATTATACATTCTTTAGCTTGTTTCTCTCTCCCATTCGCAATATTTTTATTTCTCTGTACTATACTTTTCAGTAAAGTACAGCATATGTTACGTCGGCGCACCAAGTAAAAATCCGTGGGGTTAAGTTAGGTGAGCATGGTTGCCAGATAATAGGTCCACTTCGGCCTGCCACATGTCCTGCCTTCATATTTCAAATCTTAATAAAAATAAAGTACATATCAGAAATTATATGACATATACCACTGAATCAGCATAGGTCGTACACATAAGAAGGGGGGAGAGAAACAAGCAAAAGAATGTATGATGTAATAAAAAATATTTTAGTGAGCAACTCATCTTAAAGACCACAAAAACTGACCACTAAAAACCACAATTTCTTGTATATAAGATTTATAGCTTCATTTTCTCACTAGTCTATATCATTAAAAAAAATTGCTCACAACAGTTGCAATCAGCTCAATTAATTTTTTTGTTAAGTAAAAACGATATCTTAAATTATATCAATAAATTAATTTTTTATTCAACAAAAAATATACAACTTTTTAGCAAATTTTTCGCAATATTTTTGCTTTTCTATTCCATACTTTTTAGTAAAGTACAGCATATGTTACGTCGTTAGAAAGCTTATGATTTGGCGTAGTTTTTAAGCTATTCAGAAATATATGTTGACTATGCAAACAACAAAGTTATGGAGGGTCATATTTTTGTTGTCATTTTTAATCTAATATTTTATTAGTTTTTAATGGTTGTATTCTCACTTCAAATGGAGCTTCACGAGTAAATGTTTAGGGGTTTTTAAAGGAAATTTAATGCACTTTCCAACGGTGAAGACCGCATCTTTTTAGCTATATTAGTTGTTGAGTTACAGAGCATTTTATTGCAAAATTCACGAATATATCGAAACTATATATATATCGATATATCTCGAAAACGAAGGTCGGTAGGACATGTGATAATATAACATTTTTGGTAGCAAATTGGATATAGAATCACACCCTGCTCTGTGTCCCTGTTGAGCTGGAACACCCTGTATATATGTAAACAAAATTTACGCTCACCTTACTTTTTTGTACTTGATATTTTCTAACTGATGTTATTTAGAAAACAAATTTTATTATTATATTTCTTAGTGTTCACAAGTGATTGAGGTCAGATACCACCTTTGAATATTTTATTCAGGGTTTGAATTATATCTGTATCAATTATTAATTAGGATTTTTTTTTATTTATTGTATTAATTTGTTCTAATTTACTTTTGGTTTGATACCTACCAACATATTTGTTTTTATTTTACTACGTTTTTATTAGCTTGCTTTCTTGTTTGTTTGTTTGTTTATGGGGGTTCCAGTACAAATCTTGCAATCGATTCTTAACTAACTTCCCGAGTAGCTAGACTTTTGAAACTTTTAGAATAGCTCAGAGCACGATGACAATGCATTATTTTATTACTTTTAGCCATATTACAACAGAATTCCATTTGTTTTCAGCAAATTTTGCTGTATGGAAAGTTAGTTCGGAAAAAATTCGCAAGTTATTTCATTTGTTTTGACATGACTCATAGTTACGATCTTCACTTTGGCGGGTTTCAAATTTATGATTTATGACAGAAAATTTAAAAACTTAGTATATAAAAAAATATGTTTATCATGTAATTATTTGTACCTGTATTTTATTTAAAAGTAGAAGGAAAAGTCTCTCCACGTAAAATATTTATTTAAAATCAAAGCAGTTTTCTGCCTCTATAAGGCCATCTTCAGTGCCTAAACAAACAGTAACCGAATACTAATTAAAATGTCAATAAAGAAACCCAAACAAATGAATACGAAACAACAGTCAAAGGCAAGCAAACACCAATATCAATAAAAAGAAAATAATAAAAGTAAGAAAATAAAAATAAAAATTAAACAGTCCAACAGTTAAAAAAAAACATAAAAACGAAGTTACAAACATTATTAAAACATTATTAAAATAGGTTAAAATAAAGAAATAAAGAATATTTACGAAGAGAAAAAAATCCCAAAGAAGTGTATTTTATTTGTAGGTTAGTTTAAAAAAATAGACTGCCAATTGGTATGGCACATAGCTTCCTCACATGCTATCATGTACTTTATAGATTTTATGCTTTTACATGCCATTATTGTCTAATTTGTATAATTGTTTCCCCCTTTTTTTTAATCTGTCAAAATTGATTTAATTTTTTACATGAATTAAAGTATCAATTTAGCAAAAGATAAAGAGCCCAGACGATTAAAATTAATCTAGGGTTATCTGTGGACTACTGTAAAAAAATTATAAAAGTTTAATACAAATCAAATGAGTACTTTTGAAGCTATAGGTGTAAATGAATGTATTTTTGAAACAAATTAGCGCAGAAGGTTGAAACTTATATGGGACCAACAATGAGCTAATTATGACCTACCATCCAAATTTCATTAAAATCGGACAAGTAGTTTTTAAGATATGTTGGTTCGCAAAAATTGAACTACAGACCGCCAGACCGACAGACCGACAGACCGACAGACACGGAACCAAAAATGTTCCCTGATGTCTGAAACGGATTTCTGTCTTGGAATTTTGAAATTGGAGACCTAAAAATTTTTTGTTCTTCAGAACGATCACATAGCTTCCGTTACCTTCGGTAAGCTCGGAAGCAATACCCTAAGAAAATAAAGGAATGCTAAAACTCCGCCAATATTATTCACAGAAAGTTTGTCGGTCGGATCTTTATCCTCATTTCTATGAATTTTGTTCGTTGTAGAGAAATGATATTTTGTTCAGGAGAAAAACTTTAATATAGAGAATACGTGGGACATTTAGATTTTTGTTGTATAGAAATTCGTTAAAACGAGGTCTAATTTTAGTTAGGTTTTTATCAATATTGGTAAAACAAACATACTACACTTTACAGTATCAGTAACAATATGGTAAAATTTAAAATCGTGTGCAAATTATGAGGCGTTATAGTAATTCACAAAGTATATTTTAGTAGGAACACGAAGAAAGTAGAAAAAATATCAAGGGTTCTTCTCACACCTTTATGATTATGTTAGCAGAGTAATATTTGTTACATATTATAATCCTGCTCTATCCTTTTCAAATATTTACTATTACCATCTTTTTTTTGTATATTTATTTGTTTAAACGGGGGAAAAGTAAACTGCAGAGGAGAAAAAAACAAAAGACTTTAAGTTATGAAAAATGTATAATATTATAAAATAACACTAAATAGTATTTTTGCTTCCGAGATTACCAAAGGTAACGGAAGCAATGTGATCGTTCTGAAGGAAGAAAACAATTTATGTTCCGATTTAAAAAAATCCAAAACAGAAATCAGTTTTAGACATTAGGGAACATTTTTGGTTCAGTGATTGTCGGTCGGTCTGTAGTTCAATTTTTGCGAACCAAAATATCTTAAAAACTACCCGTCCGATTTTAATGAAATTTGGATGGTAGGTCATAATTGTTGGTCCCATATATGTTTCAACCTTACGCACTGCCCCTATTTGTTTCTCTTTTACATGCGCACAAACATACATTTATTTACACCTATATCTTCAAAAGTCTTTATGAAATTTAGATGGTTAGTGAAACGTAGCCCGCAGATAGCCCTAAATTAATTTCAACCTTTTGCGCTCTTTAAATTTTGCTAAATCAATACTTGGATTTACAAAAGGGGGGGGGGAATTAAACAAATTTGACAATAATAGGTAACAAACGCATAAATTCATTAAAGTATACAAAATAGGAGATCTAAACAAACAACAGCATTGTCCTAATTTAAAAGAATGGACTTGTTTCTGTTCCAAATATAAAATTTCCTCGACAAAAATCCCTTTGTGAAATCAGGGAAAATTTTGGTCTTGTGACGGTCTGACGACAAAGTTAGCCTTCATCAAAATGCTCATTACGTCAAAAGTTTTCAGTTGAATAAAAAGAAAATGAAATAAAAGCAAATCGTCAAACTTCTACAAGAAAAAACTAAATTTTTACGACTATTCCAGCCACGAACGACAAAATTTATTATGTTTAAATGGGAATACAAAAATTGGATTTTTTTCCAGTCTTATTTCTTAATAAAAAATAAAAGAAAGTTTTATTCCAGAATGGAAAGAGAAGTTTTTAAGAACTTTTCAGAATATCCAACCTATTAAACGTTTCTTCTAGAGCGATTCTGAAGAGGCAAATAAAGAGTTCTTAACATTGTTCCATATCTACAGTCTACGATCCATGGTTATACAACATACCAAATAAAAAAGTTCAGTATTCGTAAGCCATTAAGAATAATGGCGAAATATCATCAAACACCAATAAGAATGTGAAGAGCATCGGGCATATAACTTTAAAAAAGTGAAAAAGTATAAAAATAATGTTGAACCCATGTGTCGTATACTTACTTCTAAGTTTCAAGTACCAACCGATCACGTAATAGTCATTTGTTTTGAATCTTGCTTTAAACAGCCGCCAGCAGACTAATCAATAACTAGAAGAAAAACCTAAGAAACCAATAAAACAAAGATAACCCTCTTCTGAAAGAATAAAGAAATCGTAGCCCGCAGATAGCCCTAAATTAATTTCAACCTTTTGCGCTCTTTAAATTTTGCTAAATCAATACTTGGATTTACAAAAGGGGGGGGGGGATTAAACAAATTTGACAATAATAGGTAACAAACGCATAAATTCATTAAAGTATACAAAATAGGAGATCTAAACAAACAACAGCATTGTCCTAATTTAAAAGAATGGACTTGTTTCTGTTCCAAATATAAAATTTCCTCGACAAAAATCCCTTTGTGAAATCAGGGAAAATTTTGGTCTTGTGACGGTCTGACGACAAAGTTAGCCTTCATCAAAATGCTCATTACGTCAAAAGTTTTCAGTTGAATAAAAAGAAAATGAAATAAAAGCAAATCGTCAAACTTCTACAAGAAAAAACTAAATTTTTACGACTATTCCAGCCACGAACGACAAAATTTATTATGTTTAAATGGGAATACAAAAATTGGATTTTTTTCCAGTCTTATTTCTTAATAAAAAATAAAAGAAAGTTTTATTCCAGAATGGAAAGAGAAGTTTTTAAGAACTTTTCAGAATATCCAACCTATTAAACGTTTCTTCTAGAGCGATTCTGAAGAGGCAAATAAAGAGTTCTTAACATTGTTCCATATCTACAGTCTACGATCCATGGTTATACAACATACCAAATAAAAAAGTTCAGTATTCGTAAGCCATTAAGAATAATGGCGAAATATCATCAAACACCAATAAGAATGTGAAGAGCATCGGGCATATAACTTTAAAAAAGTGAAAAAGTATAAAAATAATGTTGAACCCATGTGTCGTATACTTACTTCTAAGTTTCAAGTACCAACCGATCACGTAATAGTCATTTGTTTTGAATCTTGCTTTAAACAGCCGCCAGCAGACTAATCAATAACTAGAAGAAAAACCTAAGAAACCAATAAAACAAAGATAACCCTCTTCTGAAAGAATAAAGAAATCGATTGGAATAAAAAATACCGAGTGAAAGTTCAATAACAATTGTTATTTTATTTTCTTGATCGCTGATCAACCACGGTTATAAAAATCACAGGGAGTTACCCTTGCATACAAGTACTTTTTAGGGTTTCGTAGTTAGGGTTTAAACATATACGTTATTAACTGCTCTATATGAAAATAAAAATCGGTCCAAAGCAACTCAGAGAAACTTTCCCATATTATACAAGTTCATAATTACTTGGCCTAGTGTTTTTTGTTTATTAGTTTTCGTGATTTTGTAGATAAATTTAATTATTATTGAACATTTCATCAAAATGTATCATAAAAATAACTTCCCCTCGGTGGGGAATCGAACCTGGCCTCTCTCCGTCCGTGTTTAATGCTACCTATTTTCTCCCGAACTACATTTTTCCCGGGAAAACGGCATATTTATATCGTTAGATTCGTATTTAAATGGACTACATTTTAAACTTTTTTTAATCAAATTCGTAGGAATCGTTTTCGAGAAATACTTTTTATTCACGTTTTTCGGAGTTTTTGAGAGTGGCACCCCCAAATTGGAGCTAAATTAATTTCTCGCTTTCGCCTAGGGGTTTTATTTTTCTTAACACGTATGCCAAATTTCGTCAAAATCGGCCTAGTAGTTTAGGCTCCATTCGTCTGCACAGACGACAGAGAGATATTTTTTTTAGACTCAGGGGACCTGAAAACGTGTAAGCCAATTAAAATCTTAAACTTTAATTTTCGTGCCATCACAATACTGTTTCATTATATGAGAAAGTAAAAATCGGTTCGAGACAACTCAAACATTCTTCATACACAAGTTCATAACTACTTAGCCCAGTGTATCATTTCTCGA
Organism: Gerris lacustris; assembly: GCA_951217055.1. Taxonomy (NCBI): domain Eukaryota; kingdom Metazoa; phylum Arthropoda; class Insecta; order Hemiptera; family Gerridae; genus Gerris; species Gerris lacustris. The sequence continues at coordinate 54,731,491 of OX578284.1, read as the reverse complement.
TTTTGCCTCGAGATATATGATTTTTCTGAACTTGTATGCAAAATTTCGTCAAAGTCGGCCCAGTAGTATAAGCTCCACGCGTTTGCGCAGACGGCAGACGACAGACAGACTTTTTATTGGACTCAGGGAACACGTGTAAATCTATCAAATCTTAAAAGCGAATTTCCGCGCCATCACAATCCTTTCTCTTGATATGAGAAAGTGAAAATTTTATAATAATTATGAGAAATTAGTCTATTAGTATAAAAACACTACAAATACTAAGTTAATAAGTTTCATCTCCAGTAGGGAAAAAAAGTTATGTTTTTGAATTAGTTTAGAGGGACTAAAACAGGTCTTTTCATCCCTGAACTCAAAAAGTAGGGAGAAAAAGTAAAAGTAGGGTAAAAAAGTAAAGTAGGACAAAAAAGTAAAGATTGCAACTTAATTATTTTATAAATAATAAAAAATGAATGGCTAATGTAATGAAGTTGTTGAAATCAGGTTGACGGCACAGCGCTTTTTTGACCATGTTTATCTTTGTTATATCTTTGTTTAACCTGCATCTTAATAACCTTCTATTTGAGTTTAATTCCAATTCTTATTTGTTTTTAATATTGAATCTCTTATATCTGCTATTAAAAGTGCTAATAATTATTGTTATTTATTAAAATATTAAATAAAAACTGTGCAATGGACGAAAATGTGTATCTTTTTTCTACTGGAGATAAAATATTGTATGTACCTCGTGAGTAAAGTGCCATTATTCCCCTCGCGATAATTATCTCCCTCGGCTGCGCCTCGGGAGCTAATTAGAGTTATTCCCTCGGCTGCGCATCGGGAATTAAAGAGTCTAATTCCCTCGGCTTCGCCTCAAGAACCAACTTTTTCGCTCAGGGAATAATGGCTTACTTTACTCCCTAGGTGCATAAATAACTATTATATTACTACTCGAGTCTTATTTGGCTCTTCATCAGGTATATTAATAAAAAATAAAAACACAAATATAGTAAGGTTTAAAGTAGTAAGACAGGTTATAAACAGTTTTGTCGTATGAGTACTTAAAGAAAAGAAAACTATACAAAGATTTACAAATCTGTATTATTATTATTTATAGCCTTTAGTTACAGAATAAGGTTGTGTGCACCGAGTATAGAGACTAAATAGAGGTGTCATGATATAGGCCGGAGGAAGTGGGGAGTAGCACCAGCTTCCCCCTCCCTTAGAATACAAACAAGCTATAAAATACAAGACTTTTCTCAGAGTAAAGGGGTTAGTGTTATGACCGGAGACAATTATTTAAAAGGTGTTTATCACCGAGTACAGAGACTAAATAGAGTAGCTAAAGAGGGAAGGCAGATGGCACCATTTTTCCACTAGAGTACTAAAATTGAAACCTTCGTCCTGGTTGTCAAGTTGTCCGTTTTCAAATTATAATATAAACAATAAACACCTTTTGAATACTTGTCTTCTGTCATAACACTACCTTTTTACACTGAGAAAAGTCTTTTATTTTATAGCTTGTTGGTATTCTAGGGGTGGGGGACGCTGGTGCCACTCCCCACACCCTCCGGCCTATATTGTGACACCTCTATTTAGTCTCTATACTCGGTGGTCTTAAGTTACAGAAAAATGTCGGTGTTTTTCTGCAGGTTATTATCAGTGTTGTCGAATGAGTACTTAAAGAAAAGAAAACTATACAAAGATCTAAAAATGTGTATTATTATTTTTAAATAGCCCTTAGTTACAGAATAAGGTTGTGTATTTGTCTACAGGTTATAAACAGTGTTGTAAAATGAGTACTTAAAGAAAAGCAAACTATACATAGATCTACAAATGTATATTTTTATCTTTAAATAGCCTTTAGTTACAGAATAAGGTCGTGTGATTGTCTACTAAAGAGATTAGGAGAGGATAGGTGTTTAACGAGGGACTACGGATGGTTAGGTAAATGAAGAGGAAAGTTTTTAGTAGTGGGATGAGCCAAGTTACCGTATAAAAGGAATTGTAAAGGTCATTGTGAATTATTAGGTTGGAAAAATAAAAAGAAAAGGTTAGGATTAAGTAAAATTAAATATTAGGGAAATTCAGTTTAAATAAACATTTTAATCTTAGCTGAAGTCTTTATTTAGTTAATACTTTCAACATAATTAAACAGGCCACAACTTTTATCAGTTAGTTAATTCATGAAATAATATTGAATATTTTAATTCTTTAAGTTTTTTTTTTTACAACTTAATTACATTATGCTAATTTTAAGGTTTATATTAAAACTAAAAGTAAACTTGTAATCACCCTAAATGTACTTTTTTGCTCGTTGATTTCTTAAAGGTTGATTAACACATTGTTAAAAACAACAACAATCCTTATCAGTAATTATCATTCAACTAATCAATTCAATGATTGTGTCGCAACAACGACGTAATATAATATAATATAATGCAGTATTAGAGGAGAACCAAAATACTTATAGATAATAAATTAGAATTACAACAGAAAAATAAAAATTTTTGATTGTGGCCTTACAAGATGCTAACTATAATTCCATATTTGTTGCAAGTACTTGTATCCAAGTGCATTTTAGGGTTACATAGATTATTAAGAATATACGTTATTACATTATGAAATAACTTTTTTTTTTAAATTTTCCAATCCTGCTCATCTATATAAAAATTAAAATATATAAACAAATTTAGGCGGAAGGCCCCAAAAATTAAATAATAAATTAAAGGGACCCTCGTTCGATCCCACGGAGGGCCACAATTTTTCTTATTAAGTAATTACAACAAGGTGAATAACATTTTTTCGAAAACTTTTCATAGCCCTATAATAAGGTATTTGCATGCATTATTTAAAAAAAAAAAAAAAATGTTCTAGCTAAAAATGTTATAGGATGGTTGGAGGAGGGATTTTTTTAGATATATTTTCTCATAAAACCAATAAGGATGCAAAATTTAAAACAATAAATAAATATTTGACTTTACCACAATTTTGTGAATTACGCATGCTCATATTAAATTTTTATCTTCTCTTTTTTTTCCTATGGGTGGGTCAAAAAGTTTCGTCGGTATGTATTTCAAATTTTAACTCTTAACCAGTTAGGTAGATATGAACTGAAGAGCGACTGACGGACAGACACATCACCCTCGGCATAAGGGTTTCGAGAAGTATCTACAAAACACTAAAAATTTATTGGGGGGCCAATAAGAGCTCAGGAATTTCAAACCCTGTAGTCCCATTGGCTCCCCACCACATTTTTATGACTTTCCCGCGCTGTCAACACACTAAAACTTATTTGGCACCGACTTTAACTTAGTATTGCAGTTCCTAGAGAGTTGACAGAAATAATATGACAGTTTGCTTGCTAACCCTGATCCTCTCTGTTACGAAATGACGATTTTTTTGTGGTTTAACAATATAATGCTAATTTTTGAAAGTAATCCCAGAGACGGGAAAAAGTCATAAACGTCATAGTCATATGATTTTGTCATAAAATAGCCATTTTACGCATAAACGTCATAAAATGGGAGTTTCTTGTAATAAACGTCATAGAATGGCCTTTGTTTGCCAAATGTTTAGCAAAAAGGTTATTTTTTTTTTTGTTAATGCAAATTTTTAAATTGAACATTCGTGGTCCGGTTCCAGGTAAAAGTGCAGTTCGAACAAAAAACCCTTACACCAGCTTAGTGAATGGCCTGGGCTCTTAATTCCCTGACCACTTTCGGACTTAACTAATGCGCTTATGCATACCTACAACCAAAGAGGCACCAACGGTCATCCCTAATTCCAAACTAGGGCTCCTGATCGGCTCCTTCTTGGAACAACTCCTTAAATTAGAATCCAGGCAGTTTAAGATAGATTCTCCGATCAGCCAATTGTAAACCCATTGGATTAGGAAGTCTCCTGATTGGCTGTTCCATAATTAAGACTTTGTATAAATCCTAAATCTATGGTAAGGGAGTAGAATGTTTAATTGCTCATTTGATGACAAGTAACACGAGTAAGAAACTCGTGTTACTTGTTTCTTGATTAATTTTACTCGCGTAACTAGTTTCTTCATCGATTCTACTTGTGTCAGAATGCCGAAAACTCCTGCAAACAACTTAGCGCTTAAGCGTAAGTGGATGTTAGGGGAGGTAGACTTTTCTTTGGAAGGTGAAACATTCTTCTGTAAGCCATGGTGATAAACAGGTAAGTTCTACAGTTAAATAAGTAGTCGAACTCAATAAGACTTAAAGTATATTTTCATAGACTAAATACAAAGGAATTACAAATAGGATCTTATTACTATATTACGTCGAAGTCTGGCTACTCAAGTGTGCCTCCTTGTTGCAGGGTAGGTCCTTTTATATGGCTTAGGGTCAAGATAGTGAAGATAGCTCGGTCACATATTGATAGATGATTCACATATCGCATATCTTTGTGTGAGTCTCTCACGCTATAGACAGTGTGACACATGTAGATATGACTATGTGACTCATAGATATAACTCCTCCCTTCTTAAGTGTGAAGTGACCTCACGAACAGCAAAGAGGTGGAGATAAAACTGCGATCAGTGGTGAAGGTGCAGGATCAGGTGCTTTTAAAAGAAGCGGTGATGTCGTGTAGTTTCTTTCCTGTTCATTGGTTTCTCTGAACTTCTCTGTTTATGTCGGAACAACTTGGACATTTTATCTAGAAATATCTTTTAGTTTACTAAATTATTTTACAATAAAATTTGACGACTAATTATACAATTATTTCTTATGATAACATACTTTTAATCTAAATCTAAATAAATTATATTAAATAATTCTAATACATTAAAATTTCTAAATTAAAGTATTCATATGCATTAAAAAATTGTTAAAACGTAAATAGTGTGTCTTCTTTAACTTTAATAAATTCAAATAGAAAAAAAAGAAAATAAATAAACTAGAGTATAACGTTATAAAATTATGAACGTTATAGTTTACTAAATTATTTTACAATAAAATTTGACGGAAACTAATTATACAATTATTTCTGATGATAACATACTTTTAATCTAAATATAAATAAATGATATTCAACAATTGTAACAAATTAAAATTTCATAAATTATTTCTTCAAATTATTTATAAGCATTGAGAGATCATTTAAACGTAAAGGGTGTGTATTCTTTTACTCTAATAAATTAAAAAATAAAAATAAAATAAAAACAATTAAACTTAGAATATAAAAGTATGAACTTATACTTGAAATTATCATAATATTTTTATTTTTACTGGTTTGACGCATTAGTTGAAACAATTTATATTTTCCTACAAAATTTATTTCTTAACATAAGATAATATTCTTAAATCTATTATTAAATCTAAGTATATAGCTTTGTTTACAATGGGTTACTATCCTTATATATTAGTTTGGCGGGATAAGCTAATAATAATAAATCTTGTCTACAGGCGTTGTCCTTTACTTGGGTGTTGTCTCTTATTTGTCAGGAGATATTTGGCTTACTTTTCTGTAGTTCCTCCCTTCTTAAGCGTGAAGTGGCCTCATGAACGAATTAAAGCGGTGCGGTCTGAAGGGCTGCACTCAATAACGGCGGAGAAGAGGCAGGGGCCTTTCTGAGAGGTGCCGAGACGCTTTGCACAGTTGCAAGGGGTATGGCTGGATCTTGCTTGTCTTCTGAGGCTGGAGTAAGGTTTTGTCGTGACCTTTGGTGGAGGGATTTGACAAGGAGGATTTGGTTGTTTGAGCTCTCTTGGGAATGTATGGTTATTAAACGTTCGGTATCTTTGTTATCTGTGTTTTGGACGGGTGTGAGAGTTTTACTTAAATTAGAGGGTAAAGGGGTTTCGTAATCTGTCCTTTGATTATTTTCCATTAATATTTTCTCTGAGTCAGGGGATAAGTGGTTATCCTTATTTTTGATTTCTTTTGAAGATTCGGTAATCTCTAAAGGGTTGATTTTGTTACTTTTAAGCCTATTTAATCTTATTTGTTTAGTTTTAGTGGGTTTATTAACATTTAGTTCATGGGAGTTAATTTCGATTAGATTTACATTATAGTTTGTCTGTGGTTCGTGGAATTCGAAGTCATTATCTATATCTATAATTTCGGGGGTAATGTCTTTACCATGGGTTTTTTTATACAAAGCAGCGTCAATTCGTACCGGAATAGGGATATCCGTTTTAATTGATATGTTAAGGATATCGGATTCTAGGATGTTATTTTTAAAATTAATCTTTATATCGTGATCTTTCATAGTGTTATGACCTAACAGTATGTCGTATTTTTCGGAAAATTTAAACAAATAGGCTTTCATTAGCAAGGGGCGTTTGAACAATCGCGTTGTATTTATTATTATATATTCTGATCCACTTTTAGTTCCTGCGGGGGTGGTGACTTTAAAGTTTTCTTTATACCTCTTTACTTTATCGTTTACTATATCGGGGTTGACATAATTTTTTTCCGAACCTGTATCGATTAACCATGTCCTATTCTTATAATCTAAAATGTAGGGGAGAGATTTGTTAACTTGATTTAGATTGAAGCTTTGAGTTTGGTTTGTTTTACACCAAACATCTTGGTTAAAGAAGGAATCATTATTTTGGTTTTCGTCTTCCGATTGATCATAGTCGAGTGGCGGGAAAAAATAATCGTTAATTTGGTTTTCGATTTCTGGAATATGGCAGTTGAGTGACTGGGATTGGTTTTGCCTTAATTGTTGTATTTCTTCCAGTAGTTGCCTTATTATTTCGTCTTTGTCACACTCGACATGCATTAACTGTTGGGGGTTTGCTTTTGGTGTTCGGGTAAAATTGCTAACAGTTCTCATGGATACTGTATTGGGACCTTGTTGGTTATTACTAGTTTGGAGTTGATTTGGTTCGTAAAAGGGATTAGCGGGAATAGTCGTATTGGGTCTTTCGCGATTATATGATTGTTCGGGAATAAAATGTTTATTTCTAAAATTACCTGAATTAGTACGGTAATATTGGCGATATTCGGGCTCAGGATGTTGCGAAGTCGAGGGAAAATTATAAGAATAATGTTGAGGAGGATAAGCAGGTGCGTAGTTAGGAGCTCTAGTGAATCGTTCCTTATTTCTATTAATTAGTTCTAATACAAATTGACATTTAGTGAACAAAATTTTTCTAAAGTCTTCTAAGTTTTCTGGGTTTTGGGTAATTATAAAATTTGAGAGTTGGGGGTCAAATTGATGGTATAATTGGAAGATTATTTCCTTTTCTGTTTGTCTCATTAACTCGGTGACTACAGCGGCGTCAATGCCTTCTATGGTATATCGATTTTTAATTAAGTTTTTTAGGTTTTCTAGCTTATTTAAGAAATCAAAGGGTGACTCGTTGGGGCTGATTTTAGTTTGGTAAATCTCTAATTTTAACGATTCTATAGTCCTGGTGTCTGCAAACTGTATTTTTAGTAAGTCTAGTATTTCCGGTATTGTTGTTACGTCTCGTGACAATATTAATGATTCTGCAGACCCTTCTAATCTGGATTTAATTTTATTTAAGAGTTTGTGGTGATTTGCTGCAAGACTAGTATTTCTTGCTTCGCATACTAAATTGTAGACTGATTCTACACACTTAACAAAACTTATTAGTTTAATGGGGTTGCCGTCGTAATGGGGGATATGATCGTAATCTTCACGGGTTATATTGTATGTGTATTCGGCCATTGTTTTATCTAAAACTAAATTGGAAGGTTTTTATTTTAGGGAAATTTTGAACTATTAAATTTGGTATTATTATTATTATTATTATTTATTTATTTATTTATTTTTTTTTTAAATTAATATGGGTAAGTTTGGACAGTTTTGGACTATTGGGGTAATTTTGGACTATTTGAGTAAGTTACGCTTAGTTTAGTTATTTTTATAGGATTTTAATTTTTTTATGGTTCGAAATAGATTATTCGGGGACGAGAGTAATTTAAAGGAATTGAAGAATTTTTACAATAAATAAACTTACGACTAGTGACAATTGAGTAGTTCCTGTAGACCGGGGAATTGACCACGACTGCAGGGCGACTTGACGGGTTGGTTCTTCTCTCGATGGGGTAAACAGCCACAGCGAGAATAAAAGTGTAGAGTAGTGGAAATTCTCCTGTGTCCGCAGAGTTCGGCCGCAAAGAAGGATGATTCTAACTAGAAATTTGGGGCAACTGGCCACAAATCTCAAGTTCTTGAGTCCTTTAGATGAGTTCAGCCGCGAGTGAAGAATAAATATTCAAACCAGAGAATTGGGACAAATGGTCACAAGTCTCAAGCTCTCACGGTCCTCTATGTCCGGGCGCCAGTTAAATAAGTAGTCGAACTCAATAAGACTTAAAGTATATTTTCATAGACTAAATACAAAGGAATTACAAATAGGATCTTATTACTATATTACGTCGAAGTCTGGCTACTCAAGTGTGCCTCCTTGTTGCAGGGTAGGTCCTTTTATATGGCTTAGGGTCAAGATAGTGAAGATAGCTCGGTCACATATTGATAGATGATTCACATATCGCATATCTTTGTGTGAGTCTCTCACGCTATAGACAGTGTGACACATGTAGATATGACTATGTGACTCATAGATATAACTCTACTACTACTTTGTATCTAAAGTCTTCAAGGTCTTAGCTTCATTGGATGCTGGAGAGGCGCTGTCAATTCGCAATGCAAAAGAAGCCCTAAAGGCTCCAGGACTGGAAACCCACCTGAACAACGCATCAACGACAACTTTGGGACATTTCCTGACATAAGAGAAGGTCTGTAAAAACAGGATATATGCTATTTCCAAACGGCGTCAAAAAAATCAAGACCCTTTGCGGTACCGATTGGGTTGGAAGAGTGGGGGAAAAGGTGAAAGAAAAGTTCACTGCTGTTCTCTCAAGCAATCCTGGGTGGGAACACGTCCAGGCCATAGCTGCCCCGTTGAAGGGCGTGCAAAAGCAAAAGCAAATGACGTGTCATGCATGAAATTGTCTCCCACCTCATCTGCCGAAGTCGAAAGGTCTTTTTCCAAGTTTAAAATTCTACTGACGGTCAAAAGAACCAATTTAATGCTGGAGAATATAGAACAACACACGATTACTTTTTACAATGTTGAAGCATTCTGTTAATTATTATCATTTATTACATATATTGTAAATATAATTTGGTATTTATGAAATATTGAAATCTTTTTTGATCTTTTTCCCTCCAAAATAACGAAATGCTTCACATAAAGGCTAAATTTTCACAGAAAATAAACGTCATACTTTTGGCTAAAAGGTCATAAAACAACCGATTTACTAAAATAAACGTCATAAAACAGGATAATAAAAGTCATAGAATAAAGGTCATGAAATGGAAAAATAAAAGTCATAAACGTCCCCGTCTCTGGTAATCACCAACTTATTCGTCAATATTATTAATTCATTTTAATATTAATTCACCATACCTTTTACTTAATTTATTTCCTAAAAATATTTGACGAAAAAAGAACACAAAGAATAGATAGTCCAATAAAATTAAAACCTATCAAAATTATAATAAGTTTTGTAATACAAACTACGTCCGGCATTCTTACATTAAATACACCGCGATAGATTCTTCAAAAAGAAAAAAAAAATTATAATACAATGTATGTATAAGAAAATTTGAATACAACCTATCTTATGTAATAGAAAACAGTCACGTGGAAAATGTATGGGCCTTTTATATTAAGGCATGTTCTTCCTTTTATACTGAACCTAATATCTTATAGCCAAACAAAAAAGGCGTCCGAAAGACCGTATTGATGTATTATTTGCGTGAATACATAGATAATATGGAAAATACTTTTATGTATTCTTCATTTTTTTTCATCTTCTGCCTTGTTGTTGATGGTCTTCGTCAAATTCTCTATAGTATTAACCTTATTTTTCAGAAATATATAATATTAATGTGAGAAATAAGAGTGCTTTTGAAAGCAAGCGAATTTAGGGTTAGGATATCCATGTCGATGTATCAAAAACCTTGCTTTATTGGATCAAAAAACATCGCTTTTGACCAAAATAAACATCGAATTTGAAAAGTCTATAAAAGGTGACAAAAGCAACGAAATCGGCGAGATTTTCTTTGCTCAAAATAAAATGTTGAAAGTCCAGCCTTCTTTCTCGACGTTCGAAGGATATCCATGTTTTATAATAGCGTTAGTTCAATTCGATTTGAAACAACGAAAACATCGATGGATGTCCCAACCCTACAATCCATAGTTATCAGGTCGAATGGAAGAAAGATAGCGCCCTTTGTCGAAGTATCGAAGATACCGATGTTTTAGTTAACATCGATGTTGGTTCAATTCGATTTCGAACATCGAAAACATCGATGGATATCCCATCCCTACAAACGATATTTATCAGGTCGAATAGAAGGAAAGTTAAAGGAAATAAGTTTCTAGAGATATAGCTATGAAGAAATGATTGGTTGTTTTGACTGAGATTTTGTGGTACCACTTCATAATTATGACTAGAGAGGTTAATAGAAAATATCCCTTACCATTGGTTCCTCCTTCTATAACCCCATTCTACCCCACTTTGTACTGTTATTTTAAGTCATAAAAGCTTGTAAGGTAAATAGAAACTATGCTAAATCTTACACTGAAGATGATACAGGTAAATATCGATACGCGTATGTATATCAATATAAAATTGTGATGACATTGATGTGTTATTTTTTATTGACTTCTCTTGTCATAATTAGCTAGGTAGAGTTTCCATTTATAAATCTCTTGAAATCTTAAGACCATATTTTGATTAGCAACATTCGCTATCTCCTACTTCTACCTGACTTTGTTGTGTAGATGATAATTGGTTTTCTTTCACAAATACTCTGCCAATCAGTGTGGCACATAGCTTCCTCGCCTTCAATTTCGTATACTTTTCGTAGATTTTCTGCTTCTACAGCCCATTATTCTCTTGCCCCCGTTTTTTAAATCTGTAAACAGTTTTTTGATTTGTTACATGAATTAAAGTATAAATTTAGCAAAATTTAAAGAGCGCACACAGATTGTCAATCGGACGAGTAGTTGTAAAGATATAGGTGAAAACAAGTGTATGTTTGTGCGCATGTGGAAAACAAACAAATATCGTAGAAGATTCAAACTTATATAGGACTAACAATGGGCTAATTATGTCCTACCATCCAAATTTCATTAAAATCGGACGAGTAGATTTTTAAATATGTTGTTTTGCAAAAATTGAGCGACAGACCGACAGAAACACGGAACCAAAAATGTTTCCTGATGCCTGAAACCGACCGATGTCTGTCTTGGAAATTTTGAAATCGGAAATATTAAAAATATTTGTTCTTTAGTATGATCACGTATCTTCCGTTACCTTCGGTAAGCTCGGAAGCAAAAAGAGTTCATAAATTTGTTTGTTTATTGCCACTTTTTTCTAATTCCAATTATTGATTATGTAATTTAGTATCCCTTAAAAACAATTTGATTTATGTTTTGCACATGTTATTCTCATAAACATTAAATTATAATTATTTTTGCAATTTCCAAAATGTAATTGAAATTAAGTTCTTTCTTAAGTAATTCAAACGAAGAACAAAAAGCTAAGTGTGTGTTTCATGTAATTAACAAATAATATGAAGTTTTCCCGCACGTTATACTCCCGCAATTAGGAACATCTTGTAAGAATCCTTACTTTAAAAACTTTTAATCCTGCATCTTGTAGTTTATACTTGGATTATATTTATCCATACTAAAAGAGCATGAATTATTTCATAATTTCAGGTCTAGCCTTTATAGGGTGGCTAGAGGAGAGGGATTTTTTCAGGGTGCAATTTTGGCGCTAAAAACTCAACATTGGCGGAAAAAAGCAAAATACTTATAAAAGTTTATACATGTTTGTAATCTACTCTTCAGTAGCTTTCATTTGATGTCATTTCATGTTTAAAAAATTTTATTGTTAGTTAAATAATAAAACCTTTTTTTTTTTTTTAATGTTTGTTATCTGACTTTAAATATAGCTACAGAAGCAATCTCTTTGGTCTTCTTAAAGAGAATTTAATGACCTTTCTAATAGCAAAGACCGCATCTGATCTATAATAGTTTTTATGTTATACAGCATTTTATTGCAAAATACATAAATACATTGAAAACATAGATATATCTTGTAAACGAAGGTCGATAGGACATGTTAATATATCATTTGTTGCAAATGTGATATATCTAAATATATACCGGGAATATAAATATATAGGTATATACCATGAATATATATATATAATATATATTTCTTTTGATAAGCGTTTTTATCATCATCTTTGATAAATTGAGGGGGGAGAAGGAAGGGAAGAAGAAAAAATAATTCTTCTTTCGTTATATTCTTAAAAAGAAAAAATAGCACGCAAGAAATCAGCTGAAAAGATAAAGTTAAATTGTATTACTTGAACATTTTATGTATCTTTAAAATTCGATCAAGGGGAAAAAAACTTACGATTTCTTTTGCCTTCATCGTTTGTTTTTCGATAAATTAGTATAAAATAGAAAATATGTACTTCGCTCTTAATAGAAATAAAAAAAACTACTTAAAAGAAGTCGTACGAATGTTTGTTCTTCATTTTATGACTTACAAAGATAGAAAGGATGAAAGAAAAACTCCCCCCCCCCCTAAAAAAATTGCAAAAAAAAAAATGCATTGTTCCTAAGCTTTTATAGTCGTAAAAGTTTGTATTTTGACAGCGGTTCCGGAGATTTTCTCTCTACTTCATTTCCGAAATAATTTTCAGGTCGTATATCTCCTCCTATTTCCTTTTTTTAAGGTTTTTAGTCCTAATGACTTTCCGGGATCCCCTTAGGCACCATTTTTTTATACCCCTTAATATTGACTAAAGTTTTTTTTTTTAAGGTTCCCCATTTCTTCTCTTCCTATACTTTTTAGGGTTCTTTTTTATTTTAGCAATTATTTATTTTTTTTTATATCTTACCTACCCTTTTTTGTAAAAAAAAAAAAATGAAAAAAAAAAAAAAATTGTTAAGCATTAAAAATGGTTTTGGTGTTTGTTTTTAGATATATAAATATTTAGTTTTCTTCTCTTTACCTCGTAACTTATTTATTTTTTTATTTTTTTAATGTTATTTTAATACTTTGATGAATGAAATATTGTCCGTTCTTTTTTCACTCTATAAAAAAATATTTTTTTCTTTTTAAGTTAACATAGATAGTAGTCCAGGAGATAGAGTGAAAAAAAGTGTGTGACGAACATCAAGCTAGAATTTTGTGTATAAGTTAATCTTTTAGTGCCTTTTAAGGAAATTTTGTTGGCTAAGTTGCGAACTAGTTCAGTTCGTAGCTGGGCAATAGGCATTTAAAAAAAATACAAATTTTTGGAGAGCGGCAATATCCCGCCCATTTTGGTGGACAATGTGATTTCCATAATATTCCTTGTTTTCAAGGGCAGTGAGCATAATAAACAAATGAACTAAAAAAATGCTCTATTGATTGTTGATAACCTGCTTCCCTCCACACGTTTCTATAGTAACATATAATCAAGAGGAAGGTAATGTCTCCTTTTGGCCCTCCATGTTCTTTGTATTTTTATGGGCTCACTTGTTTTCCATAAAGCTCCATCCCCCTTTGTTTAATATCCTCGAACACAGGTTTAACATAGGTAAAACACATCTGGTTTTATAGGTAAAACACATAACGTTGTCCAACGAACTCAGCCTGGACATTGGTAAAATGAACATGTGTACCAAATTTCAACTAACTCGATCATCATTTACTCAAGTTATCGTCATCGGTAGATTTCGTGACGCTTGGTTTTGTGACGGTCTTTCTTTTCGGATTCACTCCCGGGCTCTCACTCCTCAACTTCCGACTACAATTAGCTACCTTCGCTGATGATAAGTGTATATTCTCCATATCCTCTGATCCCAATACAGCATCCACCAACATCCAAAACCACCTTAATCTCCTTGAACCTTGGTTAAGGAAATGGAGAATAAAAATTAATGAGCAGAAAAGAGTTCATGTCACTTTTACTCTCAGACATTCAACTTGTCCTCCAGTCATCCTCAACCAAGGAGTCATCCCTCAATCCTCTTCCGTAAGATACCTAGGTCTCCATCTTGACCGACGATTGACTTGGGCTCTGCACACCAAAACTAAACTTACGGACACTAACAGACGGTACAAACTCTTACTGCGACTCCTCGACCAAAGATCCCACCTATCCCTTTCTAACAAACTCCTTATCTACAATTCAATACTCAAACCTATTTGGACCTATGGAATTGAGCTGTGGGGTTGCACCAAACGCTCCAATTCTTATAGGATCCAATCCCTTCAGTCAAAGATCCTTCGAAAAATCACTAACTCTCCCGCATACGTTTCCAATCTCACAATCCACAACGACCTCAAAGTTCCTTTTGTACAAGATCTCGCTTCTTCCCGCTACATAAAATTCCATGAAAACCTAAACCATCATCCTAATCCTTTAGTTGAATCCATGGCTTCCATCCATATCCCTGACCGCCCTCCCCGTCGGCTGAAGAGGTGTTGGCCAAGAGATTTATTACAATAATAAAATAATGTACAATAACTGTTAGGAGTGCTGCCACTGGGTAGCCTCTCCTCTCACGATACAACACGCTAATTAATCTTTGTAATAGCTATGTTACTAATAGCAATCTTTTGCAAGTAACTTAAAATAAAAATTAAAAAAAAAAAAAAAAAAAAAACTCCCGGGCTCCAGAACGTGCCATAAGGAACTTCCAAAAATATTCATAAAGAACATAATGAAAGAATACGTCCAAATAAATAATGGTAAGGCAGGTTACTGGGATGGATGCGTGCTTGCAATAATTGGCTCAAACTAACAATGCCTGGCGTGATGGGGCTGAGTTTTAAACGCAAATCATCCTCATAACGCAGGACACTCTGTTTCATTCTTCTGAATACACTCCTAACACTAACAACCGCAAATATTTATGTGGCGAGTACCACTGGACTCTATCCCGCGTACCACCTGTGGTACGCGTACTACAGTTTGGGAACCGCTGCTCTAACATGTACCGGTTGGAGACTGTTTTATTGAAAAATATTGTGTAGAGCCTGATTTATTAGTTATTCATTTATATCTTTGCGCGTGCTTTCCTTCGGAAAATAAAGATTTATTGGTTATTTTTTTATTCTAGTTGTTATCCTTACAGCTATAATTGTTGTTGGTGAAAAATTATGTTTTAGTTTTTTTTGTCTCTGATTACCCAGTCCCGTTGGATTCAGATTGAAATTATTTTTGAAAACAACACTTATCACACAACTACATCTTACATCACTTATTTTCCACAAAATTCAGATCTTACTAATAAAATAATAATAGCACCGAATCAACACAAGGATAAAAATGCAGAGAAATGTAGAAATAAACCAAAGAAGAAAAAGTACGAAACATCTTTCAGCATTTCTATGGATTTGAAATGATCCACAAAACAATAACGTCAATTTGCAAAAAGCTTTTAGAGTTTAAAGAAACAAAGAATGATTGATATTAGTCGAACTGAAAACAGAAAGCAGGCGATGTTAATAATCAACTTTTCTCCGCTGATTCCAAGCTAAAGTTTATTCAGCTTGACATTTGATGGAAAACTAATCGATAACAATTCGATAAAATCCGAGCTTTTCTTCCAAAAGAAGGAATTCCACCCTAACTACAAACTAAGCAGAAGGAAAACCCCAGTCTAACAAACACAGTGACACAAGAAAAACACTTTTCTTTTTCCTTTTCTTCGAACAACAGACTTCTTTGTAACGAAGTAAAACGAGAAAGAGTTAAACAATATACATTTAGACTCCGAAATTATTTTCTATTATTTCGGATTCACATCGATCTCAAAAAAAGAGCAACTTTTCACAGCTTATTTGGTCTTTTTTGTATTCTTTAGATTCCTTCTTACTTAATGAGATCAACGAATATATATATTGTATTATGTAAGCAATATTAATAGTATATTATGTTACTAGGCTGTGAAGTGAGTTTTTTCTTTACCGCGGCAATTACATTTACTGTCGAGCGAAGCGAGACAGTAAATATTGCCAAGGTAAAGAAAAAACACTTCACAGTCGTGTAGCATATGCTATTTTTTCCGAGGTAGCAGACAATGAAAAAACATTAAATATTAATCACTAATCAATATATAATAATAAGAAATATTAGTACATACTTAAGACTTAAAAAAAGAAACCTTAAAAAGAGGTTACACTATAAAAAAAGATAAATAAAACGCATTGACATCTAGCGGATTTTAATCGTACTAGAAGCATTTCTACAAAGACTGCAGCGGTACTAACGGAAGTTTTAACAACTACCCGCCGGACATAAAAAAATCTTTTAGTTCCTAGGACGTAAAAGATTTTTTCTTTGCAGCTAGGAGTAATGAAAAGATTTTTTAAGTCCACGTAATGAAAAAATGGATTTTAGCTATGTCTTTTAGGCTCTAAAGTTACTATTTCACAGCCTACCACGGAAAAAAACATTTTTTAGTGTATGTAACCTATATATTTTAAAAGAAATACAATTTTTTTTAGGCTTGAAAATGACCGGTAAAGGTCGAAACGTTGCCAATACCTAATTAAGTGTTATTATTTACCCGATATGGATCCAACGACACATATATGACAAGAAAGGGTACACATATGAAAATCATTGAATATATAATATATATTCCTTCTTACTTTCTCATATAAAGAGATAGTATTCTTATGGAGCAAAAATTCGATTTTGATGGATTTACACGTTTTGAGGTCCCAAAAAAGTGATTTTTAAAAGATTTCTGTCTGTCGTCTGTCGTCTGTTTGTACAGTCACAAAAGTTTGTCTGTGTATACGCCTGGAGCCTAAACTACTTGGCCGATTTTGACGAAATTCGGCATACATCTTCAGAAAAATCATACCTCGAGGCGAAATCGAGAAATTAATTTAAGCTCTAAAATTTGGGAGCACTACACCCCAAAAATTCTGAAATCACGTGCAAAAAAATTGCAAGTAGTCTGGTTTGTTTCCTTGTACATTATCTTATTGTTAGTAGAGTCTAAAGGAAAAATTTAAAAGTTCACTTTTGCAATACTTGGACCCCTCTTTGGGTCATCTTCAGGCTGACTAGAACATGACTATTCCATCCTATTGTTGCTAAAAAATTATTTTACGGTGGCAATTGTTAGTAGTTTGGAATATTTTTTCCCAAAATTCCATGGTTATACTGTGATTGTCACTATTGCTCTCAATATAAAACATCAAAACAAATTTAAAAACTATAATCAATTTAACTTCATCCAATAAAACTTTCTCTAGGCAATTATTTCTCGAAAGAGGTTCCAACGATTTTGATTAAAAATTCTAAAATGTACTCCTCTTAAATACAAATCTAACGATATAAGCCGTTTTCCCGGGAAAAATCTAGTTCCTGAGAAACTAGCTTTAATAGCGGAGGGAAATAGGCCAGGTTCGATTTCCAGCTGAGAAGAAGTTATTTTTATGATAAATTTTGATGAAATGTTCAATATTAATTAAACCTTCTAAAACTCTAAAATTAATAAAAGCACTGGGCAAAATAATTTAGAACTCATATGAGAAAGTTTGTCTGAGTTATCTCGGACCGATTTTTTTTGTTATAGAACCGATATTGTTTTAGGTTGGAAACTAAAGACAATAACACATATTGCACCAAAAACCAATGAAGATATTACTGTATAAAATAAAAAAATACTAACATCGGACCAACGACAAACCAAGATAAAATAGAGAGAAATAAATAAAAGAAGGGAAAATATAAAATAATATTATTTTTTTGATATAAGAAACAATAAAATACATAATAATACGAAAGATTTTAGTTACTTTAAGTATCAAAAACCGAGTAATAATTCGCGTAAGATATTTTTTATTTCCGAAAGGGTTTTTTATCTTGCATTAAAACTTTTATTTTATTTTCATTTCTGGACATTGAGATAGTACCATTGCGGCAGATGGTATATTTCGATTCAGTACGGATTCTGATATTTTGCCTTTTTTTTATACAAAATGCGGAATAAACCTATTTCAGTTAAATTTAGATTTTATCTAAGGATCCTATTTTTTATTTCTTTTTAACTTATTCGATTTGTTTTGTTTTTAAGCTTTTATTTGTATTCTTTAATAGTGCAGATGTCCTGCTTTCAAAGTACTATTATTTTCTTTTTACGTTTTTATATATTTTGAGACTATTCAAAAACATAATACATATCACAACATGTACATGTACAGTACATTCACACATTATTAAATGATTAGGGGACAGGGTAACTTAAAAAAAAAAAAAAAATATTTTTTAATTTCTAACTATATATCATAAAGAACATTTTTCTATTAATACAACAGCTGAGAAATGTCAGAAAGTCATAAAAATTAAATAAAATGTAGGTACTCTAATAACCGCCTGGTACCTAAGACAGAAAACTAAAAAACAAAAAGAAATACTGCAAATTCATAAAGCAACCTGTTTAGAAATAATATAGTAAAGAAGCCAGTGTTATATTCTAAATAAAAAAATAGTTATTTATGCACCTAGGGAGTAAAGTATGCCATTATTCCCTGAGCGAAAAAGCTGGTCCTTGAGGCGAAGCCGAAGGAACCATGGTCCCTAAATCCCGAGGCGAAGCCGAGGGAATTAGACTCTTTAATTCCCGAGGCGCTGCCGAGGGAGATAATTATCGCGAGGGGAATAATGGCACTTTACTCACGAGGTACATACAATATTTTATCTCCAGTAGGAAGAAAATACACATTTTCGTCCATTGCACAGTTTTTATTTATTATTTTAATAAATAACAATAATTATTAGCACTTTTAATAGCAGATATAAGAGATTCAATATTAAAAACAAATAAGAATTGGAATTAAACTCAAATAGAAGGTTATTTAGATGCAGGTTATAAACAAAGATAAACATGGTCGAAAAACTCAGTGCCGCCAACCTGATTTCAACAACTTCATTACATTAGCCATTCATTTTCTACTATTTATAAAATAATTAAGTTGCAATCTTTACTTTTTTGCCCTACTTTACTTTTTCGCCCTACTTTTACTTTTTCTCCCTACTTTTTGAGTTCAGGGATGAAAAGACTTACATTAGTCCCTCTAAACTAATTCAAAATCATAACTTTTTCTCCCTACCGAAGATAATATATATATATATATATTTGGTAACAAGAAGCAGAAATCACTGTCTTGGGTGCTGCCTTATCCTATATAGCACTCTCCTGTAAAATCACTTAAGATAACTTGAGTAAAAGTTGACCGATTTAGTTTAAATTTGGTATACATGATCCTCTTACTAATACTCAGGCTAAGTTCGTTGGACAGCGTGATCCGTCCAAGAGTTCGCGCGCAATGCTCGCGTAAACGTGAGCTTCAAATTTAAAATTGGAATTTCAGGACGGGAAAAAATTCTATCATCACCTACTCGATGAGACGAACATTTTTTTCAGTAAAATCAACAACGACACTGCTATGAATTAATAAAGATCGCTAAAACTATTAAAGCGGACCTAAACGTTTAAAAAAGAGAAAACAACCTTTTTACCGATATCTTACGTTCTAACGTAACGATCTTAATAAAACTTCATATACACCATCTAATGCACAATTGAAACAGGCATGCAAAATTTCAACTTGATACAAGCAGAAATCTTTGCGTAGTGAAGAGATACATTTATAATAATTGTTAAAAAGTTACCGCGGGTGTTTAAGATTGTTATAGTCGTATAGTGTATAGGTTTGTTTAGGATGTAAAGCTTTGTACCGAGTACCCCCACTCTTCCCCACACTACCCTCTTCCACTTATCTTGAACTATGACATTGATCGTGATTAATAAATTTCAATATTCAGTATTTCATTGCAATACGCTCGCTTCAATGATAGAGCCACGCGATGCCTAGTTTATGTCATTATGACGAAAATGAGGAGAATAATAATACTCCTCCCGAAATAATTAATTCGGCACAAAATACAACTAATGAATTAATGTCATCTTTATCAAAAGAGAAATACGAACTTACACACAGAAAGTTTATTAAATTTGTTTTTCTGTATTTATTATTAAAATCCAACAATCGTAGATAAATTACGGTAGATAAAGTACGGTACGCAACTCGTGGGAAAACTGCATTTTGCTTTGCTCGTGTGGTTTTACTACCCTCGCTGTCACTCGGGTGCAAACTCCACACTCGCATGCAAAATGCTACTTTCCACACTAGACGCGTAATGTACTATTACAGTTCTAGACAATAAATATGTATTAACGATTTCTATAATATGCATTAATATAAATAATATATCTCTTTATCGAATATAATCTTTCTTAAATTCGATAAATTCACGAAACTTTTGACATTATAATTAAATTTGTAAACTATATTTTTCAAGATCACATACACGATGTTTTAGATTCACAAAAAAACAAAGCTTGGATAAAATAAATCTTTACTTCTCTTTAAAATGTAGGACTTGTATTTCCAACTTCTATCTTCCAAAATATTTTCATTTACTTTGTTCTTAATGTTATTTTATAGAATGCTTTCTTTTCCTAAAACAATAGAAATTGGGGTAAAACTAAAGTCTCTTCAGTTATTCCAATTTTCCTTACATATAAAAGTATTTCTATCAAATAAAAGAACCGAAGTTTCTCTTTATACAATTTTCTTTTGCATAGAGCAGGTTTTTTTTTATATTTTATACTTTTACCAAAGAAAACAATAAGTCTTTATTTAGATAAGTAATAAATTCTTAAAAATGTTTCATAATGGTAATAACTCTAGGTGTTAGTAGGTACTGAGTTATTTGGTTTTATATTTAAACAATTTGTATTTTTCTTTTATATAACGAGGGGGTAAAAAAAATAGATAGTAAAGAGTTGAAAAAAGGGGAGAAAAACATGAATTTAGAACCCTGTATTCAGGAGGAAGGTAAAAAAGGAAGATAAGGGATAAGGGATAAAGGGTAAAAGCATGAAAGGATTGTAGATTGTAGACGTAGGTAGGATTTTAGGCGTATTCTCTCAGTTCCTTGTTATTCAAAGGGTTAAATCCATTTCCTACGTCACTAGAAATATACTAACACCATTTTACAAGTCAGATACATTATCTAGTTTACACAGACAACGCCTTATAAATTATATATTCAACAAAAAGTTTCTTATCTAAGTAAGTATTTGGTTAAAATGTGAGAGGTTAAGTTGGAGATGGTTGGATATTTTAACCAATGATTTTTGTCAGTGGGGAAAAGTAAAGGTTATGTGTTTATGTTTTGATAAAAATTGTCTTTCTTTATTTAGATAAAGCAGGCCCTACACTATCAATCCGCTTAATCAAAATAGTACTTCAAGGGATGGTGTCAAGCGTGATTGATAGTCTAGGAACCCGTTTGACGCTTGAATCAAGCCTTGACGGTGATTGATGGAAAGTTTGAATGACTCAAGCGGCTTGACGGAGCGCTTGATAGTCTAGAGCAATTTTGATCAAGCTTTCCATCAGTCACGTGCTCGACACCAGCGATGAAAGACCCTATGTTCGCTTCCGAAGGTTCGGACATCGTAGATACTGCGCCGATCGAGAATTGATTAGCCTCCTTATTCATTTATATCGTTATTGTCCCTAGTTGTGGAAAGTTCAACTCCTTCGACCAACATCGTTTCCACTGGATATTTTATTTCCGCTTGGGTGCAACAACTGTCAAAATGAGAAACCCCAAATTCTGATTTGAAACCATGGTATCTAGACAATACTGATTTACTACAGTCCAGGAGGAGCAGTTCACTAGTCGAAAATTCCGCTACAAATGAGTGTTGATGAAAAGATTGATGGGATGCTTGATGCGCCCCAAGGCTGCTTGAAGCACTTGTCAATCAGCTTGACGCGCTGTTTTGATCAAGTGGCTTGATAGTGTAGGGCCTGCTTAAGTTATTATATTTATTTGAAGATCTACAAATCAAAATGAACTTTTATTAATATTGGAATAAATGTGGTTGCCTTGGTAATGATTTATAAACGAACTACATAGTTATTCTATTTAAAGGTAGTTTTAGTTAATATATAATTTTATAGTTGTTCTTGTAGTTTTGATTTCATTGAGTTAAGTTTAGTATATTTTTATCTAATAATCATCTTTCAAAATCCAGATCTGGTATTATAGCACAAGTTTTCTTTATTTTTTTTTAACATGTATATGTTTTAGCTCTGTGGGAAAAAGAAGAAATTGGAAAAAAAAGTGACCAGGATATTAGGATTTAACAGGAGGTCAATAGGTTTTCATTTATAGTACAATATTTTGACGATATAGGCGGGCTGAAGTTTTAATAAACTACATGCAAAATGTGACGCTCTTAAATATCGTGCCAGGAAGTTAGAATAACATAGGAGGTAGATTGGTTTTCACTTGTATTCAGACTGGCACCGACTTGTTAAAATTATTGTGGGGGCTCATCGTCTGGGTGCTCGGAGGAGAGGGGGATATATATATATATATATATATATATATATATATATATATATATATATATATATATATATATATATATATATATATATATATATATATATATATATATATATATATATATATATATATATATATATATATATATATATGGCATACTACCCACTTCCCCCGACATATTTTTGGAATATTTAATTCCTTGGGTGTAATTTTAACGTATTATAGGTGCTACGAGTACCTAGACCTTGAAAAACTTTTCATCCTTTGTCTATTATATAGGCCTACAAGAGGTAACACGGGATTTGAAAATAAAAAAAAGTACTTCAAACGAATGACAGAGACACGAGATACAACATGTTCTCCATATGTTTGAAACGGATTACTAATTTTAAATACGAAGACATAAAAAAATGTCGTTCTTCAGAACTATGGGAAGCAAAAAAATTCAGGCAAATGCATCAACCGTATTAATATGATCAGTGTACTCAGAAATTATTTTAGTAGAATTCTGGTAGAATCCCCCGCCTCTTGACGGGTTAAGGCTATAACCAGAGTTTTTGTGTTTCACGGTTACTCCTCACTGCTTTTTTGAGTATCTCCTTACAATTTTCCTGACAGACATATTATATGTTTTTGAAAGCACAAAGAATTTGACTAAAAGATTAGACTAACCGCATATTTCAGCAGAATGCATTAAACACTTATTTTTTTTAATTGTAAAGAAAAACTTGTAGCGAATAAAGTTTTTTTTATATTTGTTTAGACAAGTATCAAATTGAGTCGAATGAAACAAGTTATGGACAAAATACATTCATCCAATTACAAAAAAAATATATATATATATATTATGTAAATTATTATAAATCCCTTTCTAGCCCTTTGGGGGGCTCGAGCAATCCCTAAGCCCTTAGTAGTCGGTGACAGTGTATTCATTGCAGTAAGATATTACGCCGAAACAAGTTCTAAATTTTATATAAAATGATATCAGAGCTCCTAGCGGATCAAATAGTAATCCAAATGGATTAATGTTTCTAAATGTCACAGCTTAAGATCCATCTACTATATCAATTAGACAAATGTATACTGATTTTTTCCACTTCATGGAAAAACATTGAAATGTCGATATATGAATTCAATGCCTAAAAACTTATCCATAATTCAAGGTTTTTCCAAGTGGAGAAAATGAGGACTTTTTCTTACATATTTCAAATAAGCCCTACTTGAACCTTACGTACTTATACCTACTTACTACTTACCTACTTGAAACCTACTTATTTCTCCTTTAAGAGATATCTTTGGGTCCCTACCTTTTATTGTAAAATTTCATCTTTTATTTTATCTATTAGGATCAATTATTTACCAAGAAAGTTTATCATAAGAAACAATTTGTAGTATTATTCTAACAATACCTGACTTAGTCTTCTAAAATTATTTAATTTAGTATTTTTTATCAATTATTATTTGAAACTGTCAACATGTGCTCTTGGATTATTCTTATTACTTAGCTTCCATGTCTTATTTATGATTTATTAAAACCTTTATCTTTTTGTTACCTTCATTTATCTTTTGCTGTTTGTTCTTCAGCGTGTAAAATAGTCGAAGTGTGCAGGAGTTTTTGGTCAGAAGACAATTTATGCTGTATCATATAATTTTGTGTAGTATTTTAGTTTATATTTCTATTACCCAAAATTTTGTTTATAAAATATATTTATTGTTCAAAGAAGTTAATTTCCTTATCCCTATCTAAAGGATAAATATTATTACTCAAATAATTCGAGACCGAGTTTTCAACAGAATTATCCGTTTTGCGGTGTTTTTTAAGACGATTTAAGTGGTTTTTAGCTGGAGATCTTCCTGTCTGTGTTAAGTCACACACCCATGGAAATATAAATCAATATAGTTTTCAATATAACAAATAACTCCCATAGTTTTTAAGCTAGAGAGATAAAACATTGTAAAAAATATCAGTCCATTCATTTAGTTGTGCTTCTCGGAAAATCATAAATTTGTAACGCCACTATAACACACATTATGCAGTCAGCAAACATTTCAAAAATTCGTAAAAACTAAACATTTTCCGATTGCGCTGAAATTAGCAACAATCATACCTCTTTATAAGATAAATATTTCCACTAACTTTCCACTTGATATCTGCTGCCATTTTGAAAATATCGACTTTTGAACTTTTAAAATTAAACACTAAATAATTATTGAACTAATTCGTTGAGTGAGCAGAAATTCGCACTAATTATATCTTTCTTATAAGATAAATAAGTCCTCCATATTTCAATTTAATATCTGTCACCATTTTGAAATTATTTTATAAGGAAAGTTCCGTGACACTCCACGTTCGATTTATCCTTTTCCTTATCTTAAAGAAAAGTATTGTTTATTTTAATTTTAACTATATTTGTTTCAATTTTTATTATCTTAATATTTGATATTTCCTGAACCGCTAAAACATCGGTGGGTAAGAGGAGATGAATTCAATTCTCTTTGACTCCATTATAATTATAATTATTATTTGATGTTTACGCTTTGTAGGAGCTGAGATATGGGTAAATACGTTAGATAAGGTATGGGATTGATTAAAAAAAAGATGGCTGGAAATGTCTGGCAAAAAATAACCAATGGGCAATAAGGTGTATAGAAGATTTATTATTTAGGAAGAAAGGGGGAAGATATATAGATATTATCTTGCTCCTATGAATTAAACCCGCAGAGCCCAGCAGAGTTTTTATCATCTATAAAACAAAAAGACATCCCTGCGTTTCCGCCGATTTATTATTATGTTTGTCAGATAGTTGATCTGAGGTTCTCTTATTTATTATAAACTTTATTACTACGTTTCTATTAGCTTGCTTTCTTGTTTGTTTGTTTGTCCAGTACAAATCTTGCAATCAATTTTTAACTAACTTCCCGAGTAGCTAGACATTTAAAACTTTTAGTATAGCTCAGAACTCGATGACAATGCATTATTTTAATACTTTTAGCCATCTTTCAGCAGAATTTAATTACTTTTCAGCAAATTTTGCTGTATAGAAGTTATTTTATTTGTTTTGACATATCCCATATTTACGATCTTCATTTTGACGGGTTTCAAATTTATTATATATGACAGAAAATTTAAAAACGTAGTATATAAAAAGATCTTTTTATCTTGTAATTATATATTGTAAGAAATCAGTCGATAATAGTTTTGTTCCATCCAAGCATTGTACCGTCCGCGGGATCATCACGGGCATGCGCAATGGATAAAAGCCGTTCCAACCCGACTTGTGACAGTGTTTCGTACCGTCCTCCAAACTGTTCCAACCCACGCAGGGATCGTTTGAATACATATGACTCAAATAACAAAAAAATCATGATAAATAAATAACCATGTGCTACAACCAATGCTTTAATAAAAATCTATGAAATAACTTCCAGAAATTTGTTGACATTTTCATGTCTTGGCTATGGCACATAACCTCGAAAATCATTACCTAAAACTAGCGTTACACGAGTAGGAAAGATATAGGATCAGGGAGTTAGAAAGATATAGGAGGTTTTCGAGTCTTCCCGCTCTTGGTATAGATAGGGTCTCCCTCTACCGCGTTAGGCCTACCCACCCGCCCCCTCCCGATCGGCTACCTGCCCCCACGTCTCACTCTCTTCGCTTCTCGCTACCGTTCCAGTATTCGCTCGCTCGTCCCAGCGGCCCCCCTCCCCCAACTACAACTTCTGTTCTACTGCTCCGATTTGCATCGGACAAACGCCATATCCCTTAGAATTTTATTCCTAATAAACTTACATACATAAAATATACTTTTTACATTATAATTTTTGTTAACTATACTTTTTTGCTTTTATTATAAAAATATGGGTGAAGAAGCTAAAAAATTACTTCTTAATAAACTGTAAAAGAAGAAAAGAACTTTCTTTCTTCGTGCACAACATATGTTTGATTTAATTCCTAATTTACAAACGCAAGAATCTCAAACAAGCAATCTCGAATTTTTTGAAATTTTCAAGTCTTTACTTTGGCACATAAACTCGAAAAGCGTTACCAAAAAACGACACCACAAAGCGTTACCAAAAAAAGACACCAAAAAGCGTTACATAAAAATGTCTCACTATCTTGCAGACTCGTATGCAAGCAATTTTTTGTTGTTTTTGATTTTCAACTAAATCAGATTTGTTTTCATCAGTATCTCAGAAACTAGATTTCCCCGGTAAAACCGATTATATATCATTACATTAGAATTTAAATGGTCATTTTAGAATTTTTTTTTTAGGGAATCAAAATCTTCAGAACAATTTTCTAGAATTTTTATTTTCTTTTCACATTGTTTTAGAGTTTTTGGGGGATATCGCCCCCAAATTTGTATGATTATATGGGGTATGATTTTTGCTTAACATGTATGCAAAATTTCATCAAAATCTGACCTCAAAACGTGTAAATCCATCAAAATCTCAAAATCGAATTTTCGCTCCATCACAATACTTTCTCTTTATATGAGAAAGTATATAATGTAGTTCTTCAGAATCATCACACAGAAAAAATAAAAATAAAAGAAAAATTGTTCAAATTATTTTGTATTAAAATAGAAAGCATGCACTATTACATAGTAATTTTCTCTTCTAGAAGGACTTAATTTTCTATTTATCCTGGTAGAAATAGCATTTAGACTGGGGCATGTTTGGAAGCCATGTTCCATTATTCAACTAGGACAAACCACCCCCCCCCCCCCCCCCCCGCACGAAGGCAACATGCTTTTAAATAAATCTCCTTTTTAGGTTCCGGGGGGAGGGGGAGGGGGTGACGCAATTCCCTATCTTTTGAATACCTACTTGACCTTTAGTAAACTCACTTAGAGGAAAACCAGTTAAAAAAATAATAGAGTGGCATTTGACTTGTAGTGATTCGATTTTCCGGAAACATTCATAGATTCAGATAAATTTTCATCACGGTTATAAAAAAAAGAAGTGGATTTATTTAATAAAAAAAAAAAAAAAAAAAAAAAAAAAAAATGAATATAATAAATATATCATGGAAATCATTTTTTTTAGTCTGTTTGTTGATGGATTGACTCTTCTAAACTCTACATGAATATATTGGTAGGAAATATGTATTATTTTCTTTTCGAATATTTATTTATTAACATCATTTTGTAAGCGTAAATAAAAGAAACGTTTTTCATCAATAAATTTAAATATTATTGATGAATAATGAAATAAAAGAAGGAGTTAATTATTCATCAAGATTTATTTTATTCAATGATGCAAAAGTAAAAATTATAATTCTATGTATTACGGGTCTAAAATCTTATTAGTTCCCTGATTATGAAGCTCTAATAAGGCTTAAACAGTTATGCATTGAATTATAATTTTGCTTTCAAGATTTCCGAAGGTAACGGAAGCTATGTGATCGTTCTGAAGAACGAAACATTTTTGGTTCCGAGTCTGTCTCTCAGTCTATCCCTCAAGTTTGCGAACCAACATATCTTAAAAACTACTCGTTCGATTTTAATGAAATTTATATGGTATGTCATAATTAACCCATAGTTGGTCCTTTCATTTGAAGATGTATAGTTTTAGACATTTCCATGTTTAGGCTGTGCTACATATCTCGAAAAGCGTTACTAAAAAACGTTACCCGCTGTATCAAGGCGTTAGAAAGGTATAGGAGGTGTGCACAGTCTGTCTCCAGCTGTTCGGCCTCCCTCCAGCGCACATCATAGGGCCGAAGAAAGCCGAAAAGATTTATACGTGTGACAGGGAGTTAGGGAAGTACAGGAGGTTGCCATCAACTCTCAGCCCTCTCGGCCTACCTAGTATGAAGGCATATTAACAATTCGTAGAAGGCGGGCCGGCGCCTTTGAATTTAGTCGTTTGTAATCAAGCCGCGGCAGTGCCGGTGTGGAGATAAGAATTCCATCTACTTTTATCAATTACTTGAATAAATTACCGATTTTATTTCATTTAATGTCGGTAGTTTGCGCAGAGCGAAAACATGAAAATGGACTCGTATGCAAGAAGTATTTTTCTTTTACTAAATTAAATTATTACTATGTTATTTATTTATTAGTATGCAACCTTTTATGGTGAACGTAAGATCAGTCTCTAATGTTTAGAAATAGTATAAATACAGCTAATCCTTCTGCACGGCGATATCCTGATTTGAAAATGTGTAAAATGAACCGTATTGCATCGAATATAAGACGTTCTCGAATGTAAAACGCATCCGGATTTTCGAACCAAAAGTTTGAATGAAACATTAATGCATCGAATATAAAACTCACGCTGTTTTAAAGGGAAAATCTTCCTTTCTCATTTATAAAAACTAGTTTAGACGTTAAATTTTAGCAGTCTGCCATGGATGTTGTTTCGAAATTTTGAATCTTTATTTAGATTTAAGGTGCATTTAAATCTTAATTTAGATGTAAGACAGGCGCTTTACTGGTAGAGAAATACCAGGGTTAGATTTTGAAAATAAAAATGTTGTAGCTTACAAGAAATAAATAGGTACAACGGGTAAAAATCTCGAAAAAATAAATAAATAGGTACAAAAGGTAAAATCTCATCAGAAATTGAACACGTTAAAATTAATTAAATTTGAGGGCCCAACAATGATATACAGGCAAAATTCAGAGAATTGGAAATAAAAAGTAAAAACGAGATTTCAGTGGTAGATACTATAATACAGAGAGAAGTTTGAAGAAAAAAAAAGTTTTTTAGATCTGTTACACTTGAATATATCGATTAAGACTCGCACTTTTGAATAAAAGACGCATCCCGATTTTCGCGATATAAAAACGGGAAAAAAGTCCTTCTTATATTCGAATCAAAACGGTATTTAATTTTAAAATTTTTATTTTAAATAAATGACAATAAATATTATCATTACATAAAGCGTTTTTTAACATTGGTAGAGTAAACAACAGAGTACAGTAGCTTACTTTTTAGCACATGGGAGATAAGTGTACATTATCATGCTTTTTTGTGGTAGAGTCTCTCTAAAATCGTCCATACGTGTTTGGAATAGTTTTATAGGTAGTAATAGTATCCCGCTACTGTGAAGTTAATACGTTCTAATAGTGCCGTTAAACATTTGTTTATCGAAATGTACAGATGTGCTGTTATAGGTAATAGAAGAAGCTATAGAAGACGAGAAGGAACTAGGGAAAAAGGGTTGATACCAGAGTCACGTGGATTGTGGATAGAAAGAATAAATTACCTTAAAGCTTCTGCTCTCCTGCTTACTAAATTTGCCAGAAAGTCTACCCTAGAGAATTTTAAATGTCCTAAAGGATGACTCCTAAAAATTTGATGTAATATTGTGTTCATATGAAATATGTAATCTATCTGATTTTCACTACAGGATTATTTTGTACAGGCTATTCTTGACTTAATGTAACTCTTAAAGAAACTATCTTGTAGGGCTTGAAGTGACGCAGATCGGTTATTTTTGGGTCCGAACTTTTTAGCGCCCTCTACTGCCAAAATAGGTGTTTATGATAGTGTACCCTGTTATCACAAGTACTTTTTTTCGTGAACACCAAACCGAATAAAAAGTATCCTATCTTGTAGAGGACAGTTAGCCTCGTTTCACACTTGAGCGGTTTTAGGCGGCGCGGTTCTAATTCGGTGGTGTTTACGCGGTCGCCGAACAAGTGTGAAGCGATAAGCGCGGTCAAACCTCGCCCGACTAGAAACAGAATTGATACCGCTTTGCACCGAACACCCCTTCGAGCCTCTCCGGTTTCTAGGCGGTTTCAACGCGGCTGGGGAGATGATGTATACCTCCAAACGTTGAGTGATTTCCATTTGTTTTTATTACTGAGATATTGTGATGACGCGAATATTCAATTTTGAGATTTTGATGGATTTACACGTTTTGAGGTCCCCTGAGTCCAAAAAAAGTTTTGTTCTTTTAAAAAAAATGTCTGTCGTCTGTGAGTCATCTGGAGCCTAAACTACTCGACCGATTTTGACAAAACTTGGTATACATGTTCAGAAAAATCATACCCCATATAATCTTATAAGGCGAAATCAAGAAATTAATTTTAGCTCCAAATTTGGAGGCACTACCCCCAAAAACTCTGAAAAAAACGTGTAAAAAAATATTTCTCTAGAACGGTTCCGACGATTTTGATTAAAAAAAAATCTAAAAAGTAGATCATTTAAATACGAATCTAACGATATAAGCCGTTTTCCCGGGACAAATCTAGTTGAGAAAATAGCTTAAAATGCGGAGGGAGAGAGCCCGGGTTCGATTCCCCACCCAGGAGAAGTTATTTTTATGATACATTTTGATGAAATCTTCAATAATAATTAAAAGTACATACGAATACTAATAAATGGGCTAAGTAATTATGAACGGTTATGATGAGTTGTCTCGGACCTATTTTTTTTATATGTGAATGATATGGTCGGGTTGCTCATATTAAAGTCAAAATACAAATTAAGAGAAAACGTCCGCTGTAATTATATCATTTTAAATCAAATTATAATTATCATTAACTACGGGAGACATACAGAGAAAAATAGACCCCAGCACTGGGACTTGAACCACGGGCCTCCTACATATCCGTTACAGGCGCTCTTACCAACTGAGCTATACTGGAGAATGATTTTCTCTGTCGTTACCGATACCAAGTCCCGAATCCAAGCTTTCAATCATTTCTACAAATCTAGCAAGCCAATATTCACGGTAATAGAACTAGACCGAGAATGTAATTATATCTTATTTTAAAGTCGTTAAAAAAACATTGATATCCAAGAATAATTTATATTTTATAGATAATTACTTTAAATGAGAGAATGCATTAAAAAGTAATCAATAGTTTAATAATTAAGACATTAAGGATGTTAATGAGTTCTGAAAATATTAAGGATAAATATCTCCATTAAATCTAAGTCTACTAAAGTTATAGTAACCTATAAACTACTCATATAGTCATTGAGGTAATTTTCCCTTAGAATTATATTTATTTAAAATATAAGTTTGTAGTAAGAAATAATACATAATTTATTGAGATTATTTTAACCTCTAATAAAATGTAGCATTAAATTATTGTCTGTACATTAATAAGAATTGTAACATATTGCAACGGAAGCTGTGATCGTTCCGAAAAACGAAAATTATTTACGTCTCTGATTTCAAAAAATTCCAAGAGAGAAATTCGTCTCAGACATAGGGGAACATTTTATGTTCCGTGCCTGTCTATCGGTCTGTCAGTCTGTCACTCAATGTTTTAGAACCAACATCTCTTATACAAGAGATGAGAGCGTTATTAGATGAGTACAAAACTGAAACTAATCAATACATACAACTCTGCATTGAGAAAAGTACCCAAGATCTAAAGGAATCTATAGATTTTTTAAGTTCTAAATATGACGCAGTTCTAAACGATATAAAAACGCTGGAAAGAAAAAATAAAGACCTAGAAGAAGAAAATAGGCAACTTAAGGAAGATATGAATAGCATACAGCAGTATTCTCGAGTTGACAACGTAATAATTTCCGGGATTCCTAGTACTAAAAACGAAGAGATGCCTGCGATACTAGATCAAGTGGCAAAGGCTATCGGTGTTGGTTTCAGGGACGAAGATATTAGCACGGCGCACAGATTACCGTCTCACAATGCAGAGATGCCCAAGCCCATAGTGGTGAAATTCGTCAGGAGATGGCAGAAGGAGCAATGGATCAGGGCGTACAAAAATACCAGCCGAAATGAAAATATGGGACCAGGAATAGCGGCAAATAAGATATGCACCGGTTTCAGCGAAGGTAGATTTTACATATCAGAACACTTAACGCTGGCAAACCGTCATCTTCTAAATAGAGCAAGAGTAGCTGCAAGGGAAAAAAATTACAGATATGTATGGTACTCTAACAATAAGATTTTAGTGAGGAAAAATGAAGGTGAGAAAGTGATTTTAATTAATAAAATGTCTGATATAGAAAAATTATAATATGCCCTAATTCCAAATTTAATTAACACATTATCATTGCATAATCATTTAATGACATCGTTCATAATTATAAAGCATGTTTTATGTGTTGTTTCTTTATTTTTTTATTTCTTGTTAAATAGTAATACTGTGTTTTTTATTTTTATTTTTGTTAAATTGTTAAAAAACTATTTTTTTGAAACAGTTGTGATGTCATATAAAGAAATGCAATTAGTTAATTTATATTACCTACTAAAAACCCCCGCTAGTCATATGTTGATCTCATCAAAATATATCTGTAGTATTCATTTATTGATATTTTATTTTAACTTGATTTATATTTTTATGTTAATTCATTGTTGTTTACTCAAATATTTATTTATTATAAAACTAAATAAGAATACTTTATTAGTTACACAAGTATTTGTAAAAGTCATTTTCTACTTGTCTCATTTATCTAGTCAAATAATTTGTGTGTGTAATATGTTGTATTGTTTGTATGTTGATATGTTTGTATATTATATTTGTATGTGTGTATGTGTGAGTGTGTTAGATGAATTTAATTAAAGTTTTGTTTTAAAACCAAAAATGAATAATGAATATTTACAATCATTAGATTCTTTTAATAAAGTCGATGAATTTATAATCAATGACTACCGACTAGACGAACTTAAGCACAATTCTGTTATATTATTACATACAAATATAAGATCTATTGCAAAAAATTATGAATCATTAACATTACTATTACAAAACTTGAATAGAAACATTGACGTAATAATTCTAACAGAATGTTGGCTCAAACAATACAACAGCTACTTCGATTTAGACGGTTATACAGCATACTATGATATCGGATGCAATAGAGCGGAAGGTATCGTAGTTTTCTGTAAAAACCGTATTGAAGTGTTGAACGTTGTAAACAGGCCAATTACTGGGTGCAACAGCTTATCCGTACAAATGAAATTAAACAACAAACATATCACTCTGACCTCTATTTATAGGTCAAGTGAAATTGATTGTGAGGATTTCCTTACTAATCTAGAACTATATTTAAATGTAAATACCACAACAAACCACATTATAGCCGGAGATATGAACTTAGACCTAATGACTGACAGTACCATGAGAAATACTTACTTAAACATGCTTAGTAGACTAGGATTTGTGAGTTGTATAAACAATGTGACAAGAAGAGCAGATAACACCGAATCGTGCATCGACCATATCATGGTAAAATGCAACGATAAACAACTACTGACATCTTTTATTCTACAAACAAAAATTACTGACCATTACCTAACAGGACTATCTCTAGACATTAATAAACAGCACACAAATACAAACCGTAACAGACAAAAAATAACAATATCCAAGACCGATACAGACAAACTAACGACATTAATAGAAAACATAGACTGGGACCAATTGTACAAACATGCTGATGCAAACGTTGCAACAGAATACCTAGTAGACACACTTAAAGATAACATAAAACTAAGTACATCGACAACAGAAACGTACGTGACTTGTAGGAAAAAGAAACTGAAACCCTGGATTACCAGTGGTCTGGTTAAATCTATCAGACAAAGGGACGACATTAGAAAAACTCTAGACAAACAACCATTCAACATGAAACTCAAACACACATACATCAAATATAAAAATATGTTGACCAAATTAATTAGAAAGACAAAGGCACAATACTTTCAGGACAAACTACCCACTGATAAACTCGACTCGGCTAAAACTTGGAAAGTAATAAATGAATGTTTGAATAGAAAGAGATTTTTAGAAAATAAAATAGCTACTCTGTCCTACGATAATATGACTTATACTGATAGCGTTGAAATAGCTGATCAACTAAATAGCTTCTTCGGAAATGTAGGAGAAAAACTCGCCCAAAAAATAAAAAACAACAAGACTAATGACACTGTACAAGAAGAGAAACCCGCAGACATAAACAATACTATTGACAGATTTGAACCCATTACTGAAACGGAAATTAAAAAACATATAAATAGTTTGAAATCAGACACTTCACCTGGGATTGACGGCA
This sequence comes from Gerris lacustris, assembly GCA_951217055.1. NCBI lineage: Eukaryota > Metazoa > Arthropoda > Insecta > Hemiptera > Gerridae > Gerris > Gerris lacustris. The sequence continues at coordinate 54,697,041 of OX578284.1, read as the reverse complement.
TCAAAGCGCAATACTTGAAATTATCTCAAAATAACTTAACTTTACCTTTAACTTACATCTGTAATCTCTGCATAGAGCAGGGAGTTTTCCCTGACGTACTGAAAGAGGCTGTCATTACACCTATCTACAAACAAGGGGACAAAACTGATCCGTCAAATTACAGGCCAATATCACTGGTCTCTAATATTTCTAAAATATTAGAGAAATGTATCAAAACCAGGCTGAAATACCATCTAAAACAAAATCGTATAATATCTTCAAATCAATTTGGTTACATGGAGAATACAAGTACATCTGATGCAGTCTATAAACTAACCGACTATGTAACTAATGATTTGGATATGGGCAACAAGTCGTTAGCTATTTTTATCGATTTAAAGAAAGCTTTCGATACTGTTTCCCACACTATTTTGTTAAAGAAACTTGAATGTATAGGGATACGGGGGACATGTCTGAAATTATTTAAAAGCTACCTAACAAACAGAAAACAGCAAGTTAAACTGGACGGTAAATTAAGCAAACAATTGACAGTAAATTTCGGAACACCCCAGGGAACGGTGATCGCGCCATGGCTTTTTTTGATATATGTAAATAATCTACTAAAACTAAATAACTCCTATTCGGAAATAATTTCATTTGTCGACGATACTCTGGTTTATTTCAGAGGATCAACTTGGAAGGAAGTTTTATATAAAGCTTCTAAAGGAATAAGCGAAATAAAATCCTGGTTCGACAACAACTTACTTACTCTTAATCTAACAAAAACCAAATACATGACCTTTTCACACGACGTACGAGGACAGCCTCCTCCCGACTTGACTAGACTTATCTTACACCAACCCCAATGCACTCGACCTTTTGACTTAACTTGTGTATGCAGTTCCGTTCTAGAAAAAGTAGACTCTATCAAATACCTTGGGGTAATGATAGATTCTAACTTGAACTGGAAACTCCACATAGACTGGGTAGTAAAAAGAATTAGGAAAACATTTTACAGTTTTATCCAAATACGAGACTTTCTTAACAAGTTCACACTAAAAACTATTTACCATGCCCTCGTGGAATCGATTTTAAATTATTGTATACTGTCTTGGGGAAGCGCAGCCGAAACTAACTTAGAGCCAGTGACAACAGTACAAAAAGCAGTCATTAAAATAATATTAAAAAAACCAGTTAGATACAGTTCGGTACTATGCTATAAAGACTTAATGGTGCTTCCTATTTATCTACTGTTTAAAAAGGCAACCCTAGTGTATTTTTTTAACCATGAAAAAACTGATGTCCATCATAAGTATTTAACCAGACATAAAATAAATAATAAAGTTCAAATTCCTCACTGTAAAACTACAAAGAAACAGAGACACGCTACGTACTTAGGACCAAAATACTACAACCAGCTACCCGACAACATCAAACAAATACAAACAATAAACACTTTCAAACAAAGACTAAAACCCTACCTATACTCACTCATTTCCACAGAAAACAACACCCAACTATGATCAGCATTAACAAAATATTTAAATAAAAACTCTTATTATGTAACATTTAAAAAAAATAAATAATAATAATAAATAAAAATAAATAAATAAATAAAATAAAATTGTAAATAATTGTTATACGTTATGGATCTAAAGGATATGTAAATATTTCTATATGTAATATTAATTTTAATGAATATAAATCATTTCTGAGAGACAGGGCCCTCGCTCTAGAGTGTCTCACTCTACTGAAGGCTCTCACCAAAATATGTATTTAAAAAAGAAAAAAAAAAAAAAGGATTAATTACTCATTAAGTAAAATTAGGAAAATTATCTAAAAGTTTATAAAAAATATGGAAAATTGTAATTTTATTGTTTTTCTTTTTTTGGTTTTTGTTCTAAAACTTTTGGTGGAATAAATATTATTATTATTATTATTATTATTATTACATATCTTATAAACTACTCATTTTATTTTATTGAAATTTGGATGGTAGAGGTCATAATTAGCCCATTGTTGGTCCCATTTAATCGTTAGTCCCATAAATTATGTGGTCATAATAATAAATGAATGAAATTCAATAATCGAAATAGAATAGTATTTTGTCAAAAAAAAAATAACCACAGTACAGGATTCAATATGTGATACTGAAATTTGTTTTCAATGCATTGCACACTGAGCAGATTGAAGAACTGGGTTGCTACAGAAGAAAATGTGGAATCTGAGAAATCAACTGTAGTACGTGGGAACACATGAAAAGCCCGGAACAACACGATTTTCAAATATATTACGCTTAATATGGCACACTGCGCATCATGAAGTAGCATGTCTCTACCTTATGTGAAAGGACACGTAGGACTAAAATACTACTGAACTAAAAAAATACAACTGAAATAGGCTGGAATGTAAAAGAGAATAAAGATGGAGGACCCCTCCTTCCCCCCTTAATAATAGGTAGGGACTTAGTTGGGAGCCCCTAGAGCTCTGGTTAGAACAAAAAAATAAAAATTTTCAAAATTGCATGGATATGTTTCTGGGCATTGAATCAACATATAGATATTTAAATGCTTTGCCATGAAGTGGAGAAAATCCGTATACATTTGTCTAATTGATATAGTAGATGGATCTTAAGGTGTGAAATTATGAATTATTAATCCATTTTGATTACTATTTGGTCCACTAGGAGCTCTGATATCATTTTATATAAAATCTAGTATCTTCTATCGGTGAAATATAGTACTACAATGAATACAAGTGAAAACCTATCTACCTCCTATCATATAATAACTTCCTGGCACGATGTTTAAAAGCGTTACATTTTTCGTTTTTTTTCGTGATGGAAATTTCTTCTGTGTCCTAGAGCTAAAACATATTTATCAATGTAAAATTAAGTAAAACGCAAGCAGAGAGTATACTGCAGTAAAAAAATACTGCTGCAAAAAGAAAAATAGTAATGCCACGACTGGCTACTGGCTAGACACAAGAACAACCTAACCAATAAATATAGTTAAAAATTTAAGATATAGGTAAAGGGTAAGAAAAACTCTGTTAGAGAAAAACATCGAAATAATTCATAGGAAATAGTCTGAAGGCACTGGACAATATAACCTGGAGAAAAAACTACACGACCAGGGCCGCAGCTAGGGGGGGGCAGGGGGGGTCTTTTGCCCCGGGCGGCAAAATGTAGGGGGCGGCAAAATGATTAACAGACTTTAAAATTATTTAACTAATTTAAGACCTGTAATATGACACAGTGATGTAGGTGTAGAGGGCGGCATGCGAGCTAGGCAGATGAGAGTGAGCGATATGAACGCAGTACTGTCAGTGAGTAGATGCCTTCTTAATCCCCTATTTCAAGGTCGTAATTCCCAATTTCAAGGTCGGGTCACATTGCAGTTTTCGCGTAGTCCGTCTCGACGATGCGCGCCCTATCCCAACGAACTGGACCCAGGGCCGGTGCGACCAAATAGGCGAACTAGGCGACCGCCTAGGGCCTGAGGGGCGCCGCAAGATACGAGCCCACCAAGAAGTCAATGTTTTTACAAAGAAAGATAGATGAATAACTTAAATTAGGAGAGATCTCAGAGGCGGATCCATGGGGTGGAAGAGGGAAATCCCCCCCCCCACCCCCAAAACAACAAAATTACGAAACAATATTAATTGAATAAAATAAGGTTGAACATTTCTTATGTTTTATTATTTTTCATACCCATTTTAAAACTAATAATATAATTATTTTGCAAATAAATGATTATTGTTTATGGATCAATAGTCAAGTTAATATTAACATTTAAAACTATGGGATTCCCTCTTTCCCCCATGTTTATGTGGGATACAAACATTAAACTATTTTGTGTTCGTTTATTTGCATACCTTAATGGTTGTTTGTTGATATTCTGAGTTGAGAGTGTATCCCCTAGTTCAGATGCTGTATAGGACGTTGTGAAGGTATTTCATAATGAATCAGAAAGAATTAATAGCATAGTATAGCGTTAAAGGTAAAACTTTTTTTTTAGTCTAAAAACCGATTTAGTTAATAAATTTTTTTTAAAATTCTGCAGAAACAATTTTAAACAAACTTTTAGGTGATGTTTTTTTTTAGTTGAAAAAGCTCTAAAAAAAGGCCCAAAATTCAACATTTTGAACCTAATTTTCTAAAATTTTCCGGGGGAGGCCCCCCGGACCCCCCTTAGGGCTAGGTTCATGTATGATAGGAGAAAGATTAGTAGGACTGGCACCTATTTTAACTGAACTGAACAGGAGTTTATTATTTAAAAATAGATTTTAGTTTTTACTAGAATTTAGTTGTTTCTTTTCGATGTCTCTGATGATTTAAGTCTCTTTTCCATTAAACATCGAAGAGCATAAAACAAATTAATCTAAACATTTGCAGCCGAAAAGTCAAATTTTCATAAATACACTTTTAGTTTTTGGAAGAATTGTTTTATGTATAATGTATAATATTTTCTAGTATATTAAAAAGATTTTACTGAATTGTTTCGTTTCTCATTTTCAAATAAACCTTAGTTATCAACTTCAATCATGGTTTTATATTTTATCCCAAATATTAATAAATATTTCAAGATTTTTCACAAGCTGACTTAGGAGTAGGAGTAAAGGTTATTGGCGAATTGCTAGGGTAAAGTGGTGGAAGGGGGCGGCAAAATTAGGGCTTGCCCCTCCTGGCAAAATATGTAGCTGCGGCCCTGTACACGACAAAAAGAGTGTAAAAATAAAAGATAGAACTAAAATTGCAGAAACAAATTAATAAATGATTGATATTACAACTTGTATTTTTGATTTCGTGCCTACCGAAGGTAACAGAAGCTATGTGCGATCGTTTTGAAGAACGAATAAATGTTATGTCTCCGATTTCAAAAATTCCAATAGAGAAATCCATTTCAGACATAAGGCAACATTTTTGGTTCCGTGTCTGTCTGTCTATCGGTCAGTCACTCAATTTTTGCGAACCAACATGTATCTTAAAAACTATGTCCTATTTCAATGAAATTTGGATGGTAGATCATAATTAGCCTACTTTTGACTTTCAACCTTCTATGCCCATTATTTTCTCTTCCACATGGACACAAACATACATTTATTTACACCTTTATTTAAATAAATTTAATAATAATTTTATTTTAATCTTACAAAAGGTACATTGGACCAAATATCCCTTTGCCTTAATAGTAATTTAGTCTGAGGACTAGCTGGTCTCGTGGCCGGCGCAAGCGCCGGCCAGCGGGACTCAGTTAGGCTTGGCAGGTACTTTGTATATGCCAGGTACTTATATAGACCGGGTACTTTAATATTCCAGGTACTTTTGTAAACCAGGTACTCGTCTAAGGAATATACTCTATTTATGTTCCTTTGTCTAAATAACTATTATGACAAAGGGTCATAGGGGGAAAGTACCAAATTAATAAAATTTAGACATCTGTATAAATTTTCTTTAACTGAATCCCAATCTATATTCGTACCCTTATTACACCCAATCTTGTGACTCGTATTTATGTAAAAATATTTTGTAGGGCTCAGGGATAGAAAATACGTATACTTTAAATTTTTAGAACACCAATCTTTTCTTCTGTTTACTTTAAAAGCTCCCTTTTTTAACTATAGGAAGGGCCGTAATAAGTGCTGTACTTAGGCTGAGACTAGCCTAAGGGTTATTAAAGATTTTTCCTTTTAAAAAGTCTGCATAAACCTTATCCATTATAAGCCCGCTCAATCCAATATTACACAACGTATGATGGTGTAGCAATTATTTTACTCTAAATATTTCATTTTACGTTTTGGTATATACCTACTAAGATAGACTCATAGAAAATCAGGTGAGTACTTGTAAAGATATAGGTACAAATAGATGTATGTTTGTGTGCATGTGGAAGAGAAACAAATGCGCAGAAAGTTGAAACTTATATGGGACCAACAATAGGCTAATTTTAACCTACCATCAAAATGTCATTAAAATCGGTCGAGTAGTTTTTAAGATAGGTTAGTTCGCAAAAAATCAAGTGACAGACAGACAAGGGACCAAAAATGTTCTCTGAAGTTTGAAACTTATTTCTTTCTTAACATTTTTGAATTCGACAACACAAAAAATGTTAATATAGCTTCCGTTACTTTCAGCAAGCTCGGAAGTAACAATAGTATATGAATTATTTATTACAATACACATTAAATCAACATAAATGTACCAAGTAGGATCCGGATTAACGAAGAGAAAAGTGTACATGTCACTTTTACTCTTCGTCATAGCACCTGTCCCCCAGTCATTCTTAACCAAGTCCTCATTCCACAATCCAATACTGTCCGTTACCTTGGCCTTCACCTTGATCGACGACTCACCTGGCAACACCACACTAAGACCAAACGTACTGACATCTCAAGACGATACAAGTTGCTGCTTCGTTTACTAGATCGTAGGTCTAAACTTACTTTAAATAACAAACTTCGAATTTACAATGTAATATTAAAACCAGCTTGGACCTACGGTCTAGAAGTATGGGGTAGCACCAAGCCTTCCAATTCCCGTCGAATTCAAACTCTCCAATCCAAGATCCTCAGATAAATCACAGATGCTCCTTACTACGTCTCCAACCTCACTCTCCATAACGACCTCAATGTACCTTTTGTTAGAGACCTATCCATATCCCGATACCATAAATTTCACGAATCCTTATCCAATCACACCAATCCTTTAGTTGAAATCCTCTCCTCCCGATCCATCCCAGATGACCCACCTCGCCGCCTGAAAAGGCAGTGGCCCAGAGACCTACTAAGAATGTGATTAATTATTGAAAATCACTTTTATTATTACTCGTAATTCTTATTATTGTATTCTCGTCATTCTTATGTATTGTCATCATAATTTTAATCCACATGCCGAAAGGAGTAGTCAATGGACTACTACCTTTCTCAAGTAATTCAATGTCCGGGAAAACTTTTATCATTAACACTTATAACATTTATATATGTAGTTGTGTTACTCAATAAAGTGAAAAAAAAAAAAAAAAAAAAAAAAAAAAATGTACCAAGTAAATAAATTTTTAAAATTTGAAAAATAAATATTACACAAACTGCGTTAAACCAACAAATTTCTCATGGGAAATATTTTTAAAAAAATAAGAAAATGTATCTTCCGAGAAACATTTATGAGAGTTTTATATTGATATATAAGTAGGTTGGTAGACTCATATAGGAACATACGGTAAAAATATATGTATATATAAATAAACACATAAAAAGATAACGAAATACAAATTGAATCTTAATATAAGTCAAGCTAATGAGAAAAAATACAAATGATCTTTCACAATCTTATATATATATTTTCTTTTCTTCCGCTAAAATATTTTTTTCTTAAAATATCGTATACCTGAAATTCATTTTTTTGCGTCAGCTTTTATATTTTTATGTTCTTATGCTGATATGTCATGTTTTTTTTTATAAGACTCCCCCCCCCCCCCCCCGCCCTTCTTTAAATGTCAAGGGAAAAAACGTCAGATATGTGGATAAAATTTGTGGTATTAAAAGGAGAAAAAGATAATATCAGCAATTTTTCATTCTTTTTTTTTCCCCCTTTTTAAAAAATATTATATAATCCACTAATCTTACGAAAGTATGTTGTTCTAAAAAGAACGGAAATTCGCTCTGAAAAAAAAAAAAATAATAACAAAACATTTTTGTTTTATCTGATATAATATATACGGAACTTATATTTTCCTTTTTGTGTGTAAAAAAAATGAAAGAATTTATGAGTTTGCTTTAAACTAATCGCATGTTGTAAAAATAACAAAATAATCTTGAAGAAAAATGTTATTTCTATATGAATATTTGGTTATTTATGATTTAAAACTGGTAGAACTGTTATTTTTAAATAAGAACTAAATGTGTTCTTTAGGTATGTTTGTATAATTGTAAGTAGAATTGTGTTTGTATATAAATGTTTATATATTTATATTATATCGTGTTGTAAATTAATGGTAAGAACAAATACCTAGTCCAGGAGATAGAGTACAAAAACGTGACAGACTAAAATCAAGCTAGAATTTTGTATATATGTTAATCTTTTGGCTCCTATTAAGAATATGTGGTCGGCTAAGTTCATTTGCGGAACATAGCTTGGCAATAGGCATTTGAAAAAAACAAAAAACAAAACCGGTGTAGTGCGGCCATGTCCCATCTTTTTTGGTGGACAATGTAATTGTCATGATCCCGAGTATAGAATTAGTCTGTACAACAAAAATTAAGTTGATGTTAGTTTGTCACTTGATTTGAAGTAATATTTGAATAACTAACCTATCAAGTGACAAATTAACATCTGCTCATTCATATCGCGATGTTGGCTAAACACTGAGCTCTTGTAGAAGTCAGAAATTGAACCATGATATCCTGCTTTTAAAACTAGTGCTCTCTTCAGGAAAATGTTCGCTGTATTTAATTTTGGCTGTTTCTTTTACAACCTCATAAATATTTCATTAGGTTATTACAGGATGGGGGATCCAGTCACTTTATTCATATACTCGATGAGATCGTCAGAGTGAAATGTGTCTCACCTCTCTGGGATTTGAACTCACCAGATTTGTCTCTGTTTAGACCTAGATTTCAGACAACTGAGTCGCAAGTTGACCATCATGTATGATAACCAATTGACTTCACTGATCCCCTTTAAATTGATTGAAAATGGTACTGTAAATAATGGGATTCCCACTAACATACCTACTTATATATTATAGATATTAAATAATAGACCAAAATCAAGTTGATGTTAGTTTGTCACTTGATAGGTTTGTTATTCAACTAATTGTAAGCGGTCACCTATCAAGTGACAAACTGACATCAACTTGATTTTTGGTCTACTAACTAATTTTGTACTCAGGAATATGAAAATCACATTTTACGTCAAAAGGGTGGGATATGGCCGCTCTCCACCGGTTTATTGTTTTCAAATGCCTATTGCCAAGCTATGACCCTCAGATGAACTTAGCCTACCCCATATTCTTAAAAGGCACCAAAAGATGTACTTATATACAAAATTCTAGCTTGATGTTAGTCACTCACTTTTTTGCACACTATCTCCTGGACTAAAAATGATTTATGTGAGTTAGTAATATAATTTAAATGCTATTTATAAATGAAAATGTTTCAGTGTAAGCCTCGAGCATACATATAGAAACCTTATCATAAAACGCTTTAGAGATAATTTAAATTAAAAGTAGAAATTTGGTATAAATGGTCCTTCAATGCAAAGCGAATTTAGTCGTCATCCAATTATTCACTTGCCTCTAAGAGAACAAATTTATAATACTAAGCTGTCCGTCGATCACAACCTATAATGAACACTTTCAACAATAATACGATTGAAATTGGAATTCATTCCTTTTTGCTCATATAAAGCTTTATCTACAAAACCAGCTTTATCTCTGCGATTGCCTCAAAAATTCGTGTTATCTAAAACGTGTAATTTTGAAGAATTCTATTAGCATTAAATCAATTCAGCAAACAGTTTTAATTAATAACTTTATTGGAGAACAAATGCATCGGGAGCTCGCTCAGAATTTAGAACTCAGTTAAAGGTGGAATTCAATAAATAAAGAGATACAAATTCAATAAAGATATATAAAAAACGGACGGAGAGAGGCAAGGTTCGATTGCCCACTGAGAAAAAATAATTTTTGAGATAAATAGTTTAACAACTTATCGGGAGCTAAAAGTTTAAAAGTAAGTCAAAAACAACACTGCAAGTGTGACAAGAAATCAAATAATTATGAAGACTTCTTCAAACAAGTTTAACCAAACAGATACGTTTTAACACTATAAACAATTAAGTGTCCTACACACGATCTAACTGTGTCGGCCCGATCAAGTCGGGTCCCGATCTGGTCGGTTGTAGACTCGGCTACACACGTTCCCGACTTTGTCAGTTGCCACCGTTCCTTCGTCGTGTTAACATAAAATGGCTCCCATATTGCTCAAACTTAAAAATATATGTTTATTAGCTGGTGCCTTAGAAGATAGAAGAAACAAAGAAGGTTATGGGTTATGGGCCATGGGCCCAGTCGCCCGACCAAGTCAGATGGTGTGTAGAGGTCTTTAGTAATAATAAAAATACGTAATAATAAAGGAACGGAGTTCCTTACGCTTTATATTAAATATAAATTATATAATTACAGTGCTAAGTATATGATAGTTACTAACTACACGTACATGGCGGAGTTAGAATTAGAGACAAAATTAAAAATAACTATTAGTACTAGCGGAGTTAAGGCATAATTAAAAGAAAAACTTTTTATTAACTTTGAAAAGAACGTCTTACAATAAATGATGTATTATAAATTGAGAAAAAAGTTAATTTTGATTAGTTTATTGTTAAAGCAGATGGTTGTAGATAAGAAAAGAACTGTTCCATCAGACCTCCGTCGGCGAATCCCAAATTAAAATATTATAATATAAAATATAAATCACCAACACTAAAAAACTTCTGCTGGTATCAGGTTGAAATTTTACATGCCTGTTTCAATTGTACTTTAGACGATGTGTATGAAGTTTTATTTAAGTCGTTACGTTAGAACGTAAGATATCGGTAAAAACGTTGTTTTCTTTATTGAAAACGTTTAGGTCCGCTTTAATAAATTTAGCGATTTTTATCACTTCATAGCAGTGTCGGTGTTCGTTTTACTAAAAAAAAAATATTTAAAAAAGTTGTTTGTCTCATTAAATAGACGAAGTTAGAATTTTTTCCCGTCCAAAAAATCTAATTTTAAATTTGAAGCTTACGTTTACGCGAGCGTTGAGCGTGAAAGCTTGGACGGATAACGTTGTCCAACGAACTCAGCCTGGGCATTGGGAAAATGAACATGTGTACCAAATTTCAACTAACTCGGTGATCTTTTACTCAAGTTATTGTCATCGGTAGATTTCGTGACGGATTTTGCGTGACGGTGATTTTGTGATGGTGATTTTGGTCGTTTTTTTGGATTTACTCCCGGGCTCCAGAACATGCCATAAGGAACTTCGTTCCAATAAAAGTTATCTTACTTCGCAATCTTACTATAAATCCGAAGCTAACTACCGCGAAATATAGGTTAACAAGAATGTAATATCGTTTTCCAAGCGTTTTCATTTAATTTCCACTTCGAATCAATATTTATCTACTGTAATTAACTTTTACTCTACTATGTTGTAGGTCGATTTAACCCAACGTATGTAACAGGGAGCAGTATTTAAATACGTTATTAATATTTGGCTATGTAATTTTCAAATATAAATGGTCTGTTGTCTATATAGTAGCGTGTAATGGAGCCTAAACTAATGGCCCGATTTGTCTGTCTGTTCACGCTTTAGAGCTATGTATTAATTAGAATGAACATTTGGCATTCATGTTAAACGTCAATGGCAAGATCAATAATTGATTAGATTACAGACTAATATATTAATTATATTATGGCAGTCTAATTATATTATTTTGTTTCCGAGTTTACTTAAGTTATCGGAAGCTATGTGATCGTTCTGAAGACCGAAACTTTTTATTTCAGATTTCAAAAATTCCAACGCAGAAATCAGTTTCACACATCAGGAACCATATTTGATTTCCGTGTCAGTCTGTCTGTCACTTAATGTTTACGAACAATCTTAAAAACTACTCGTCCAATTTTATAATGAAATTTGGATGATAGGTCATAATTAGCTCATTGTTGGTCCCACATATGTTTCAAACTTCTTCGCCCATTTGTTTCTCTTCCACATGCGCACTAAAGGGGCCCACACACTTACAGTTTAACTGCAGGCCGTTATCGTATACGATTATCGTAAGGCCAAAATCTCAGACCACCACACATTACCCGTCCACCGCCTGCAGGCAATCGTAAAGAACTACAGATCTGTGCCTGTATGCACCATACACTGTGCGATGAATGCCTGCAGGCTGATATCTGTCGATTTTTAACTGCAGTCCGACGAAGGGAAATAAACAAAATAAAGACGAATCACTCTACACGCCTGTAGGCCGACTGATAGTGTAGGGCGACATTGATCTTGAGGCACAGGCCGGACAGTCCACGGACTGTCATCTCTCCTTCCATCCGATCCTAGCCTCTACCCTCCACACACCTACAGTCCACCTCCGACTGCAGTCCGTCATCTTAAGCAAAACTGACGAGTGTGTGGCTAAGCTCCGTGGACGGACAGATCGTTATCTTCAGTTAAACTGTTAGTGTGTGGGCCGCTTAACATACATTTATTTACACCAACATCTTTAGAAGTCTCTAATTTTTATGAAATTTGGATGGTTTATACAAAGTAGCCAGCAGATTGCCCCAGATTAATTTCAACTGCACTCTTTAAAAGTTGCTAAATTGATACATAAATTTTTGAAAAATACTCTTCCAATTAGTGTGGCAAATAGATTTTTCGCGATCTATTTTATACATACTACTTATTACTGTAATGTTAAATTTATTTAATTTTCCCTTGTTTTTTTAAAACTGTCAAAATTGTTTTGACATCAATTGAAGTATCAATTTAGCAAAATTTTAAGAGCGCAAACGGTTGAAATTAATCTGAGGCTATCTGCGGGCTACTTTCGACGAACAACTAATCATTAAAATTTCATAAAAATTAAATATGTAATTTTTCAGATATAGTTGTAAATAAATGTATGTTTGTGCGCATGATGAAGAGAAAGAAATGAGCACATAAGGTATAAGCACATACAAATTTTAATAAAATCGGAGGAGTAGTTTTTAAGATAAATTGGTTCGCAAAAATTGAGCAACAGATAGACATCTACGGAACCAAACATGTTCCCTAATGTCTGAAACGAATTTCTGTCTTGGCATTTTTGGAATCAGAGACCTAAAAAGTTTTTGTTCTCAGGTGATCATATAGCTGTCACTGTCTTCGGTAAGATCAGACTCAGAGCAAGGAAGGGGTAGAGGGAGCAATGCGCTTTGAAAAGTGGTTCATTATGCTACACCCCTATACTAAACCTCCCAAGCGAGCTCAATCCAAACTAAAGTGATCACGTGGTCACTGGTCCTTGTCTTATTGGTCTATTCCTTGTCCTTCCGTCCCCACAGATGCTTGTCAACAAATCCTTATCAGCAGCATTTATTTGATACCCCACTCAAAGAGGATCGCTATTGGTTATCTAGGAACTGTTACACGTATATTAACGATGTTACTGTCTTTAGATACTTAATAAGGTTAACAACAAACATTAAAGTACATATTTACAAAGAAAACTTTATTAAAAATAAAATTATTAAATGTCGTAAGAAAATATCACTTATTCTTATAAGCTGATATCTGATAAATTTCGAGTTTTTATCGAGATATCGATACTGTTTCACCAAACTGCCGCTTGGGAGGTTTAGTATAGGGGTGTAGCATAATGAACCACTCTCTCAACAGATTCTATAGAATTGTCCCCTCTACCCCTTCCTTGCTCTGAGAGATCAGAGGCAAAATTCAAAACGATTTTGACAGATTTTGAAACGGGGGTAAATGAAATCAATTTGACAATATTGTAATAGCATAAAAATGATTAATGTATACGAAATAGGACGCGAGGAAGCTATGCACACTAATTACCAGACTATTTACCACATTAACTAGATAACTTGAGAATGTCACACTAGACTGTGAAATTACTTAGCATTAATTGGTTAATTACAATATTAGATGGGAGGTGATTAAATCTACAATAACTGGGAAGTAAGAAATTCATTTTCACGATCAAATCAACTAAATTACTTTGTTTTGAGTGGAAAATAAGAAAAAAAGTTAGTGTTATATTCAAAGTTGTTCCTGTGACTGCAATGAGGCAGTCTTTTAAGGGCAGTATAAGTATGCTGTTTGGTTGTTCTATCGAGTGAAACAACATAAGATAAAGAGTCATAAGGGAAGGTAATTACAGTTAGCTAACTACCTATTAAACTTTATTTCCTAGGTTTCCTAACTTCATCTATGTACTCACATTAATATATACTAGAAACTTTAAAGTCTTTAAACTTGTTTCACTGCCATATTGAAATTAATGTTTCAACAAACCTTAAAACGAACATATTTTTGCTTCCGAGCTTACTGGAGGTAATGGAAGCTATGTGATCGTTCTGAAGAACGAAAAAGTTTTAGGGCTCCGATTTCAAAAATTTTAAGACAAAAAATCCGTTTTAGACATCAGGGAAAATGTTTGGTTCTGTGTCTGTCTGTCGGTCTGTCGGTCCGTCGGTCTGACGGTCTGTCGGTCTGTCGTTCAATTTTTGCGAACCAACATATCTTATAAACTATACGTCCAATTTTAATGAAATTTAGGTGGTTGTCATAATTAGCCCATTGTTGGTCCCATATAAGTTTCAACCATCTGCGCCTATTTGTTTCTCGTCCACATGCGAACAAACATACATTTATTACTACCTAGAGCTTCAATAGTACGTATCTGATTTTTCGTATGAAACTTTTATAGTTTATCGAAAGTAACCTGCAGATAGCCCCAGATTAATTTGAACCATCTGACCTCTTTAACTTTTGCTAAATTGATGCTTTAATTTGTGTAAAAAAAATCAAAACAATTTTGACAGATTATAAAAACGGGGAAAACAAATTAAACAATAATGGCTTGTAAAAGCATAAAATCAATAAAGTACGAGATAGGATGCGAGGAACCACACCATTGGCACTGGAATGTATCACACCAATTGGCAGTCTATTTTAAGTTCTTCAGATCGATCACATATAGCTTCTGTTACCTTCGGTAATCTCGGAAGCAAAATATACTTTGAAAAAAAAAGTTTTTCTCATCAAATAGATGAGGGCAGAATATTTTCCCGTCCTAAAATTCCAAACTTTACACGAGCGTTTTGCGCGCACGCTTGGACGGATAACGCTGTGTGAACCAATAAAGGAACATGTATTGCAGAGTTTATTAAATCGGTTAGCTTTTACATAAGTTATCGCCAGACACGTAAGTTACTGACAAGAAGACACGTTTGCACATTTTATTAAATATACGAAGCTCGCTTCAATTTTTATTTGTACTTAAATTTAATTGTTTTTAGTTCACTGCTTGTTTGTTGTCTTATCTTTATGAGCAGTACTGAAATATACAGAAAAAATCTTGAAGCAAATAAAAAAAATATTAGTTTAATGGTAATTTTTTTCTTATTCAATTTCGGTTGTTCAAGAGAAAAAGGAGAAGCCAAAAATTCAAGAATATTACATTACATTTTGTTTAAGTTGGTGCTCAGCCAACTCGGTACTTAGGAACAGATCCAGTGTACAGAATGTGCCAGCAATATCTCAGATGACATTAGTCAAGTGAACATGATCTTAAAAGCAATTCTAACCATCTTAGTTCCTTTAGTAGAACCTCTTACATCTTTACTTCAAGGACGATAAGTTAAATGGTTGTCATCTACAAGTTATTGTTACGCCCGAAGATATGGTCCTTTGAACATGCCCTGGGAGTCTTTTATCAATGCAATACTGGATTGTTATCAGACGACCAAACCCTTCACTCACACGGGGGAAGTATTGGTTGGTAAACCATGTCTTCAAAACTCTGCCGTTACGTTTCATATATTTCTTATCAAACCACCACGAGAGAACCATTGTCAACAATGGTTTTCCAGGCCGTACCTGGTGGCGCTAAATCTTACGATCAGCTTCCCATTTGTTTAACAATGCTGGGACATTGAGGGGGCCAGTCTGGGAATCGAACCCAGAGTTGTGGTCAGAGGTGAAGGTAACCCATCCAACTACTGACCATGCCCGATGCTGCTAAACTTCATTGATTGAAAGCCAACTGCCCTCGTACTCGAGATACCGGCCCCCCAATATATCTGAAGGTTACTTCCAACAAATCATCCCGATTTCTTCAAAATCCGTTAAGTAGTTTTAAAGATATAGTTGAAATCATTAAGTAGAAAAATGCAGTGAATATTTTCAGGTGGTGTGATAATCATCAGTATTATGTACAATCTCATAGCACGATCGAGGCAAGTTCGTACAAGTCACTAACTAGATATTGTCAGGAACCAACCAATTTTTACACTGTTTCAGCAAATTTTGCACAAATAATTCCATTGTTATCCATAATAAATTCCAGTATTTGATTCAAATTAATGGTTTTTACACTCGTACAATTTTTCGCAGTTATTTGGCTCTCGCTTTGAAACCAACCGTGAAAAAATATTGGGTATACCAGGAGGAGTATTGAAGTTATGATTTATAAATCTGAAGACCTAGTCCACGTACCTGGTCAACGTATGTGGGTCCATTGAACAAACATGGGCTACGCCCGCATCTACTTAATGCTTGGCTAATACAGGACGGTATACCGTCCTGTATTAGCTAGTCCTGTAGAGCAAACACAGATTTCCACACAATGTGATCATCAATATCAAACTTGTTTCACGTCCCTGGCTCATTAAATGCAGGAAGTTTCAAAACATTCGAAATAAAGGAACATCTGTCAATGGCAAATTCTAAGAAAAAAAAAAACTATTAACATGGGTCCGCAACTGTTTTCTTAAATGCTTTGTTCTCTTTTTAAAGATATCTCAGGAACCATTTTAAATTCAAAACTCAGCTTTTGTGGAGGAATTTTCGAACGGGTACGTTAGTCACTAAGACTAAGATTGGAAGCTTGCATTAATGTAGGAGGAGGCCATTTTCAACATTTGTTTAATTGTCTTTGTTTTTTATGTTATTTAATTAGTTTTGTAACATAAAAGTTTTTCATCATAAAAATTCCGTTTTTTTCTTAATCAGTTCACGAGCTTTTGACCAAGAGTACCTTCTTTGGATAGAAAACATTGGCAGTTCAAAATGTGCTCTCAGAATCCCAATTTCCCCAGTGTCATAGAAATTAGGGGCAAAAAACCTCTCGCAAACCTATAATCTCCGTTACTGGCATACGAAAAAAATTGAAAGCACAAAAAGTATTTAATATTTGATAAGATATGTACAAAAGCTGAGTTTTATTATCATAAATGGTTCCTGAGATATCGTCAAAAAACAAAACAAAAAACAAATGTTTGACACCCTGTATCTCAAAAACGGTACGTTTGCGGACCCATGTTGATAGGAACTTTTATTTTCTCGAATTAGCAAAGGTATCACACCCTTCATTTTCCGACACATGTTTTGAAACACCTGGTACATCATCAATCATCAAAATATATTTGATGATCATTTCGGGTAAATTGCGAGTAAGCTAAATACTCCACCTTTTTATTACCATAAATTATATTAAAGCTTTTCAGTTTCAAACACTCTACATTGCAAATTAAATAAAAACTTTTGCTCATTTAATTTAAATCTAAACTGTTTTTGTGATCATTTCTAAAATGGCTTTAGCCTATCTCTTAATGGTTATTCGGGTGAGCATCACCCGAATACCCGTTTATACGAAATGCACTAAATAAGTTTTTCAAGTAAAATACCTAATAATTTTGCAGTAGCATAAAGTACTACAGAGAAGTTTTCTAGTGGGGAATCCCAACCTCATATAAATGATACAAGCTTGGGTTAGTTAGTGAAGGGTCTCCTGACTAGCTAAAAGCTTTCGTCCGTTGTTTACTTAGGGACTGACCCCTTTCTCTAGTATCAAACTTAGCCGAGAGTTTAAGGGAAAACTTCTGAGGGAACCCTATACCCATAAAATAAAAGCTTTTTCATAGGCAATGTAAAACCAAATTCTGTTTGCCATTCGGAAATAGCCACGGTTATGGATGATAACTTATGGTTTTTGTTTTAAAATCACATAATGTACTAATGTACATTGACAGTAAAACTTCTAAGCAAAAGATAAAGAGCGCAGACGGTTGAAATTAATCTGGCGCTATCTACGGTCTACTTTCGACAAACCATAGAAATTTCATAAAAATCAGATGAATACTTTTGAAGATAAAGATGTAAATAAATGTATGTTTGTGCTCTAGATAAACAAATGGGAGCCGAAGGTTGAAACTTATATTGGACAAACAATGGGCTAATTATGACCTACCAAACAAATTTTATTAAAATCGGACGTGTAGTTTTTAAGATATTATGGTTCGCAAAAATTTAGCGACAGACAGACATGAAACCAAAAATGTTCCCTAAAGTCTAAAACGGATTTCTGTCTTGGCATTTTTGAAATCGGAGACAAAATGTTTCGTTCTTCAGAACAATCACATAGCTTCCATTACCATCGGTAAACTCGAAAGCAATTATTTAAAAGAATCGTACAAAAAGACATCATTTAGAGAAAGTAATATGCTTGCCACATTAAATAGGATACAGCTTTCCTGAAGATAACCCAAATTAACCCATGTCAATAGATCATTTAAAAATAACCGCGAATAACAAACATAATATGCTCAGACCTACATTAAGATATTAGAAGGGAATAAATTATTTGCCAATAAATGATTTAGATGCAAGTATCAAGAACATACCTACTAAGCTATTTAAACTCCATGCCAGATGAATGAAATTGTTACACCCTCTAAGGACCAGAAGAGAGGAAGTGTAGGAAAAAGTGGAAGGGTATAGGGAGAGGTAGAGAGAGTAAAGAAAGAGAAGAAGTCTTACTTGGTGTGCTGATAGGTGATGACGTCGATGATGAGGCCTGGGGTAGGTGGTTCATGGTGACACCAAACAAAAACTGTCTTGCACTTGAAAGTTAAATGGAATTTGATGTGGTTCATAATGACGTTAACCTTTTTACTTGGAGAAACTAAAATAAGAAGAGGTACCGTTGCGGGTAAGGTGAGAGGCGGAAGGGAATAGGCAGGTTATAGGAGGCGAGAGGATAATGAAAATCCAAAACTCAACAGAAAGTAAGATGTTCTTATAATGTATAAACGTCGTTGAGCGAATGAATAATCGTCATCATAAATGCGAAAAAGTGACATCATAGTGGCTTGGAGACAAAGAGTGCGCGGAATAGGCACAAACCTTTTTTGAGAAAAGCTAAAATTTTGTTGTTGTGCCTAGGTTTGTTGATGGATAAAATAAAATTAAAACAATGCGACAGGAATATTAATTTTAGTTATAAATTGACTTCTAGAAGGAGATATAGATATTTGTGAAATAACAAACAAGTAACGAGTTACCTCACACAACTATTAAATAAAAAAAACTAAACTAGAGCAGTGTTTTGATTTTTTAAAAGAGATAGTTGAAAGAATTATAAGCTATTACACTAAACTGAAAGTTTAATGCTCCTACATACGACTCTGGTAAAATAAACTTTACTCTCTAGAAGGGATAAAAAGTGAACTTTTCAACCTAGTTTAAAGGGAGGAAAGTTACTCATTGCACCCGGTCGGGTTAAACAGGGATAAATGGAAAATAAGGGAATCATGAACTCTCATGATTCCCTCCAGTGTTACCCGAGATAAAACACAAGTAATTTAGGTGTGTTAAATATACAATTGCATGTATTAACTTTTGTTCAATACCTAAATCTATAATTGACAACTTCGCAATGTGACCTCCACAACGGTTGTCATAGTGATTTATCAGTAAAACAAATAAACACGATAAAGATGAAATCATAATATCTAAATGTAGATGTAGACATAACTAATGCATAGTGTATATGTATCAGTTGGCAATACTGTTCAATTTAAGACTCAGCAACCAGCTGATTCTCCCATCTAATTTTAGTATTTAATTTCAAACAATTAATATCTATAATTTAATTTTACCGTAATTAAACTTATTAAGTGAATTGATAATATTGTATTTTTTAATTAATTTTTTATTATTTTTTTTTAAATAAATATAAAAACATATATTTTTGTTTAATAAAATAATTTAATATTAAAATCTTCTTCAATTATTTGTTTCTCTCTTCTGTAAATAAGAACTACTATTTAAACTTTTAGACAAGTAAACACGGTTTCTGTAACAATAGTATTCTAAATTTCATCCTTTTTTCCTGCATAGCTGGAGGTACCGTCCGGCACAGGATAACTTACCAACCCCGGCGTCATATTATCTAATGACCCCCCCCCCCCCCCCGCATTGTTATATAAATAATTGATTACATTTTAAAAATATTAAGTTAATAAATTGATTTTGTTTTGTTTCAGGGCTTACTGATTTTGAAACAGTAGCTTTAACAAGTCTGCTAACGTTGATTCCACTTTTTCTCGGCCTTGCACTTTGCTATGGTATCAAGTAAGTTCTTAAGTATACTTAACATTCATTACATTATTATAACTAAGGGTAAATCCTTCTGAAGAACTTAGGTTACTTCACCCTTAACAAGGTACTTAGACTCTGTGGGTTTGTCACCCTGCATAGTGGGTAGTGTATGTGAAGGCTCAACTGCTTCGGACTTTATCTCTTAAGCTCCTCGGATAAATTAAGTAAATAATTGGTTGTTTTACCTGAGATGACTAGAGAGGTCAATAAAAGTAACACTACAATATTGTCACCACAATTTTATATATTTAAACAGACGCTTTTCGACATTATGTCATCTTCAGTGTGTTGACATAGTAAGTGAAAGACTACTACTGCAGTCAGTGGCGCATCCAGGGGGGGGGGGGCACGTGCCCCCCCCCCCCCCCCCCCCCCCCCCCCCCCCCCCCCCAAGCCAAAGACCTGAATTATAAGTATGCAATTCCGCAGCACATTTTAAAGTAATAGTGCTGTGATAGTCAAAAAAATCAATAAATAAGTAATTCAATTTTTTAAGTTTTTGGTAGTTTTCATACTACGGAAAGTTAAATTTTAATTTAAATCAAATTATAATTATTATTAACATAAATTATAATTAATTAATAATTAATTAAATTATAATTAAATTATAATTAAATTATAATTAAAATTGAATTTCGAATTGATTGTACAAGGTACAGGTACTAATTGAGTACTTTATAATTATAAGCGTTAATTCTGGTTTAGTTCTAATGTCATAAATATTGACTGTCTAAATGTATATGAATATTGAAAGCTTGGATTCGGGACTAGTTATCGATTACGGTAGTGAAAAATCATTCTCCTGCGTAGCTTAGATGGAAGAGCGCTATACTGGAAATATAGAGGCCCGTGGTTCAAATCCCGGCACAGGAGTGTATTTTTCACTGTCTGTTTCCCGTAGTTAATAATAATTATAATTTGATTTAAATTTAAATAAGTAATTATATACCTAGTTTTGCCCGACATTTTTTTTTTTTTTTTTTTTTTTTTGGTGTTTAAAAAGACGTGGACACCTTTTTTTGTGTAGACGTCCACGCAAGCGTGACCCATAGGAACTGTTCCAACATCAGACATTGCGTCATTAAGATGTTGGCTCGGCATTATGCCATGTCCTGCATCGTTTCGTCGCGTCCGACACGGTAGAACAAACACACTATAGAACAAACTAGAATAACAAGTATAAAACATGTTTTATTTTCTTAATTAACTATAGAACAAACTAGAATAACAAGTATAAAACACTTTTTATTTTCCAAGATTAAATTATAGAATTTTGTAGATTTGGTAGTGTCTATGGAGGTCATCATAATGAATAATATAAATTGTCTCTCCATGTAAAATGACTAATTTGTTTATTTTATCATACAAAGTGGCTTTCAGCCTTCATAAGGCCCGTCATCAGTGCCGGAATGTGGAAGACGTAGAGTTACAGTTTATAAATGAAAAGTTAATGATTGTTAAATGACTCCAGGTGCCTCAGAGATCCAGGTGTCTCACCTTTATCTCCGACTAGAAGTAGACTGCATTCACTCATTAACTTTTATTTTTATACTATAATGCATCTCTACTTCTTCCAAATTTCGGCAGCGATGATGGCATTATGAAGGCTGAAAGCTGCTTTGTAAGATAAAATAAATAAATAAGTCAGTTTACATGGAGAGACAATTTATTTAGTAAAAATAAGAATTTTGAGTGTTTTATATTGTGGTAATTATATCTTACATAAATACTACTGCATATTAACAGTTAATATTATACTACTGCATGCTAAATAAAAACAGTTAATATTACTAAAAACAATTAGCCTTTCTTCTGGACATAATTGATGGATGATGATCGGAAATTGAAGTTTTGTTTTGCTCTATTTACACGTATAGGACTTTCAGTTAAAAGTGTCCCTACTCATCTGAATGTATCTCCAACAGCATTTTTCCTTATATAAAGAACGAAACCTCCATGTTTCTCACGTTCAAGATTTAAATCGTGAGCCCAAAAAGTCATCGTTTCACACAGATTTATATCCTGAATTTTCAAGGAGCAATAAAATAGCTGCTAAAGAGAGGAATGGACATTGTCAGTTGTGTAAACAGACTTGTTGTTGATCAGCTAATCGGCGTCTGTCTTGCCTCGCTTGTATTCGTCCGCAGTGTGAATACACGCTCGCTAGGGTTGGTCAGATAAAAATTAGATGTGTACTTTTGAAGTTATAGATGTAAATAAATGTATGTTTCTACCCATGTGGAAGCGAGCAACAAATGGGCGCAGAAGGTTGAAACTTATATGGGACCAACAATGGGCTAATTATGACCTACCACCCAAATTTCATTAAAATCAAACATACAGTTTTTAAGATAAGTTGGTTCCCAATAATTGAGCGACAGACAGACACAGAACCAAGAATGTTTCCTGATATCTGAAACGGATTTCTGTCTTGGAATTTTTGAAATTGGAGGCATAAAAAACTTTTGTACTTCAGAAAGATCACATAGCCTCTATTACCTTTGATAAGCTCAGAAGCAAAATTAGGGTGAGGACAACATAAGGAAACAATTAGGGGATTGAGGAATAAAGTTTTAGGATAATGAGGAAAAAATTAGGGGAACGAGGAAAAAGGTTGGGGATCTCTGATCTAAATAATTGTTATTATCGTCTATAAAGCAATATTTTTGATTCGAAGGGTCGAGGTTTCATAACCCAGTTCGAGCATACCAAAGACGGTTTTATCCTTCTAAAAATAAGATTTTTTTTATGTCTCCGAATTCGAAAATTCCTACTAAAATTCGTTTTAGACATTAGAGAACATTAGTTCAGTGTCTATCCTCATTCAACATAAAATTTAACACTTCTTACCTGATTTTATAATATTTAGATGGTAGATCAGATAATTAGCACTCATTTTACTGCCTAGACAGTAATAGTACATTACGCGTCGAGTGTGAAAAGTAGAATTTTGCATGCGAGTGTAGAGTTTGCACCCAAGCGACAGCGAGGGTAGTAAAACCACACGAGAAATGCAAAATGCCGTTTTCCCACGAGTTGCGTACCGTACTTTATCTACGATTGTTAGATTTATATTATAAATACAGAAAAAAATAAACTTGCTGTATGTAAGTTCGTATCTCTTCTCTTGATAAAGATGGCATTAATTATGATTGTATTTTTTGCCGAATTAATTATTTCTGGAGGAGTATTATTCTCTACATTTTCGTCAAAGCCACTTGATTCATTCATTGTTTTTCACTAAAAACTCGATATAAACAGCTACTTTAATAAAAGAATAGCAAATTAGTTTTGTTAAATGTAAACAAACTCGCTAATCGTGCGTAAAGCTGAAGAATTCCTCTTCTTTACCGCGCTAGCGTGGTAAAGAAGAGGAATTCTTCAGAACCATGAGACACGCATGCGTAATGAATACAAGTACGTAAATAATCACTTTCTACGCATCTAAACAGAGATATAATGTTTATATTTCGTATCAATCGTAGATAAAATTACATTTCCCTGCCCGAATACAGCTCAATAATGCTTCATTTTGCTGCCGCAAGTGGATAAAACTACTTTTTTAGGGTCCGTTCTTCTTTAGGGACGTTTTCTTTACAGAAATCAGTTTTTATCTCCAAGTATAGATTCCCATCTTTTATAATTTTAAACTTTAAGAGCCCACGGGAGTGAGTTGTGTTGAGACCTTCTCTCCAGAGATAGCGCTGCTTTTCACAAGTTTTTTCAACCCCTTGTTTATTTTGGGAGGAAAAGGAACCGCCCACATTACCCCTCCCATTATTTTGACATAACGTCGGCCATTGCATTATTTTAAAAATAAATAAAAAAACAGAAATGTATAAATATTAATTTCTTTAATATATG
This sequence comes from Gerris lacustris, assembly GCA_951217055.1. Taxonomy (NCBI): domain Eukaryota; kingdom Metazoa; phylum Arthropoda; class Insecta; order Hemiptera; family Gerridae; genus Gerris; species Gerris lacustris. The sequence continues at coordinate 54,672,990 of OX578284.1, read as the reverse complement.
TCACTTTACGGAAATGTTAAAAATTGAGATTTTAATAATTAAGATATTGATATAAATATGAATTTTAATATATATATATATTTAAATTTAATAATATAAATATTTTTTGCTGCAATAACTAGACCATTAAGTAAAGTAGGTAATTTTATTTTCGAATGATATAACGACACCCCCTCATACATTTGGTTTTAAACTAATAATCATCCCATACAACTTTAAAAAATATTGTTTTAATTAATATTAAAAACAAGCCTTGGGTCCTGTTGACGCTATTGTTGCAAAAATATCTCAGTTGAAATGAGCAAATAGCAAGGATTTTAAAAGCATTGCGCTACTGTTTTGATTAAGGTGAAAATGTAATTCTACTCTTTATTAATCATCCAGCTAAAAAGCTTATAAATTGCTCGTCTGCTGTCTGCTATATATTTTTTAAACCATTTTTTGGCTTAAGCTCTTGTAGTATATAAATCTACTAGGTACTAACTAATATACATTAAAGTGGATTTTCCTGTATAATAAATAGCCAGTTCCTAAGATATTGATAGCAACATTTTATGGCAGCTTATATTATATAAATTGGATAAAACAAATATTTTGCTTTGAATATATTTTTAGGGTTTCGTTGGTACAACCATTAATAGAAACGCTTATAGTTTCGTTCCTGTGTCTGTCTGCGTCTGTCAATCTGAATGGTTCCAGTAACTTTTGAATCAAACAAGTCAAAAGAGGGAAAAACATGGCAATTTCCAGTATTAAAGATCGTTTTGACGCGCACACAGGAAATATACAAAAATATAGCGAACTCAAAATTATCAGCTGTTCAAATCCCAAATGGCGGCAAATTGATTTATTTTTATTTTTTTTTTTTACTTTGAGTGGGTAGGTATTGAAGAGTGGATTACAAAAATATACAAGAATTGTGGAAATTGTTTAATTTTTTACGCCATTTTGTCAAAAAACATCAAGATTTTGGGTTTCCCCCCTAAAACTATATATATTTCTGCTATTTCTAATAATATAAAATGTTAGGTCTGCTGGGCCATAGAAAAAATATGAATAGCAACTTGATCTGATTTACTGGGAATCCAAAAAGGGCAGATAGTTGTTAAGGTAGTAGTTGTTACGGGGAAAAAAATTAGACCTGGCAAGAAAACCTGCACACGTGATAACTATACCCTCTTCATATTCATATTATATGCTTGACTTATCAAATATTATTTGTTATGAGTGGCTAGATTGAACTGAACGACTAAAACCATGTGTATTATTTAATTTTTTCATTATCTGTTTCTATTGAAATTATAGTTGCTGTAATTAATTTAAAAATAAGTCTAATTAACTTTGTATTGATAATAATTATTACAATTCGTACAAACTGGTTCAGACATACGTAATCTAGTAGGATATTGTCTCAGCTTTACTTTATATTTAAAACCATTTTTTTATAAGTTGCATTTTACAGTAGCAAAAACAGAAAATAAACTCATTTTTTTAAATCCATAAGGTAGGTGGTACATACAAAGTGTACCCCTACCTGGCCATGGTAAAACCACGATTTTAACTGAAAATACCTCTAAAATCTTTAGAGTTATCGAAAGTTATAAGAACCTTTTGTTGTAGACAATTGTATGTGCTTTTTAATTTTTTTTTTTTTTTTTTTGGTAAACCTAATTATTTTAAAACCGACATATCGGACCTATTTACCATGAAAATAAGCCACTTTGAGGTCAATTGAAATGTTTATTTATAAGCATCAATAATTATATATAGGCCAAAAATAATTTTTTTCTATTTTAGTTCCGCAAATTTTTCTTAGCTTATTGGACCATAGGTTGAAAAAGTCTGGCAATTAGTGGGGCAAATAGCATATTTGCATCTTATATTTGATGAATGGTCACCTAGTATTAAATAATGTGATCGCATTAGGAATTAAAATTTTATTTTCATGGATCATTATTGATTCCCAATAGGGTCCTGTTATTTTTAATCAATATTATTAAATTCGTTGAATTTTGTGGGTCGTTTAAGGGTTGTGAAAAAAATTTCGTATTTATACTATCATCGTCAACAATTGGCTATATTTCGCCCCTCTCCGAGGCATAGACGTGCCTGAAAACATCATTTCTACATTTTTATGGTTGTTTGGTAACGTTAAAACTATTACATATATATTACAGAAATAGAATAAAATACACATTGTAGCTCGAAAACATAATTAAAAAGAACATTATAAAATCACAGGGAAGTACTTGCGTCCAAGTACTTTTTAGGGTTTTGTAGATGATTAAGCATACCCGTTATGTAATTATGATTTTTTTTCTTCGATCCTAAGGATCCCGGGTTCGATCCCCCGGGAGGTCACAATATTTTTTATAGGTAATAACGACAAGATAAATTACATTTTTTAGGAAATTTTCATCGCCCAACCATACGGTGTAACCATGAATCATTTCAAAATTTTAAGACCAGCCATTATATAAAATTTGGGGGGGGGGGATTTTTTTGGGGGTATATTTTGACTTAAAAATTTAAAAAAGCAAATATATATTTGTGTCCTACTCTTCAGCAGCTTTCATTTGATACCCAACTCAAAATTTTTAAAAAATAAAATTTTGGGCGCACTCCAAATTTTCGCGCACAAAATTGGTAATTTTTAAAACCTGGGAATGAACTCCCGGAAATATCATCGCCTCACTATAAGGTATTAGTATGAATTATTTCGAAATTTTAGCACCAGCCGATCTATAGTGGTTGGGGGGGGGGGAAATTTTTTTGGGGTATATTTTTATTTTTTTCCCCTATAAGGAATGCAAATTTTAAAAAAGCATATATATATTTGTGTCCTACTCTTCAGCAGCTTTCATTTGATACCCAACACGAAATTTTAAAAAAATAAAATTTTGGGCGCACTTCACTTTTTCGCGCCCAAAATTAACAATTTTGAAAATTTGGGATGAACTCCCGGAATTTTCATCGCCCCAAAATAAGATATTAGCATGAATTATTTCAAAATTTTAGCGCCAGCCGATCTATAGTGGTTGGGGGGGGGGAAATTTTTTTTGGGTATATTTTGATTTATTTAACCAATAAGGAATGCAACATTTAAAAAATCATATATATATTTGTGTCCTACTCTTCAGCAGCTTTCATTTGATACCCTACTCAAAAATTAAAAAAAATATAAATTTTTGAGTTTACCACATTTTTTCGAATTGCGCATGCGCAAATCTAATTATGAACTTCTGTATATTTTTCCTGTGGTTGGGTCAAAAAGTTGCACCAGTGTTTCAAATTTCAGTACTTTCGCTTAAACGGTTCGGGCCCTATGAACCAAAGAGCGACGGACGGACGGACACATCACCCTCGGTATAAGGGTTTTGAGAAGTATCTACAAAACCCTAAAAACTAAACGGAATAAAAACATACCGGGTTTACGACGTTGTTATACAATTTGTTACATAAAAAGTTTAGGGTCGGATTCTCTAGCTAGTTAGATTCGTAAAAACTGAAAACTTTTCAAAACTATCTTCCATACTGCTTTACCATTAACAATATTTAATAATAACAAAAAGTAATATAAGACTAGTAAAAATTAACAATAATAACACAGAAAAAAATATTTTGAATCTAACTAGCTAAGAGAATCCGACCCTAAACTTTTTATGTAACAAATTGTATGACAATGTCGTAAACCCGGTATGTTTTTATTCCGTTTAGTTTTATAATGTTCTTTTTAATTATGTTTTCGAGCTACAATGTGCATTTTATTCTATTTATGTAATGTATATGTAATAGTTTTAACGTTACCAAACAACCATAAAAATGTAGAAATGATGTTTTCAGGCACGTCTATGCCTCGGAGAGGGGCGAAATATAGCCAATTGTTGACGATGATAGTATAAATACGAAATTTTTTTCACAACCCTTAAACGACCCACAAAATTCAACGAATGAAATACAAAAGGGACAAATAAAACAGATCGCGATATATTAAATGTGATCAGATGGCAGAAGGTTGAACTTAATATGGAATCATCTATGTGGGTTGCTTTAGTTTTTTAAGATATGGAGGTTCGCAAAAATGTATTATAACGATAAACTGATATGAAAATTTGTTCCTTGTAGTCTGAAATGGATTTCTAGACGGAAACGAGTTCAAGATGTTTTTCGGAGACATACAAAAATTCGTTCCCCAGAATGTTGACGATGCTTTCGTTCCCTTCAGAACTCCTCGTTAAACTCGGAAGCAAACATTATGTGACTATTAAATATAACTTATTAATCAAACTAATATTTTTTTAAGTTGTACTTCAATTCTTGATTAGTGGAGTGGGTAGGTATAGTAGGGTCAGAAAGGAATCAATTGCCTTACTATAGCGATACACCTTTCCTTGGATCATTTTCATGCTGACTGGTGAGGCACATAGCAAGATACAATTAATTTAGTGTTATTTTTGAAAAAAGGTGGCTTAATTTTTAGCATTGGGCGCTGACCAAAATTAATCCAAAAAAATAAAATTGTCCTTCTCAAACTTTTTTTATTAACTAGTATTTAATCCCTCCTCTCATCGCGGTTTTTTTTATTATTTAATTTTAGTTTTTACAAGATTATTTACTATCTTCTTTAAATCTCTATCAAAATATATTTAAAAATAATAATTTTTCTTTTATTTCGATTTTTTTTTTTTTTTTTTTTTTCGTTTTAAGAATATTTGAAATTGTTTTTATTTCATTTGTCATAATAAAAGGGTGAAAAACAACGGCGGGTGTGGCTTAAATTGGAAAATCAACAAATCAGAATTTAATAAATTGTATTTTGTTAAAAATCCGCTAGGGTCAGCACATTCCAGATAGTAAATATAAAAAAAGTTCCCATAAGATTACGCCTCACCAGCTTAATATTTTTTAACCAAAATTTACACAATTACTCTTAGTACAAATATAAATGTCCGCCTGTTTTTAAAATTTTGAAATTTTCATTTTAATTTTTTTTTCTCTTACATTTTATTTTTTATCAATAAAACTAAAAGCGATAAGAAAAAAATAGAAACTAACAACCCTGTGGCTTTTCCCAAACTATCTGTATACAAATTTTCAAGTCTCTAGGTTTAATATTAGAGGCGTGATTTTATGGCGCGTGTGTCGACCCCCGTTCCCGTGCAGCCTTAATAAATTACAGTAAAGCTTAATGACATTTATTCCGTTAAACTTTTATCGGAAGTGCATTAAATCGTGAAATCGTAACACTCAATTTCAATATCAATATATTTTAAAACAACTTAAATCCTATATTTATAATTAAAAATAAAATTGAAGTAATAATTTAAAACTAGCCTCGTCTAAATTATAGTATTTTCTTTCCACCACTTCTTTATAACTTAGTGTTTCACATTATAGATATATATATATATATATATATATATATAAATATATATATATATATATATATATATATATATATATATATATATATATATATATATATATATATATATATATATATATATTTATATATATATATATATATATATATATATATATGTATATATAATATTTTTTTAATCAAAGTGAATATTTCCTTCTAGAAATAAAGGGAGGGGACCTTTACGGGCTTGAACAGATTTCATTTATTTTAAAATCTAGAACATTGAAAAATATTGTTATAATATTTCCCTATAAAAAAAATAATAAATATAAAAAGGAACTATTCGATTTTGCTTTCCATGAATATTAATATAGTTTTTTTTTTTTTTTTTTAAAAAAAAACCACTTTATTTGTAGATATCTGATATTTCGCAATACTTTTCTAGTGTACCTAAGCAGGAAATAATAAATTTTACTAAACGATTCATTGCCTCTTTATAGTTTTGCTTCCGAGCTTACCGAAGGTAATGGAAGCTATGTGATCGTTGTGAAAAACGAAAAATGATTTTTCTCCGATTTCAAAAATTCCAAGACAGTAATCCGTTTCAGACATCAGGGAACATTTTCGGTTCCGTGTCTGTCTGTTGGTCTCTCGCTCAATTTTTAATGAAATTTCAGTGGTAGATCAAAATTAGCCCATTGTTGGTCCCATATAAGTTTAAACCTTCTGCGCCTATTTGTTTCTCTTCCACATGATCACAAACATACATTTATTTTTACCTAAAACTTCAAAAGTACTCGTCTGATTTTTATGAAATTTGGATGGTTTGTCGAAAGTATCCTGCAGATATCACGAGATTAATTTCAACCGTTTAAAATCAAAACAATTTTGACAGATTTACAAAACGGGGGAAAATTAAATAAATTTGACAATAGTAGGTTGTAAAAGAATAAAATCATTAAAGCATATACGAAATTGGAGCGAGGAAGCTATGTGCCACACTAATTGGCAGACTATTTATTAAATTATTTATTGCTATTAATACATGGTTTATTATTTTACTACGTTTTTATTAGCTTGCTTTCTTGTTTGTTTTTTTGTCCAGAACAAATCTTGCAATCGATTTTTAAATAACTTCCTGAGTAGCTAGACATTTGAAACTTTTAGAATAGCTCATAACACGATGACAATGCATTATTTTAATACTTTTAGACATCTTTCAGCAGAATTTAATTCGTTTTCAGAAAATTTTGCTGCATGGAAAGTTAGTTTGGAAAAATCCGCAAGTTATTTTATTTGTTTTGATATATCCCATATTTACAATCTTCATTTTGACGGGTTTCAAATTTATGATTTATGACAGAAAATATAAAAACGTAGTATATAAAAAGTTCTTTTTATCTTGTAATTTTGTATTCTTAAATTCTACCTTTTTATTTACAAAACGAATATAAGGCAATCATCAGTGTCAAATACGGTAAAAATAGTTGCAATAATATATTAATTTGTGTAAGTTCATTGTTATATTTTTAACTTAAATCAAGGATAACAAAGTTCGTTCAGTTCTTATACTACACTTTGCATTTGGTTGGACACATACTCCTCCTGAACGGCTGAACCGAAAATTCAGCACGGTCATAGTGACCAACCACAGGAAGATATAAATCTGAAAAAGTCCAAATTGGTACAAGGGGGTACGGGGTACGGGGTATAAAAGTTAAAATGGTATATCCCCTTCATGATGCATGTCGTTGGAAAGCTCTTTAAGAGTACAGTTATTGTTGTTATTGTTCACTTTTGAAATAGTTTCATTTAAGAGGGAGGTAAAATATAAAAACAGGAAAAAAATGCTTTTTAATTAAAAATTAAAAATATTACTATTTTAGATCCGATTTCAGCTGTTTATAAATAAAAATGATTATTGTTTAAGATTAAAATGCACGCTCAGCTCAATATTGCAAGCAGACAACTGTATTGCACACCTAGTATAAAGTTAGTGATGTATTTGGATTACTACACATATTTACTTTGTTTAATTAGGAACCTCTAATTTAAGATTATTATTATTTTATTTTATTTTTTTAAAAACATATAATTAATACTTAATAGCAATAAGAGCGTTAGCTCAAAAAAGGCCATTAACGGGAAAAAATTCCGATAAAGCTGAATTTTGGTTTATGGCTTTATTTTGGTACCCTGATGAACATATTAATTTTTACCCCTCAAGTGAGGTCTGCTTTGGCCGCCATTTTGAAAAAAAAGGGACTGAAATTAGGTTTTTGGCCAATATCTTCGTTCTCATCGAAGATACGACAAAAATAGATATTATCATATTTGTAGGACTTTAAATTGTCAATCAAAAAGGTTCAATGTCATTATACGCTAAAGTCAATAGTTTCGAAGCTATAGCTCTGCGAAGTGTGATATATATTTCTGCACCCGCATGAAATGGGAGTTTTTCTACTCCACGACTCGCTCGCGGCACCGGTAAAATCGAGTTTCTATATAGATTCAAACCACAGGGTAACTTATTTATTATCGAGTGCCAAAGTATTTTTCGCTTGAAAATCGGAAAAATGTCGCACTTCGCAGAGCTATAGCTTCGAAACAATTGACTTTAGCGTATAATGACATTGAATCTTTTTTGTTGACAATTTAAAGTTCTGCAAATTTGATAATATCTATTTTTGTCGTATCATCAATGAGAACGAAGATATTGGCAAAAAACCGAATTTCCGAACTTTTTTTTTTCAAAATGGCTGCCAAAGCAGACCTCCCTCTAGGGGGAAAATTAATGTGTTCATCAGGAGACTAAAATAAAGCCATAAACCAAAATTCAGCTTTATCGGAATTTTTTCTCGTTCAAAGTCGTCAATAAGAAAATTGATTATTTTATTATACATCCAATAAACATTTTGAATTACTGCTTTTTGTTTACGACATTGAAATGTCACAATTTATTTAATGAAAATTTCATCTTGGTGGAGGGGAGGGTAGGGAACACGTTGAAAAATGATTTGATAATTAATATTATCAAAACGAAAATGGTTGGGTAGGAAGTTAAACTTGACAGAAGCTTAGTTTGATGAAATTGAATAGCGTATTAAGTAAGGGTTGAGACGACATCTTGAAATATTTATAACGGTGCTTGAGTTTTCCATAACGTACTTACGCCTACATTACATTGCCTACACAATATACATAAAGCGTAATAATAACATTTCTCACATTTTCAAATATTGCTTTTTTGCATTTCAAATTTGATATTAGGTTAATATAAGGATTCTTTACAATTTAATTTTACAGAAGAGAACTTTGTTCAAAACATAACATAGTTGCTAAATATAAATCTTTACTTTTTAAGCCAATAAGCTAATAGCAAACTAGGCGTGCAATGCAGTTGTCTGCTTGCAATATTGAGCTGAGCGTGCATTTCAATCTTAAACAATAAACATTTTTATTTATAAACAGCAAAAATTAGATCACAAATAGTATTATTTCAAATTTTTAATTAAACTACATTTTTTTTTTTTTTTTTTTTTTTTTTTTTCTTCTATTTTACCCCTCTCTTAAATGAAAATATGACAAAAGTGAACATAACAACAATAAATGTACTCTTAAACAGCTTTCCAACAACATGCACCATGAAGGGCATATACTATATTAACTCTTGTACCCCATGTGTGAACCAATTTGGACCATTTCAAATTTATACCTTCCTGTGGTTGGTTATATTGACCGTGCCGAATTTTGTGCGGATTGGTTCAGCCGTTCAGGAGGAGTATGCGTCCAAACAAATGCAAAGCGTAGTATAAGAGCTTCGCTTCGCTCAGTTCAATTAAAATAATAACTTAATAAAATAAAATAAATAAATTCTTTATAGAAGTTAATTATTACTAATTAATATAATATACCCTTATATTTCACAAGTAGAAATTTTCTTATTGATGGCGGATGAGGTTTAGAAATAATAACAGTAGAACACTAGTTGAAATTTGGTAGGTTTCGACTTTTTCTAAAACCGTCTTCAGTCGAATATTGATTAATTTTCTGTAACAAAGCAACAGTAAAATTTACAAAAATTTATTACCCTAATTTAAAATAGTCAATAATATTAATTTAAATTAAGTTCCTTATTTTTTATTTAATAATAATTATTTTTAAAATATGAAATAGTGTGGTACTGTTTTTACTGGTCTTATATTACTTTGCTTTGTAAGTTTCATCGCACATTTCCGTTTCCCCAATTTTGAACCACTTCCCGTGATTCAATCTTTCTCAAATTTTGCACATAGATACAACTGAGGCGAACAATACAAAACCAAAAAAAAAAAAAAAAAAAAAAAAAAAATGGCGTCAAATTTATTTGGTTTTCAAGTTTCATCGCACACCTATTACCCCAATTTTGAACCACTTACCGTCATTCGATCTTACCCAAATTTTGCACATAGATACAACTAAGGTGAAGAATACAGAAACCAAAAATAAAAAAAAATGGCGTCAAATTTATTTGCTTTTTAAGTTTCATCGCACACCTATTACCCCAATTTTGAACCACTTACCGTGATTCGATCTTCCCCAAATTTTGCACATAGATACAACTAAGGTGAAGAATACAGAAACCAAAAATAAGAAAAAAATAAAAAAAATGGCGTCAAATTTATTTGCTTTTTAAGTTTCATCGCACACCTATTGCCCCAATTTTGAACCACTTACCGTGATTCGATCTTCCCCAAATTTTGCACATAGATCCAACTAAGGTGAAGAATATAGAAACAAAAAAAAAAAAAAAAAAAAAAAAAAAAAAAAAAAAAAAAAAATTGAAAATAAGACCAGTTTTGAAAAATGGCATTTTTATATTAATTATTATGTATAAGCCGTAGACAAATGTTAATTTATGATTTTTCTAAGTATTTAAAATGGTTTTTCTTAGTTAATTTTTATTTCTACACTTCATCCGCCATCAATATAGGTAGAAAATTTCTAGATAATAACTTCTTAATCGCATTGCCAATTTCCATCGGATATAACATGTCAGTAATAAGTAATATCATAATGTAAATAATTCATTTCATCTACGATTGTTACGAAATATAAACATTGTATCTCTGTTTAAATGCGTAGAAAGTGATTCTTTACGAACTTGTATGCATTGTGCATGCGTGTCTCATAATTCTGAAGATTTTTTTTTTTTTTTTCCGCCCTAGGGTGGTAAAAAAGAATTCTTCATCTTTACACACGATTAGCGAGTTTGTTTACATTTAACAAAACTAATTTGCTGTTTGTTTAATAAAATTAACTGTTGATATCGAGTTTTTTGTGAAAATCAATGCGTTTAAGTGATTATGACGAATATGAGGAGAATAATACGCCTCCCGAAATAATTAATTCGGTACAAAATACAACTAATGAATTACAACTACGAACTTGCATGGAGGAAGTTTATTTTTCTTTATTTATTATTTAAATCTGACAATCGTAGATAAAGTACGGTACGCAACTCGTGCGAAAACGGCATTTTGCATTGCTCGTGTGGTTTTTACTAAAAAAAAAAAACAACACCAAACTCAAAAAAAACAAAAGCAAACTCCACACTCGCATGCAAAATGCTACTTTCCGCATTCGACGCGTAATGTACTATTAAATTGACAATATTTGTAACAATTTAACAGCAATAATAGTAATAATATTAATAGTCCACAGGCCACCATAAGAAGTGAGTCGCTGATTGATAAAGTTTTCTTACCTTATGGAATCGCTTATTTATGCCGTGTCCACCGATGAATTGGGTATATGGCAACTGGGGGCTGGGCCATTTCTTTTTTGTTGACATGCCAAACTTGCCCTTCTGCGGGAACATTGAAAAGAGATAGATAAAGTTTTGATTTTCACAGGATCGTTTAATTTAATTATTTCAAAAACAGTGGTACACGTGGCCACCGATACGAGTGGGCCGTTTTCTTTTCAACGTCCTCGCAGAGCGATATGTTTGGGGCGGTGGCCACCCCAAACGGCCCACTCTTATCGGTGGCCACGTGTACCACTGTTTTTGAAATAATTTAATTTAACGATCCTATGAAAATCAAAACTTTATCTATCTCTTTTCAATGTTCCCGCAGAAGGGCAAGTTTGGCATGTCAACAAAAAAGAAATGGCCCAGCCCCCAGTTGCCATATACCCAATTCATCGGTGGACACGGCATAAATAAGCGATTCCATAAGGTAAGAAAACTTTATCAATCAGCGACTCACTTCTTATGGTGGGCCTGTGGACTATAACAGTATAAAAAATAAATAAATAAAACAGTAAAATTTTAACTTTTTAATTTTTTCAGATTTATCTATAGATTTAGAGACTGTTAGTTAAACCACTATAACAGTACTATGTAACAGTAATACTGGTTACTGGTTACTATATTATGATTAATGAGACGAACTGATTGTTTTTAGATATGCATGGCGAAGTCTTCGCAGCTGGAGAAAAGTGGAATCTAAAGAGAGAGGAGGTTCGGGTGGACTTAGAAAGGTATCGGCTCCTGTTGAGAACAACAGCACGAATTACCTACTACTACCTGACGAGGTTAGCTTTTTAAAAATAACAAAATATTTATTGAATATTTCAACTACAATTTAATTTTTATTGTAGTTTTGTGTGGGTCCTTTGGGGGTTTAATAGCTATTTACGTACCTAGAGCAGTAAGGGCGTTATTACAGGCCGAGGGCGAAGTTTGAAAGCACGAGTGCGTTTAACGCCCGAGGCCTGTCATGTCTATTTATCGCCCACCACATGTAAACTAATTACTAAACAGGCAAACTATTTTTCCGTAATCTTCAAAACAATATATGCATATTAAGGTTACATCAAGGTTGCATCAGTACCAAAACAAACCGCAGTTATTAAAATATTGATTGTTACTAATTGAACAGCTGACGCTGAGAACTACTAGCGCTTCCTACACGCCGCGGCACGGCCAGGAAGCGGCCGCTTCTCGAACTACTAGCGGCCCTGTAAAGATAAAGCATGCATTTTTACAGGCCCCAGGGCTGTAAAATGGAACTTTACCGCCCGCTCAGGATAGGAATGTTTACAAGTGGAGGGCGATAAATATAAAAACAGACTCTTCTTCCTCATATGGCTAAATTTCGACTCCACCTTCAGTTATTTTCAAGCATCCTTTTAAGAGCTGTGAACTTTAATCTTTTGCTATAAAAAATCGTCATTGTGGTAGGGATAGGAAACTGGGAGGGGTCTCATTATGTCCGCCCACTCACCCCATTTTCAGTCGTTACCATGGTTTGAACATCGAGGCTTCACCGTCCGCACGTTTTTCGAAAACGGCCGTTCTTGCGCGCCTCGTCTCTCTGAGGGATCACCTGGGGTGGCCTGCGAGATCACCGGATTTGAGCATTTGCGATTTTTTCCTGTGGGGCTACCTCAAGGAAAAGGTGTTCAATCATCGTCCTCACACTTTGGAAGAACTGAAGACCCGAATTTGAGAGGAAATCGCCACGATTCCCGTCGATATATGCCAGAAGGCGGTTGAAAGCATTAGGAATCGCCTCCATCAGTGCATCACTGCTGGAGGCCATCATCTTGCTGATGTGATTTTTAAAACTTGAATAAACAAATGGGGTGTACTACTGAACCAAATAAAACAAACTGTATTTTTCTAAGTTGCTCCGTTTTTCTTTAATAGCCCTTCAAAACTGCACTGATTGTTTCGCCCCACCCTGTATAATTACAAACTAAATCAAACCGCTGTGTCAAATGTCTGAAACCACTAAAACTAAGCGGAGTTATTGTGTCCCTAACACTCTGACTGTATAAAAGCTATCAGTCACTTTGTTTTATATGATAATTACCCGGAACCAATTAGCTGCTTTAAACAAATGAAGACTGACAATTTATGTTACTTCGATAAACCCACGATGCCAAAGTTATAAAAACCATTTTTAAAAAATAATATAAATCATTTATTGCAATGAATCAAAAGAGCCTGAAAAGAAGAACAATTATTGCAATGCTATCTTTAAATTAAATTTCATGCTGTGAAAATATAACTAAATTTATAAACTATTTATAAATTCGCGGCTGGAAAATATACGGTGTAATTTTGACAAATACACTCTTTACTATTTGGTTAATAAAATATCAAGGAGAAGGAGACACAAAACTATATAATATAAAAACACATCAGCAAGATGAGTTATGCGCAGGAGAATATAATAGAACTCCATACACATGAGAAAATAATACGTGTGGTGTCGTGGGACGAAGATCCTCACGCTTTTTATTAAATATAAATTATAAAATCACACTGCTAAGTATACGATTCTAACTGCTTATAAATGGCGGAGTTAGAAAAGAGAAAAAATTAAAAGTAACTGACTATTTTTACTAGCGGAATTAAGGCAAAATTAAGAGAAATTAAAGGATTCTTAATTAAACGGACTACATTTTAGGATTTTTTAATCATAATCATCGAAACAGTTTTCGAGAAATCATTTTTTTTTTTAGAGTTTTTGAAGGGTAGCGCCCCCAAATTTGGAGCTAAAATTTATGAATGATTTTTCTGAATATGTATGCCAAATTTCGTCAAAATCGGCCCAGTAGTTTATTCTCCAGGCGTCTGCACAGACGCCTGGAGTTGGCCTTGGAGGACGCCTGGACTTGGAGCTAAAATTCATTTCTCGATTTCGCCTCGGGGTATGATTTTTCTGAACATGTATGCCAAATTTCTTTAAAATCGGCCCAGTAGTTTAGGCTCCAGGCGTCTGCACAGACGACAGACGACAGACAGACATTTTTTAAAAACCACTTTTCTGGACTCAGGGGACCTCAAAACGTGAAAATTCTTCAAAATCGTATTTTCGCGCCATCCCAATACTTTCTCCTTATATGAAAAAGTAAAAAGTGGTGCGAGTTAAGAGAGACTTCAGAAATAAAATGTTTACTTTACTAAGAGCCGAAACAAAATTATCACCGTCAAAGTTGAAGAAAGATAAAGAAAGAAGAGAGAAAAGTTTATGCAGCTCATTTTAAAGCTAGCTTTGCAAAATACAGTAATTAGAGGAGAGTTTTTATTTATACATAACATTCACTCAACAGTTCTGCTTCTCGAGAGAATTTTCTCGTATTTCAATTATGATGTTAAGGAAAAATGTGTTCGTTGTAGGAAAGGTTAAACATCGGATTTAACATCCCTTAAAAACATCATTTTAAATTGTTAAAGTAGCTGTGGTGTATGTTTCTCTCTCGTGCCTCATACTCAAGCTAAACTCTGTAGGGAGTAATATCGACTCAATCGATCTAGTGCCTCATACTCAAGCTAAACTCTGTAGGGAGTAATATCGACTCAATCGTTCTAGTGCCTCATACTCAAGCTAAATTCACTAGAGAGTAATATCGACTCAATTGTTCTCGTGCCTCATCCTCTAGCTAAATTCGCTAGGGAATGATATCGACTCAATCGTTCTCGTGCCTCATACTCAAGCTAAATTCACTAGAGAGTAATATCGACTCAATTGTTCTCGTGCCTCATCCTCTAGCTAAATTTGCTAGAGAGTGATATTGACTTAATCGTTCTCGTGCCTCATCCTCTAGCTAAATTCGCTAGGGAGTGATATTGACTAAATCGTTCTCGTGCCTCATACTCAAGCTAAATTCACTAGAGAGTAATATCGACTCAATTGTTCTCGTGCCTCATCCTCTAGCTAAATTTGCTAGAGAGTGATATTGACTTAATCGTTCTCGTACCTCATACTCAAGCAAAATTCGCTAGAGAGTGATATTGACTTAATCGTTCTCGTACCACGTACTCAAGCTAAATTTGCTAGAGAGTGATATCGACTTAATCGTTCACGTTCCTCATACTCAAGCTAAAGTCGCTAGAGAGTGATATCGACTAAATCGTTCTCGTGCCTCATACTCAAGCTAAATTTGCTAGAGAGTGATATTGACTAAATCGTTCTCGTACCTCATACTCAAGCTAAATTCGTTAGAGAGTGATATTGACTTAATCGTTCTCGTGCCTCATACTCAAGCTAAATTCGCTAGAGAGTGATATCGACTCAATCGTTCTCGTGCCTCATACTCAAGCTAAATTCGCTAAGGAGTGATATTGACAATCGTTCTCGTGCCTCATCCTGAAACTAAATTCGCTAGAGTGTGGTATCGACTCAATCGTTCTCGTTCCTCATGCTCAAGCTAAATTCGCTAAGGAGTGATATCGACTTAATCGTTCTCGTGCCTCATCCTGAAACTAAATTCGCTAGAGTGTGATATCGACTCAATCGTTCTCGATTCTCATGCTCAAGCTAAATTCGCCAAGGAGTGATATCGACTTAATCGTTCTCGTGCCTCATCCTGAAACTAAATTCGCTAGAGTGTGATATCGACTCAATCGTTCTCGATTCTCATGCTCAAGCTAAATTCGCTAAGGAGTGATATCGACTTAATCGTTCTCGTGCCTCATCCTGAAACTAAATTCGCTAGAGTGTGATATCGACTCAATCGTTCTCGTGCCTCAATCGAGCTAAATTCGCTAGAAAGTGATGTCGAGTTAATCGTTCACGTTCCTTATATTCAACCTAAATTCGCTAGGGAGTGATATTGACTCAATCGTTCTCATTCAATCCTCCCCTGGGGCACTAATCGATTTCCATGTAGCAACACGTTCCCTATTAACTTTATTTCGAGAATCCAAGTGATAAATGTATATGCAAATACTTGGAATAAATTTAAAGATAAAAATGACAGACATCCACTTTATTATAAGCAGAAAAAATCATTCATCTTTTAACGATCGACTATATCGGTACAGCCTTTGCCTCGTTTTGGAAAGAGCTACCATTGATACTAAAGAAATAGATCAATTTTACTGTTTAACATAAACGCAATAAAACATGTGAATATATGGCAGTTTTTAGGTTTCTTCTCCATTAATTTGATAACTCTTGAGTGGGTTTGATAACGATAAGACCGTGTATTGAAATAGGTTTAACACGGTGGGGTTTGAGTGTTATTTAAAACCTATAAAACATGTTACACTACTAACACAATGTTTATTTCACGGAAGGAGGCCATTACAGATGAAATGAAAGAGGCAATACATAAAAGCAACAGTAGAATGTAATTCTATGGGTTTCTTCTCAGTGTGTGAGATTTTAACACACCAGAATCCCTGAGAACCTTTGCAAAATAACTCGCTAAAGAAAGAAGGAAACCTTAAGAAAACAGGCCAGGAAGAAAATAAACGAAGATGGCTTCTTTTATACATTTCTAACCCTTTACGTCATATTAAAAAGCGAGCCGTAAAGAAAGACTAATGACTTCCAACCGCACCAGCGTTTTGTTTTATGAACGCAATCTAAACATGAAACTTGTGTCCTCAATCCTCAACCACACATTTCCTTAATATTCTTAATGGGACTGGCAATGAATGAAATAACAAAAAGAATTAGAAACAATTTGTTATTCTTAATTAAAAAGAAACAAATAAAATTAAGCACCTCTAAAACTTAAAATTAACAAGATAAAATATATTTATCTCCAGTAGGGAGAAAAAGTTATGATTTTGAATTAGTTTAGAGGGACTAAAACAGGTCTTTTCATCCCTGAACTCAAAAAGTAGGGAGAAAAAGTAAAAGCAGGGCGAAAAAGTAAAGTAGGGCAAAAAAGTAAAGATTGCAACTTAATTATTTTATAAACAGTAGAAAATGAATGGCAAATGTAATGAAGTTGTTGAAATCAGGTTGGCGGCACTGCGCTTTTTTGACCATGTTTATCTTTGTTTACAACATTATAACCTGCATCTAAATAACCTTCTATTTGAGTTTAATTCCAATTCTTATTTGTTTTTAATATTGAATCTCTTATATCTGCTATTATAAGTTCTAATAATTATTGTTATTTATTAAAATAATAAATAAAATCTGTGCTATGGACGAAAATGTGTATTATCTTCCTACTGGAGATAAAATATTGTATGTACCTCGTGAGTAAAGTGCCATTATTCCCCTCGCGATAATTATCTCCCTCGGCTGCGCCTCAGGAATTAAAGAGTCTAATTCCCGAGGGATTTAGGGACCATGGTTCCTTCGGCTTCGCCTCAAGAACCAACTTTTTTCGTTCAGGGAATAATGGCTTACTTTACTTCCTAGGTGCATAAATAACTATTTCATTACGAATACCAGGAGTTCATTTTTTATCCATACTAGCTAAAGACTGAAACTAAACTGTCGGGAATAGCTCTTCGTTAACTTGTCCTGGGTATTGGTAAAATGAAAATGTGTGTACCAACTTTTACCAAAATCTGTTAACTTTTTCTCTGGTTATCGTCTCACGTTACAATAAAGGTACTTCTTTAGATTGTTACTCCCCTAGGTTATTTTAGAATATAAATGACTGACTAAATAACTATTAAGTTAAAGGTATGTTTAGTCCAATGTATTTTGGGACAAAGGAATATCACACTTCTGTTTTTATAAGGGGAGTAACAGTCTAAGGAAGAACATTACGTACACTTCTTTACATTGTTACCCTCTTCTGTTTTCTTTATAAGTGGAGTAACAATCTAAAGAAGTGCCACAATAAATATTGAATATTAATAAAATTGTTAATCATAATGAGTTGATGAGGAAACAGGACTATTCATTATCCTCTTGCCCCGATAATCTCGATTTCAACCATTATAAAATATATCACTTCACAACACAAAAACTTCTCCTTGTATCAGGCTGAAATTTTAAATGCATGTGTCACTATAACATTAGATGATTTAAATGAAGTTTTATTCAAATCGATTTGTTGAAACGTAAAATATTGGTAAAAACGTTGTTTTTTCTATTTTTCTACGCTTTTATTAGCTTGCTTTCTTGTTTTTTTGTTTGTTTGTTTGTCCGGTACAAATCTGGCAATCGATTTCTAACTAACATCCCGAATAGCTAGACATTTAAAACTTTTAGCATAGCTCAGAACACGATGACAATGCATTATTTTAATGTCATCTTTCAGCAGAATTTAATTGGTATTCAGCAAATTTTGCTGTATGGAAAGTTAGTTCGGAAAAAATCCGCAAGTTATTTTATTTGTTTTGCCATGTCCCATATTTACGCAATCTTCATTTTGATGGGTTTCAAATTTGTGATTTTTATAAATAAGAGATAAACATTGAATGACAGCAAAACAGGAAATATATCGATTATATTATTTCAAATATATCGATGACACGGTTTAGATTTGGTGTTGGGGAGATCCGGTGTACAAAGATTTGTCCTTTTATAGGTTTAAGATCAGCTCTCTAGATGGTTGTCATTTATGTGAAGTAAATAAATTCGGAACTATTTTTTTTTATTATTATTATTTTTTTTTTTTTTTTTCACTAACATTATATATTATATAACAATTATATTATCAACATTACATACGAGTCAATAGAGAATTTAAAAACGTAGTATATAAAAAGTTAATTTTATCTTGAAATTATTAAATGTTTAGGTCTACTTAAATAGTTTAAGAGATCTTTAACACTTTATAGCGGTGTCGCTGTTGGTTTTACTAAAAAACTAATGGTAAAAATGTTTGTCTCATCGAATAAAGTTAGAATTTTTTCCCGTCATAAACTTCCCATTTAAAATTATGTGCGTGAACGCTTGGGCGGATAACATTCTCTAGCCAACTTGTCCTTGGTATTGGTAAAATAAACATGTGTACCAAACTTCACCGAAATCGGTCAACTTTTACTCAGGTTATCGTCTCACGTTACACACATACACACAGACAGGATGTATAGTTTGTTAAATTTAAGAAGTTCCGAATGTAAGCGACTTTCAATTATGTAAAAGGAGATAAAGTGGCCATTTGATGAATCGACAGAAAAGATTAATAACATTGCAGGACATAGAGGCATCTGGCAACCAAATAATCAGATTTGGTCGTGGAAGAGCTTTGCACAGCCAATAATTCCTGTCAGAAAATGTCCTGTCAAAGAGAATTAATAATGTCCCTTTCATATCCCCAAAATACCAAATCACATTAAATCGATTCAGAACCTAGAATAATTACTAGATTATTTAAACACTCTATTATTTATGTTAGTTTCATAAAATCAAGTGTAAATTTTTCACTTGGTTCAAAGTAATTTATTTTATCTCCAGTAGGGAAAAAAAGTTATGATTTTGAATTAGTTTAGAGGGACTAAAACAGGTCTTTTCATCCCTAACTCAAAAAGTAGGGAGAAAAAGTAAAAGTAGGGCGGAAAAGTAAAGTAGGGCAAAAAAGTAAAGATTGCAACTTAATTATTTTATAAATAATAGAAAATGTATGGCTAATGTAATGAAGTTGTCGAAATCAGGTTGGCGGCACTGCGCTTTTTTGACCATGTTTATCTTTGTTTACAACATTATAACCTGCATCTAAATAACCTTCTATTTGAGTTTAATTCCAATTCTTATTTGCTTTTCATATTGAATCTCTTATATCTGCTATTAAAAGTGCTAATAATTATTGTTATATATTAAAATATTAAATAAAAACTGTGCAATGGACGAAAATGTGTATCTTTTTTCTACTGGAGATAAAATATTGTATGTACCTCGAGAGTAAAGTGCCATTATTCCCCGCGCGATAATTATCTCCCTCGGCTGCGCCTCGGGAGCTAATTAGAGTTATTCCCTCGGCTTCGCCTCGGGATTTAGGGACCATGGTTCCTTCGGCTTCGCCTCAAGAACCAACTTTTTCGCTCAGGGAATAATGGCTTACTTTACTCCCTAGGTGCATAAATAACTATTATTTTTTGAACTAACAAATTATAATAAAACATCTATCAAAGCTTTATTTATCCTCCAACTTACCAACAATTCATTGATTTTAATAAAAAACTTAATTAATCGGAATATTGCGCTAATAGCCCAAGTAGTTAAAGCGCACCTTCCTTAGCCGCGGGTGGAGGAGGGATAAAAAAAAAAAAAAAAAAAAAAAAAAAAAAAATCGGAATATTAATTTTAATTGGGAATAATATTATAAAAACTTTAGTTAATTAGTTTGAAAATCAATTCTTTAGTTAATTTTTCTTGCCATTTTTAATCGGGAATTATATTTTAAGAACTTTTAGTCCACGAGATAGCGAGAATTTTAGTATAGAATTTTTTGTATAAGTAAATCTTTAGATGCCTTTTAAGAACATGTGGTTGGCTAAGTTCGTCTGCAGTTGACTTAAGCATTTGAAAAGAAACCAAAAACAAGGTGGAGAGTTAGTGTACTAAAGTTGATGTTAGTGTGCCACTTTATAGGTTAGTTATTGAAATATTACTCCAAATCAAAGTGGTCACCAATCAAGTGACAAACTACCATCAACTTGATTTTTGGTCTAATAACAAATTTTGTACTCAGGATCATGAAAATCACATGGCCCACCAAAAAGGGGAGACATTTTTTTTTTAATTGCTTATTGCCAAGCTATGTTCCGCAAACGAACTTAACCGAAATAATGCATCGGAATTATTAAATCTAAGAAAACCATGAATATGCAGTAAGAATTGTTTAGCGCCGTTTAGAACATAGACAAATATTATGATTGTATTTTTCTTTCAAATCTTCATCGTTTAAGATCATCAACATCGGGAGCCCAATAACGTTTCCGTTTCATATCGCTTTTATACCATGCATTTTCAAAAAGCAATAAAATAGTTGTAGGTGGTATTGTGATATGGACAATGCGGCCTTACTGTTGTAAGCAGACTGGTGGATGATCGAGCGTTGGGCCGCTAGAGTCGGTCTCGCCTTCCTTGTGTACAGCTTTGTTCGAGAATTGATTGTATACTTGGTTTGAACATGTATGAACAAACCATTAAAGAACGAAACAAGCGTAAGTCTGAATCATGTTTAATGAAAGCTTAAACAAAGCTTTAGGGAGTGACCAAACTCATAAGATGGAACGAAGCCGGGCTCTGAAGTTCAATGGCAGCCTCAATTTATCTTGTTGTCCACAGTAATAAATGGTTCTTTTGCACACCTCAAATACACAATACCTTTGAAATCTCACCAAACTGTAATAATTAATCAAGATTACTCAACACTGAGCTAGGTGGTGGCGCCAGGAACTACTATTATTTACTTGATGCAAGAACAAATAGACTGCCAATTGGTGTGGCACATAGCTTCCTCGCATCCTCCACGTACTGTATTGGTTTTATTCATTTTTTTACAAGCCATTATTGTCAAATTTGTTTGACTGTTTCCCCGTTTTTAAATCTATCAAAATTGTTTTAATTTTGTACATGAATTAAAGTATCAATTCATTAAAAGTTAAAGAGCACAGACGGTTCAAATTAATCTTGGGATATCTGCGGGTTACTTTCGATAAGCTATAAAAGTTTCATTCAAATCAGATAAGTACTTTTGAAGCTATAGGTGTAAATTGATGTATGTTTGTGCGCATGTGGAAGAGAAATGAATAAGTGCAGAAGGTTGAAATTTATATGGGACCAACAATGGGCTAATTATGACCTACCATCTAAATTTCATTAAAATCGGACTATTAAATGTAGTTTTTAAGATATGTTGGTTCGCAAAAATCGAACGACAGACCGACAGACAGACACGGAACCAAAAATGTTCCCTGATGTCTGAAACGGATTTCTGTCTTGGAATGTTTGAAATCGGAGACCTAAAATATTTTCGTTCTTCGAAGCGAGCTTCCGTTACCTTCGGTAAGCTCGGAAGCAAAAATATCTTTGTCAGTAACGATTACGTGTCCGAAGATAACTTGAGTAAAAGTAGACCCATTTAGTTGAAATTTGGTATACATGTTCCTTTTACTAATGCTCAGGTTAAGTTCGTTGGACAGCGTTATCCGTCCATGGTTTCGCGCGCAACACTCGCATACACGTGAGCTTCAAATTTAAAATTGGAATTTTAGGACATGAAAAGATTCTATTATCACCTATTCGATGAGACAAACATTTCTTATAAATACAATTTTTTTTGCAAAAACAACAGCGACACCGCTATGAAGAGATAAAAATCGCTAAAACTATTAAAGTGGACTTAAACGACTTAAAATAGAGGAAACAACGTTTTTATTAATATCTTAAGTTCTGACATAACTATTTTAATTAAACTTCATATACATCGTCCGAAGTACAATTAAAACAAGCATGTGAAATTTCAACTTGATACAAACAGAAGCTTTTGTGTAGTGAATCGATACATTTTGTAATAGTTAAAATGAGGATGACCGGAGCGTTGTAAGTTAAGGAATATGGAGAAAGGCAACCTTCTCCCCCCACTACACGGCTCTCTATTACAATCATTCTCAATAAATATCAGCTTATCAGGATTAATTTTTTTATGTCTATTATTTATCGCATTACGCTCGCTTTAATGATAGAACCACGTGATGCCTAGTATTAATGTAGTCTTAATCTTTAATCAAGAAATGAAATGTTGTTTTTTTTTCTTTTTCAGATGCGACCGTCAGAAAGTCAGTTCAGCGTACTGCCAGTAGAAGAGGTTGACGAAGCGCTGGGATCATTCAGTTCTTCAAATCAAACTTCTAAATCAGCGGCCAATGGATCCATTATAACGATGACCATGAAAAATAATCATCTAATCGTTGAAACTGAAGAAAGGATTCCAGTAAGTTATTCCATTCAATTTAAAATTAGTCTGCCAATTTGTGTAGCACATTCCTCGTTCTTATCTCGTAAAATTTAATGATATTATGATTTTACCTATTATTGTCAAATGTATTTAATTTTTCCCCCCTTTTTTCAAATCTGTCAAAAATGTTTTGATTTTTTACCTGAATTAAAGTATGAATTGAAAGAGCGCAGACGGTTGGAATTAATCTGGGCTATCTGCGGGTTACGTTTGACAAACCATCCAAATTTAATAACAAGTAGGGCGTGCTTCACGTAAGTACGTGAGCAATAATCACAGGTTTCTATACGATTAAGTTAAAATTACTGAGTGAAATATGTTAATAGTTGCATCTTTTTCTACACTTAGAGACCTTTAAATTGATGTATAACATGTTATGGTGACTAAAATATTTTTTGTCACCTGCCATATTGGCCGCCATCTTGAAAATATGAAGTGTAAAATTTTAATAGTTGCATATTCTTTTTCTACACTTCAACTAAAACTTTTATCTACGACTTGCATTGTAAGTGGACTTTACATTGCTAATAACAGGGCGGGAAGTGTTACTTCCCTCCCATGGGAGTGAAAAAACAATCATACCAATTTAAAAGATTTTTTTTTTAGGTATTTTTTTAAGTATTATTTTAGTAGTAAAGTTTTTCAGCTGTTTAGCTAATTTTTCGGGAAGGTTACTTTAGGTTATCATACAAAGCCTTTAAATTACAAACAAACTATTGAAAGTGTTTGTTATAAAACGTGTGTATTTAGTATAAACTAAACATTATTACTATTACATACCTAAAAAGGTAATTATTAGTAGATTTTTTAATACCTATGTTTATGATATTGAAAATATTACTTGCAATGAAAAGATGTTAGTTGTATTTAAGTATAAATATAAAGAAAATATAAAGAAACAAAATATTTAAATTCTTTAAATATAAAGAAACTTTTTTGTAAGTGTTATTTTTTGTATACTCATACATACAAGTCTAATTTTAATTTGTATAGGTAAAACTTTTATACCTACAAATTTAATAGCTATTAGCCATGGTGCACTGGTCGTAAATAAAATTTAATACGCAACATGGATCGAAGTATTTCTGCTCTCGGGATTATCTCCCTCGGCCATAAGGCCTCGAGAGCTAATGAAACAAATGAGCTTAACCTCGAGCAAGAAAACATACTTCTCTCCCTTGTTCCGTAAATGACTTTTTTAGTCACCCACCATATTGGCCGCCATCTTGAAAATATTAAGTGTGAAAACTCCAAAAAAAGTGTACAGTTGCTAGATGCGTAAATGCGAGATGTGTGCCGAATTTCATGTTCCTAGCTATAGAAGGTTATGAATTGAAACAAGCCAATGGACAGACAGACAGAGCCGTTATATAAGGTTTCTTTTCGTACTTCGTACTGAAACCTAAAAATCAGATGAGTACTTTTGAAGATATAGCTGTAAATAAATGTACGTTTTTATTGTATTTGTGTTGTTTATGTAATGTATGTTTGTATGTTGTATAGTATGTACCTCATTTGTGTGCATGAGGTAGAGAATCAAATGGGCGTTGAAGATTTAAACTTATATGGGAAGAACAATGGGCTAATTATGACCTACCATCCAAATTACATTAAAATCGGACGAGCAGACAAATCACCCTCGGCATAAGGGTTTTAAAAAGGATCTACGAAACCTACGAAACCCTCAAAAACTCGAATCTGAATAAAAATCTTATTTTCTTTTAACACAAATAAACAAATTTTTTTATAAACCATGTATTTTGTACGTAATAAATATAACATTTTCTTTAAAAGAATTAAAAACTTTCGAAAAGAATATTTTATATCTTTGGATTTTTTTATATTTTTTTAAAAACAAACTTGGTATATAGAGTTAGTAAATAGATTTGAATATTATTCCGAAGTTTCGGGAATATGGATACTTATTTTAAAAAGTATTGAGTCGCTAGACTTTTTAAGTGGTCTCTAAAAAGTTCCGTAACTAAGTTTTCCCAGTTTCAAACAAGCCCGAGATTTCATGGAGCTTACTCGTACTGAATAAAACTCTTAGAGTAAACTTGATTAGTTTTAGATAGGGTTTGTCAAACCACTAATGTTGAATTCAGATATAATTTGATCAAGCTAATGGACCTTATTCAGTTCACTCATAAGGAATAAAAGGAATCTTTAAACTGATTGTATTTTCTTACGTCATCTACAATCAATTTAACGGTATCAGAATCAGCTTATTTTCACTACTATCAATAATTTATTAAAGTTTAATATATGCCTTTTTACTTTCCCTCACTACTAATAGTAGGAAAAGTATTGTTTTCACCAAAAAATTTTTTTTCGAGATTTCAACGGAATTATCCGTTTTAGGTGTTTTTAAGACCTCCTGAGTGGTTTTCAGCATGACGTATGTATGTGTGTTATCGTCGTAGCGCCCAAGGATTTAACCTAGAGTTGAAACTTGGCAGAAAAATCAGTCCTTACCTGTAGTGGTACCGCCCGGAAAATCAAAATTTTCTGCCATCTTGAACCCAGTTTGTTGAGTCAGCAAAAATTAAAAAAAATCGTAATAAATCGAAAATGGTCCTGATCGAGTTGAAATTTGGCTCGAATGTACCTCTCTATATGACAAGCAATCCCACTAAATTTCATTTTGATTTTGGCCGCCATTTTGAAGTTATACATTTTTGCATTTTTAAACTTTGACGGTTAATAATACTGAAATTACATATAGGTTTTTGACTTTATAGCATATCGTTGGAACCGGAAAAAATTAAGGAACAAATATAAAAAAACCCGATGAAATTCTATTAATTAGTTTAAAAGTTATAAGTGAATGTAATTATTTATTAGTGCGATAATTTTGATGACGTCAAAGTTTGTTTACATCTGTCAAAATACCGCCAAACTTCAAATAATAAAATAAAATATAGGTATTAAAAATAAGGTTTTTTTTTGTAAAAATGATAATAAATCAGCTAGTTCAGAACGGTCACCCATCCAAGTACTGACCACGTCCAATGCTGCTTCTTCCTGCTGGGAAGCAGCAGGAGAAGCCACTTTAGTGGCTTCTGAAGTGAGGAAAAGTTCCGAGGTACCCCGTACCCGATTTTTTTCCTCTGTCAATCACAGCAACATTAAACGTTTTGATGTTTACTTCATAATGATAAAAGCTCTGAAAATAATGAACTCATAATTCTCTCAAATTCTTGTTTAAATAAAAACCGTTTAACACATTCAGAATATGGTTTTCACTTATTAACACATTTCAAGTTAATATATATGATTATAATTTTACCAAAGATATATTAAACGAATCTGGGTCAATTAGAGCTCAGGGTAATACTAATGGGTGTTTTATGGATTAGTGGGCCTGGAAGTGTTAAGGCATTCTTCCTCGAAAAAAAATTTCTAAACACTTTCAATAATACAGTATTCCCAGGGAGGTGAAATTAATGCAATTTGTATTTTAAATAACTGATTTATCCGTTCTATAATGACATACCTAATATTTCTGAGTAAAAGGTAAAAACCTAAATAAACAACACAAAATGTTTTCTCCGCGCAAATTGAAATGAGATTATTATCAAAGCAGTTTTCAGCCTTTAAGGCTAGTGACACACTTCGCCACCCGGGTAGCGCCACCTGAGTGGCGCTACCTGATGGTCAGCAATGAGAATAGAATGCAACCTGCCACACGCCGTGGCGCCACCCCCCGGGTGGCACTTCCTGGTCGACCACCCAGGGTCTAGCCGCAACATACAAGTGGCGCCACCCGGTCAGCCCATTGTTTTCAATTGAGCCTGTCAGACGGTGCCACCCAAGTCCCTGCCACTCAGCCCCCAAGTCCTTCAATTAGTAGTAGTAGTAGTAGTCTAGTACTTTCTACTAGAACGGGTAGGACGAACCACTTGTTCAAACATTGCAATTAGGCCATCATTTAGGCCCTTTTTACGCCCCGCGGTAGAGAGTTCCAGCCACTTCACACATCATACCTCTGTACATTGTACCGCCGAAGCGAGTATGATGTGATCAATAGTGAGCCATATAAATCAGAGCGTCACGGCGAGGAATCGAACCCCATCTCGTCCCACTCATGATTCAGTGATGGCCGAGCAGACGTGGTTTAACCCACACGGCCACGCTGGCTCTCTAGTCCTTCACTCAAATATAGGGGAAATCAAATCAGGGGCTGACTGCATCCCTCATATAAGTGACTTTACTGGTCAAATTGTTGTTAAGTATCTAAGCAATTCGTTGCAAGTTCCACGCGATATTCGGCAAAAAATTGAAAATTTAATTTTTAAAAATTGAAAAATTGTTACTGTCCTCTTTGATACGAGAGTCGAGGGTACACTGTATGAAACAAACTAGTATTTTTTTGTCTGAAATTATTGGATGAAATGAAAACGCCTTTTTTCCTTCATCTTTCACAAAAATAATGATAAGCAAGCACAGCTATCCCTTCCGGGTCCATTTCTCGACTGGTCGAAAAAGTAAAAATAGGGTGGCGCAAGACAGGTGGCGTAAGCAAGTGGCATCAACCAGGTGGCGAAGTGTGTCACTACCCTAAAAGATCATCATCAATGTCTAAGAACAAACAAGAAAAGCAAACAATAAATATAGCAGAACCTTTATTAACACAAGATCGGCTTCCTCCATTGCACGGAGAAGGAAAGTAAGCTAGAATCATAAATCCTACGGAGAATTCATCATATCTTATTTGATCTAATTTATATTACATTACCTATTCGCATTTATTATTGTAGGTACTGATATTGGGAATTTTAAACTCATTTAATAATAAAGATAATTAACTCATTTCTGTTACTGTAGGCACTGATGATGGCCGAGACACCGAAAGCTAGTTCTGAAAGTTATTTATTCATTATGTGGAGAGACTTCTCGTTTTTAGGGTTTCATAGGTCCTTCTCGAAACCCATATTATGCCGAGGGTGATGTGTCTGTCCGTCCGTCACTCTTTTGTTCATGTCTTCTGAACCGTTAAAGGAAAAAAGTTGAAATTTAAAACACAGGAACAAACTTTTGGACACACACATAGGAAAAATATAGAGAAGATTACAATTTAATATACGCATGCGCAATTCACAAAATTGTGGTAAACTCAAGTATTTTTTTTTTTTTTTTTAAATTTTCGAGTGGTGTCAAATGAAAGCTGCTGTTGAGTAGGTTACAAATGTATACATGCTTTTTTAAATATTGCATTCCTTATTGGTTTTATGAGTTAAAATGTACCCCAAAAAATCCATCTTAAGATATCCTTATGTAAATTATGTGCTATGGTTATTATTATTATATTTTCTTTTTAGGTTGAGGTGTCTGAAACAAAAGAAGAAGTAGAGGAACCACAAGCTGAAGATTCAGTTTACGTAGTTCAAGTCGAACCTTCAAGAGAAGCAGAATCTGACAGTACAGCACTGGTTCATCAACCTAATGATGATCAACTAATAGGTATGTCTATAACTAACATATGACAGTCTAATGAAGACCAACAAATAGGTATGCCCAAGTCAACAGTCTAATGATGATCAACTAATAGGTATGTCTATATCAACAGTCTAATGATGATCAACTAATAGGTATGTCTATATCAACAGTCTAATGATGATCATCTAATAGGTATGTCTATATAAAAAGTCTAATGAGGATCAACTAAAAGGCATGTCTATATCAACAATCTAATGATGATCAACTAAAAGGCATGTCTATATCAACAGGCTAATGATGATCAACTAATAGGTATGTCTATATCAACAGTCTAATGATGATCATCTAATAGGTATGTCTATATAAAAAGTCTAATGAGGATCAACTAAAAGGCATGTCTATATCAACAATCGAATGATGATTAACCAATAGGTATGTCTATATCAACAATCTAATGATGATCAACTTATAAGTATGTCCAAATCAACAGATTCTGACAGTACAGCACAGGTTCATCAATCTAGTGATGACCAAGTAATAGGAGTGTCTATATTACCAGCTTTGATTATCAACTGATAGGTATGTCTATATCAACAGTCTAACGACGATTAACTAATACGTATGTCCATATAGATTGATTCTGACAATTCAGCACTGTTTTATCAACCAAAAAATGATCAACTAATAGGTGTGTCCTCATTATCAATCTAATGACGATCAACTAAAAGGTATATGAATATGATTAGTATTGTGATAATCAACTCATAGGTAAGTCCAAATTGTTAGTCTAATGACGATCAACTAATAAAACAGGAGAAATATAATGTAAAGCATATTAAACGGTGCGATAAAATGAAAATTTGGTGTAGCGTGATGATAAATGAAGCAATTTTCTTTAAACGTAATAAAAAAAAGAAATTGCCGTAATGCAGGTAAAACTTTAAATTAAACAAGTGATAAAAAAAATATATAATGAACCATAAATAATAATTTAGTTTCCAAAAAATTAGCTAACAAAACTCAGTGCGTTAAATTATTTTTTCCGGGGGACTATAAATATAAAGTCCGAAGCTGTGCGTACCAGACTTCCTCCAACTCTCGCAATTAAAAAAGATAATGAATTTATA
The DNA here is from genome assembly GCA_951217055.1 of Gerris lacustris. NCBI lineage: Eukaryota > Metazoa > Arthropoda > Insecta > Hemiptera > Gerridae > Gerris > Gerris lacustris. The sequence continues at coordinate 54,643,398 of OX578284.1, read as the reverse complement.
ATATTAACTAACTTTTGTCTAAGTTATAAGCAAATAAAAAGGATTTAACTTTTAATATAAGCTTTATGTAACAACTCTATGCTCTGGATATTTCCTGGATATCTCCTCTGGAAGTAAAAATAGTCCACCAATTGGTGTGGCACATCTCTCGCAGCTTTCCTGCGTCCTATTACGTATACTTTAATGATTTGATGCAATTACAATTTTTTTTGTGAAATTTACTTACTTCAAATCTGCCAAAATTGTTTTGATTTTTTACATGAAAAAGTAACAATTTTGCGACATTTAATGAGCGAAAACGGTTGAAATTAATCTAGGGCTATTTGCTGGTTATTTTCGACATACCTTTCAAATTTCATAAAAATCAGATGATTATTTTTGAAGATATAGGTGTAAATGTATGTTTGTGCGCTTGTGGAAGAGATATATATATGGATGAAGAAGGTTGAAACTTACATAGGACTAACAATGGGCTAATTATTACTCAACATACAAATTTCATTAAAATCGGACGAGTAGTTTTTAAGATATGTTGGTTCTCAAAAAATCAGCGATAGGCCTGATGACAGACCGAAAGACTGACTACCCGACAGACTGACAAACAGACACGGAACTACGGAACTAAAAATCAGTAAAATTCCATATTACTGCCTATAGTTACTTAACTATTTATTCTTGTAGAAACAATTAACATTACAGTATTATAACAGTATCAAATATTTACATTAAGGATCTAAAGTATTTAGAGAGTCTAAAGAACGACTGTGTATGTCTACGTTTATTTCATTAAATAATTATTAGTTTAGCTATTGTAAATGTTATCTAATATTTAAGGATCAAGTTGCAACAGTTTTGTTTGGCCAGTAGGGCCAACTGACATGACGGCTAAAGCACAAGCTTATTGGTTAAACCTTTCTTCCAGGATTATTCCTGTACTGTCGACAAAATCCTCTTAGCAAATGTAGGGTTGGGACAGGCTCGAAACAATGCTTAAGATTTGTAAAACCCGTTTCCAATTCGCACCTATTGAATTCCACGTTTTCCCTCTCCCTTAATTCCTATTTTAAATATCGTATTGAGATTTGTTTTACACAACTTTCCTCAACAAATATTTCCTTTATGAGCAGCAGTGAAATAATGCATATGAATTATAATATTTAGTTTATGCAAGCAAAAAGTTATCAAATTTATTTGTATTTAATATTTTATTTTTGTAAAACGTTTAGATTAACATCTTTATTTTTAATTTTTTATGTTGATGAATGGGTTAGGTGTAATAAAGAACATTTAATCTCTTTATTCTTTTATGAGATGTTTTGACCCTTCATAGGAAAATAATGTCAAATTATCTTAATATGATTTTAGAATTAAAGAACTTTAACAGAAGATGACCCTATAAAAGTCTTACGAAATAAAAAAGAGAATAAATGTTATTTATTACTCCTAATCTATCCATCAACATAAAAAAATAAAAAAATATTTTATTTATTTTTATTTGCGTTTTAATGTAATGATGAATCTTAAAGAATGATGATAAAATTTAAAAAATATCTACTCATATTGTCCATTTCATGGAAAAACATTGAATCTGGATACTTTTAAGGGCATTGAATCCAAATATCGACATTTGAATGCTTTTCCACGAAGTGGAGACACAGTATACATTTGTCTAATTGATATAGTAGATGGATCTTAAGATGTGAAATTATGAAACATTAATCCATTTAGATTACCATTTGGTCCGCTAGGAGCTCTGATATCATTTTATATAAAATTTAGAACTTCTATGGGCGAAATGTAGTAATATACAATGAATACAAGTGAACACCAGTCTACCTCCTATCATATTCTAACTTCTCTGGCATGATATTTAAGAGTATCACATTTACATGTCGTTTATTGGTTTATTGAAAGTTCAGCACGCTTATCGTCAAAATAATTTGTCATTAAAGAAAATTTAACGACCTCCTGTAACATACTAACTTCCTGGTAGGATATATAACATATGTCATGTCATTTTTTGCGTGACGGAAATATCTTCTCTACCCCAGACCTAAAACATAGCCATGTTAAAAAAAATAATAAATAATCTATAATAAAAGTTAATATTTTTCCTATTTGCTTTTAGGTCCAAGTTTGGGTCTTTCGCAGAGTGATTTGAGTTCCCTTTCTTCAGCTAACTCCCAATTATTGGGTGCTTACATAATTGGAGCCCAGAGGGAGTACGTTATCGAAAGAGGGACAGGAAGAATACCCTGCGGACCAATCACAGCACCAAGTTCGCGTAAGTTTGTTTGATGGTTCTATGCTCCATTTAAATTTAAGGGGATTTAGTTTGTTTTGAGGATGAAGCGAAATATGGAAAAGCATTATCGCTAATTTTGACTAAACATTGTAAAAATGAAGAAATTGAAGAACTGTATGTGCGTGCAAAGCCAATGCTGTATTTTGAAATGAAATAAATACTATTTTATGTATTTTTAATTTTAGGAGAAGACGGGTGGTGCGACGAAGACAGGACTTCTAGAAGGGGGTCGACACGACCGTCGGAACTGGAGCTGCCAAGACAAATGAGTCTGTCAGGCCAGTACGACAACCCTGGATATCTTCCCACACCAGCCGCCGTATCATAACTCGGTCAGACCACGCCGACACGCACTGAGAAATCGAAATCGCGAAGCCTCTGGAGGAAACTTATCCCCAAGAAACCTTCGCGACAAACCGATGACACGGAGCTTCCAAATCCTTCCAGAAATACGGACGGAATCGACTCCGCGTACGATTACGATAAAACGAGCAGAAACGTCACAAGGCAAATCATGAGCAGTTCGATGAAAACCCCGGGACAATTCGATAAGGATAAATCCGAAGCACAGAATCAGCCATGTCACAGAGTCACTTTCTTCGACGAGAAATCAAACTCACCTTCCTCCTGCACCGGGAGTAGAAACATTGCAACAGATAAAACCCTGAATTCAGCCCACATTGCATCACCCAACACATCACTTGCCGACACCCGTAAAGAATTAGAATCACCCAAATACACAAATAATCATTTATCAAATAAAACATTAGCTTTTAGGAAATCACAATCAGATCTAGCACAATCAAACGAACACATAGAAACGCACAAGCCTACAAACGATGAGAACACTGAACGAAATCGCAGTTCCGACGTTGATACTTCGACAAACAATACCGACGAACGGCAGACTTCGAGCAGTAACATTGCTTCGACTATTCACTCTTCAGCTTCCACATCTTCAGTTGTCTTACCCTCAACGTATAATAATCCCACCCACTCTCCTAGTGACCGCAACTCTTCACCATGTAGACACCTAGGGAGCATCAGTAGAGACCACTCCGACCTTAGTCCAAATTATCATGCATCTGAAGCCACTGGTAGCAACTCTTCTCGTCGCACATCCTCACCTATTCAATATAGACTTACTAAATTCACAGAAGGTCTTTAAAACAGACCGAATTAACTTAGTACTAATAGTAGTAAACATTAGCACTCTTCAAAGAAAAATCTAAACTAGTAAATTGCTAATTATATTTTTATACGCTTGTTAAATCTACTCATCTACACACATCCTCCTTAATACTTCAAAACTCTTCATTAAATACTTATATTCTAAGCACATTTTAAAAGCACAATCATCATTTTAAACTTTGTCGGCACAATGTTATCTATTTCCTCAAAATTTCTCAGCACAACTCCCTCAAAATTTAAAGCACATTTATTCGTATCTAACAAAAAAAAAAAAATCCCTCCTTTTTGAGCTACTAGTGCGTGACGTGTACGTGGTCAAGACCTTACCTCTCAAGTACTATTTTTTTATAACCTAATATTTATCCCTTTTAAAATTAATTCGATTGGGATAATATACAATCCCAACGAATTTTATTAAATTCCCTTTAAAACAAAATTCTAACAAAGTCCAATGAAAGTTCATTGCATTTTAAAAAACATATATAATATAAATATATATAATCCTAAAAACAACGATTTACAATATTTCAACGTCTTCTCTCTACGTGTTTGTAGGTGCATTAAGCTTTAGGCAAAGTGCACAGTTTAATGTAATTAAACACTAAAAGTCTAAATTTGAACCACACCTAAATTGAAAGGATACTAAAGGCGAATACAATTCAGAAAACTCCTGGCCATTAAAACCAAAGATAATAGAATCATAATCACCCCTGTATGTAACATATTTACATACATATGATATTTGATTAAGTCATTGTTCATAATCTGAATAGATTTGAAAAGAACAAACTTAAAAATACAGGTCGTTATTAAAACTGAAATCCACAATTCTATAGCTTTCATAGAGTAACTTTTAAAGTCACTCAACAACGAACAGATAATCAGAATAAGGCTGCATTAGAATGGCCAAAACTTGTCAAATACAACTTATTTTGTGTGAATACATTATTCGGTTATTGAACTACACGTCTTTTATGAGGAGTCACTACCACACATTGGAGAAAAACACAGTCGAACACCTCTTAAGCTAATATATATTTAACGACGAATGCAAGTTTGTTAAAAAATTTGGTTTTTTCGGTCAGGAGAATCCTGAACATTGCACATATGGCCCTGCAGTGTCCATACTACTAACATTAGGTGACTGAATAACCACAATTTATCTCCTTTATTTTCCCTATCATAGTATTCCATTATTTCATCATCGTCATATTTCATTATCATCATGTAGTACAAATATATTTTTGGAGTTAAATAAATTTTAAATAGTTTTTTGGCTTTAAACAGACATGTTCATGTTCATAGACCCAATCCTTTTTCATGTATTTCTAAATATATCTAGTTTGCGCGCTGAATTTCCCCCTCAATTACCCCCCGCGTAATTAAAATTTCAATAGTTGATATTGAAAAAATATCTGTCACAGCTTACACAAAAAAACGGATTGAATCGTAAAAAAAATAAATCTAAACATATTATATTGAATGATTTCATGTAATAGTTAACATTAAACAATACTAGAAATTTTTAGAATCGTTAAAATTTTGTTTGTCACATATTTAAAAAACAGATTGGAATCACGATAAAAATTATATAATAATACATTGATGTTGGAAAATATGAGGCCAATAAAGATCACTCAACTTCAAATGGTAATCAAAATTTAAGAATTAAAAATGTTATAGTTATACTTACTACTTAAAAATACTAACATAATATATTTGGATTTTTTTATTTATTTAACCCAGGCTAGAATTAGGATAAATTTCGATACGATGATCTTTGTTTAAACCAATACAACATTTTCTTTGCAAAACTGATGAATTTGGCTTAAATGTATTCTGGGATGAGCTAATTATCTCCATCCAAAATTTGCATACTAGATTTGATACGATAATACCTGATTATAGATTCTGTATTGTAATGTCTGATTAAATAATTATAATAGTACCTAATGTGCTGATGTGTAATAATAATTTAGTACCAGAAGCAGAAATGAGAGAAATTCATTTTTAGCTTTGTTTATTAACATTTTGGGAATTTTATTTTGCCAATAATGCTTTTGCGATGGTAAACCTCGTGAATCTGATGGAGCTAGTGAACGTGCAGTAAGGGGGCCTGGAGCTTAGGGCTTTAGGCCTTGAAACTGGGGCCTGCTTGATCCTCCTGCTTCATAAGTATTCAATCTGCATTCCCTAAAGATGAGTTTAGACTGTTTAATTTCATTATTCAATATGATTAAAAGAAAAACTTCCATGCATGGGGCCAGAGGCATAAGGCTTTGGGTTGGGATCGGGATCAGATGCATGAGGCCTTGGTTCTGGGATCGGGATCAGAGGCATAAGGCTTTGGGTCTGGGATAGGGATCAGATGCATGAGGCCTTGGTTCTGGGATCGGGATCAGAGGCATAAGGCTTTGGGTCTGGGATAGGGATCAGATGCATGAGGCCTTGGTTCTGGGATCGGGATCAGAGGCATAAGGCTTTGGGTCTGGGATAGGGATCAGATGCATGAGGCCTTGGTTCTGGGATCGGGATCAGAGGCATAAGGCTTTGGGTCTGGGATAGGGATCAGATGCATGAGGCCTTGGTTCTGGGATCGGGATAAGAGGCATAAGGCTTTGGGTCTGGGATAGGGATCAGATGCATGAGGCCTTGGTTCTGGGATCGGGATAAGAGGCATAAGGCTTTGGGTCTGGGATAGGGATCAGATGCATGAGGCCTTGGTTCTGGGATCGGGATCAGAGGCATAAGGCTTTGGGTCTGGGATAGGGATCAGATGCATGAGGCCTTGGTTCTGGGATCGGGATCAGAGGCATAAGGCTTTGGGTCTGGGATAGGGATCAGATGCATGAGGCCTTGGTTCTGGGATCGGGATCAGAGGCATAAGGCTTTGGGTCTGGGATAGGGATCAGAGGCATGAGGCCTTGGTTCTGGGATCGGGATCAGAGGCATAAGGCTTTGGGTCTGGGATAGGGATCAGATGCATGAGGCCTTGGTTCTGGGATCGGGATCAGAGGCATAAGGCTTTGGGTCTGGGATAGGGATCAGAGGCATGAGGCCTTGGTTCTGTGATCGGGATCAGAGGCATGAGGCCTTGGGTCTGGGATCGGGATCAGAGGCATAAGGCTTTGGGTCTGGGATCGGGATCAGAGGCATGAGGCCTTGGGTCTGGGATCGGGATCAGAGGCATGAGGCCTTGGGTATGGGATCGGGATCAGAGGCATAAGGCCTTGGGTCTGGGATCGGGATCAGAGGCATAAGGCTTTGGGTCTGGGATCGGGATCAGAGGCATAATGCCTTGGGTCTGGGATCGGGATCAGAGGCATGAGGCCTTGGGTCTGGAGGCATGAGGCCTCTATATTTATATAGATTGCCGCCCCCTGCTTTCCTATAGGCGGGTTTATACGGTTCAATTTCATTATTAAATATGATTAAATGACACACTTTTTGCCTCTTTGGGGCCTGGGGCCAAGATCCACCCTCCTGCTTCATTTTCAGTCGCACTGGATTGCCTAAAGGCTGGTTTAGACGGCGCACAGAAGTAATTAACCATAAATAGAATATCTAAATGACATTAAGGAAAGTATATTCAATGTTTCTTAATTCGGACGTCATCTGTAAATAATACTCGACCAGCAAATGCAGGAGGGCGGAGCCCCGTCGAGTATTCTTGTTACAAAACCTAGAAATAAACTGATTCACTTCATCGTTAATCCTCTGCCCGGAACATGAGTGCTACCAGCGAATTTAGTGAACATTTTCCAGGCAGTGGGTTAATTAAAATGGCTAACTATCAGTGCCAACCTTGGGGGACATTCAAAATTACCAGTGGTGTACTAACCAGGTAGTAGAGCTGGCCTGCACCAGTGGCACCAGCCTCGGTTTTAGAAGGATTAAAAAAATAAAATGTTATTGTTGTCAACCAAAAAAAGTCAGATACATGAAGATTAGACGATTTTCTGCGGTCTTGCACCCCTTCCCAGAACATAATGAAAGATTTAGTTTTACCGAAGATAATAAAACATTAATAGAATATATCTAAATGATACTATTTTAAGAATCAGAAACCAACAATACAGAAAGATTTGGGTGGAGATTATTATAATGCCTTAACATCAAAAAAAGATATGAATTGGCAGTCCCATCAATGTAATATAAGTATTCATATAACGAATTACTTACTTGAGATTGTGTGGTCTAAAACGTAAAAATTTCTTTTAAAAATATCTATCTTGTTAATACAGGTTGTAGACCAGTCAATAAGTAAAAAATCCTTGGAAATGGTCGGGTATCTACAATTTTTGGATATGTTGTTGAGATCAATGCCACCAGTAAAAAAATCAAGTTTGCAGAAAAAAAACCCTATATCAGCAGAGTTATTAATATAGCTGTCCCTATGCATCGAGGAGCATAGGAACAGATTATCAGGAGTTATTATCAATATTTGATTATAATTTCAATATTTATTATAATTTGATTTAAATTAAAATTTAACTTTCCGTAGTATGAAAACTACCAAAAACTTAAAAATTGAATTTCGTTATTATCAATGTTGTTGAGGACAACATTTTCTACAACTTTTTTGTTTATAATTTTTTTCTACGGGCTACAATTATCGAACTACAGAGCTGAATGGATGTGTTGTATGAAAAAGCATGAAAAGTTGACCGATTTAATTAGAGCGTACAACTCTCTCTTTTAAAATTTAAAATTAGAATTTCAGGTCGGGAAAAATCTATATTTATCTATTCTTCGAGATAAACATTTTTTTTTTCAATTAGGTTTTTTTTGTTAAACCAACAGCGGCACAGCTATAAAGTGCTAAAGATCACCAAATCTATTTACTTCTAAACGTTTTAAAAATATAAAAATAACAGAAAAAAATACGTGTGGTGTCGCGGGACACCCGGTAGGAACGAAGTTCCTTACATTTTTCATTAAATATAAATTTTAAAATCACACTGCTAAGTACGTATACATTCCTGTATAACTACTTATACATGGCGGAGTTAGAAAAGAGACATAATTAAAAGTAACGAACTGTTTGTACCTAGCAGAGTTAAGGCAAAATTAAAATAAAATCATTATTTGTATAATTAAAGCAAGCGTCTTACTATAAATATATATTAAATATAAGAAAAAAGTTGATCATGATGAGTTTATAGTGAAAGAATATGTTTGTTAAAGGAGTTTGGATTGAAATAGGACTGTTTTCTACCTACCCGGCCAATTAATTTAAACTATTATAAAATATATCTTTTCTCTACTCTACAGCTTCTGCTTGTATCAGGGTGAAATTTTACATGATTATATTTTATTTATTTACAAAACAAAGTGACATTTTTGACATATATAACAAAAATAATCAAAACAAGTCAAGTTACAGGCATCCTTAATAACACTTTTTCCCGTCTTTTAAAGCTTACGTTTACGCGAGCGTTGCGTGTGAACGCTAGGGCGGATAACGTTTTCCGACGAACTCAGCCTGGGCATTGGTAAAATGAACATGTGTACCAAATTTCATCTAACTCCGTGAGCTTTTACTCAAGTTATCGTCATCTGTAGATTTCGTGACGGATTTTGCGTGACGGTGATTTTGTGACGGTGATTTTGGTCGTTTTTTTCGGATTCACTCCCGGGCTCCAGAACGTGCCATAAGGAACTTCGTTCCAAAAAAGTATAAATTCAAAATTTGTAGAAAATTTTATCCTCAAGATTTATAATAACTACTTTTGCTCTCCGATCCATAAAAATAGAGATATTGAGCAAAAATCGTAAAAAGAACGAAACTGTCAACGTTTTTTCGATATAAATCTGCTTGCACAAGGTTTTTTTTCTGCTAACTTGGAATTTTACTTTTGGCATTGGTCCCAAAACAAGATCCAAAAATTGTAGATACCTGACCTTTTGCACGAAATTCATATGTTTTGCACTTATTAACTGGACTATTGATAATCTAAAAAAATTGTTTTTTTTTGTACAGTTTTCCTGCAGTAACAGTTTACTTCCCTTCTGGCTTTATAACTTCTAAGTTTGATTCAATGAAACTAAAGAATTTCAAAAAAGCATATCATGATATGATTACAAAAGAAATCTACTTCAAGAAAGACTGAAACTAACATTTTTTACTAGAAATGAAAAAATTATTTAAAACAAATTTCTATTTTATTCCCAAAACTATAATAAATATTTATTTTTAATTAAAACCACTCAAGATAACCCAAAACTAAGACAGAAAATATATTTATCTTTTCTTTACGTATTTTTATTAATTATTATTACTACAATGAACTCATAAGTATCGAAATTTATCCCATACATTCTTAGATGATATACAATTTATATCAAAAAATTATTAATTCTTTATGTATTTTATTAATGTTATTGATTAATTATAATTCATATTTTAATAAGAAAAACAAAAAAAAAATCCAAAATGAAATTTGGACCTTCATCTAAAACACCAACAACAAAAAACATATAATACAAAAATGTTTGTCTTTATTGTGCCAATATAATATACTTAAACCAAAGAAATAAAATAATCCAAATAAACAATACCAAATATACTACAGTATATGTAATTGATATGACTTATAAAAATAAATAATCAAACAAAAAAAAGCTTAATGAAAGAAGACGATATTTGAAAACAAGAAAATATTTATTTATTAATTAAAATTTCTTTTTTTTTTGGAGAAAAGAAAAAAAACACAAATAATTTCTACTTAAGTATTATAAATATAAAGTGACTTTACGGGTAAAACGAAAAAGTATATATAATATATAAATATTTATTTAAATAAATAAAAGAGTATTATGAAAAATTTAATAAAGTTATTAATTTTGAAAAGTTAAGTTACATATTAATCATAGGATTATTAACATTATATATCCAGTTAAAGTTTAATTAAAATTATATATACCTATTATTTTTTTAATATATTTATTTGTTATAGTATATATTGTATATTGTTGTATTGTATTTTACATGTGCTTTAGTAATCTTTTGTTTTGTTTTGTTTGTTTTATTGTATCATTGTGTAATTTTATAAAATTCTTGATTCTTGAATCATTAATACAATTGCATGTCACCGGATGTTGACATTTATTTATTTTGGGACCCCAAACAAAGGGAGCGTTTATGGAGGTTATCGGTCATCTTAAGGAATAATATAAAAAATATCTCTCCACGAAAAACTAAGAAATTTGTTTATTTTATTCTACAAACTACATAGCTGATATAATGTATAATCTGCTAATATAATTATAATGTCTTAACTCCATTCGGCCATAAATTTTTAGGGTTTCGATGGTAAACCCAAAAAAGAAACCCTTATAGTTTCGTTCCTGTGACGGTTTGTCTGTCTCTTTGTGCGGTTCCAATAACTTTTGAATCAAAAGAGATAAAAACATGAAACTTTCCAGTGTTAAAGCTCATTTTTGACATGCACACAGGAAAAACATAGCGAACACAAAATTATCAGTGTTCAAATTCAAAATGGCGGATAATTCATGTCAAAATATATCAAAAATAAAATCCTTCCCCCCAACTACCCTATAATCGTTATTCCTAAAATTGAAATAATTCACGCTAATACCTTATGGTAGGCCGATGAAAATTTCTGGAAAAAAATTATATTTTCGTCATTACAATAAAAAAAACATTGTTAGCCCCGGGGGATCGAACCAGGAACCCCTTCTTCTAGTAATATGGATATATTTTATTTTTCTGCTGTTACTAGAAATATGAAAAATGTGTCATCTGCTCGGCCACAGAAAAAAATAAGAACAGTAATTTGACTAACTAGGAATCCAATATGGCGGATAATTTATGTCACGCGATTTTTTTTTTTTTTTTGAAATTTTGAGTGGGGTATCAAATGAAAGGTATTAAAGAGTAGATTACAAAAATATATAACACTTGTGAAAACTGTTTAATTTTCCTAGTCATTTTGTCAAATTATAAATCAACATTTTGCCCCCTTATTAATTTCATGTTTACAATACCAAAAAGTTGATCTCTCTAGTTGATCTCAAAAGTTGATCTCTCTAGTTGATCTCTAAAGTTGATCTCTCTAGTTGATCTCTAAAGGTCTTTAAGTAGAGATTTGCCTTAATCTAATGAGTATTAAGAAAAATACTTTAATAAAATATATTCGATTATTGAATAAAATGTATAAGACTTCAGGTATTTATTATATGTATATATTTATTTCTTTTACTGGTTATAAAATCTTATGACAAGATATAAGATTTTCTTTTTTTTTATGAGTTGATGTAAGATATGTATTTCTTTAATTGAATATAAAAACTAATGAAAATATATTTATTATATACATTTATTTCTTTAACTGGATATACCACCAAATAACCTTATAAATATTATTGTTTTATAATTTGGTTTCATTGATAATTATATTTTAAAAAATCTCATCATATGCCACATCATAATGAACTTTATATTTAGATAAATTTATTTATTTAGAATTAATTATATATTATTAGATAATGATAAACTAATGATAACCAATAAATAAAAAATAAAAAACATTATCGTAATGTCAGGGGAAGAATTGTTATATTTATTGTTTTAATGAAAATTTCTATTGTAAATATGAATAAATAAATATAAAAAAAAAAATTGGAATATATAAATTCAATTTTTTAGTTTTAAGTTTGTTTATTTTTATTTGAGTTGTATGCGATTAAAAAGATATTTGCTATTAATGGTGTTATAAATGTGAAAATTATGTGATCTTAAATTTATTAAATTTTAAATTATTATTAATTATTTATTTTTTATTTTATTAATTTTTTTAAATTAATGCAAGTTGTAATAGAACTAAGATACACTTCCCCTTTTAAGTTGAGTTTTGCTCATAACCGGAGAAAGTGGCAATATCCCCAATTTTGACGATATTGGTTAGTATTAGATTTTATAAATATAGTAGAAACTTGTTATGTCAACCAATTAATACAGTTATTTCGTGAGTTGGGTTTTACAGTTGAAGGCATAAACCTATTTAGAATATCAGGTAATGTCAGAGGGATCGAGAAACCTAAAAATCCATCAGGTAATTAGAATGGTTTAAAGGCAGAGTGGTATAAGTCAATATTTAAAACTTGTATATTTAGATATATATATATATATATATATACATGATAATACATGTTTTTTGTATATATCTGATTATAGATGTATATTACATCCATATATATAATATATAACTGTATATATGATATTGTGATTATTCATTTATATGATATATAAGTGTAATTGTTTATACATATATATATAAATGTATAGGTTTTTGATGTTGACTTATACCACTCTGCCTTTAAACCATTCTAAAAAAAACAATAGTCTACGAATTAGTGTGGCAGATAGCTTCCTCGCATCATACCTCGTATATTTTAATAATTGTATGCTTTTACAACCTGTAATTGTCAAATTTATTTAATTTTTCCCCCGGTTTTTTGATGTGTCAAACAATTTATTAATTTTTAAAGAATTAAAATATCAATATAACAAAATGTAAAGAGTTCAGACGGTTGAAATTAATCTGGGGCTATTTACTGGATATTTTCGACATACCTTTTAAGTCTCATAAAAATCAGATGAGCACTTCTGAAGATATAGGTGTAAATAAATTAATGTTTGTACGCTTGTGAAAGAAAAACAAATAAGCGCAAAAGGTTGAAACTTATATGGGACTGACAATGGGCTTATTATGACCTACTATTAAAATTACATTTAAATCGGATGAGTAGTTTTTAAGATATGTTGGTTCGCAAAAATTGAGCAGACAGACAGACACGGAACCAAAAATGTTCCCTGATGTCTGAAACGGATTTCTGTTTTGGAATTTTTGAAATCGGAGACATTAAATATTTTCGTTCCTCAGAACGATCACATAGCTTCCGTTACCTCCGGTAAGCTCGGAAGCAAAAATCTAGCTCTACCTAGGTATGGCCGATAGAGATAAGATGAAAATTAGTAGGACCAAAAATCAGTTGTTGCTGGTTCTATTCTTCACAACTTACCGTCTAGTCACAATACACCTCCAAAGAAAGTTCAGCCATCGACTATAAATAGTGCTGTAAATCGAAGTTGCCCGGACAAAAATCTTAGTATAAACCAAAATTTAAAATGAAATATTTAGAGTAAAATAATTGCTACACCATCATACGTTGTGTAATATTGGATTGAGCGGGCTTATAATGGATAAGGTTTATGCAGACTTTTTAAAAGGAAAAATCTTTAATAACCCTTAGGCTAGTCTCAGCCTAAGTACAGCACTTATTAAGGCCCTTCCTATAGTAAAAAAATAGGGAGCTTTTAAAGTAAACAGAAGAAAAGATTGGTGTTCTAAAAATTTAAAGTATACGTATTTCTATCCCTGAACCCTATAAAATATTTCTACATAAATACGCAGTCACAAGATTGGGTGTAATAAGGGTACGAATATTGATAGATTCAGTTAAAGAAAATGTATACAGATATCGTCTAAATATTATTAATTTGGTATTTTCCTCCTATATCCCTTTGTCTTAGTTATTCAGACAAAGGAACATAAACAGAGTATATTCCTTAGTCAAAATTACTATTAAGACAAAGGAATATTTAGTCCTATGTACCTTGTGACAAAGGGTACTTTGCCCCTATAGCCCTTTGTCTTAATAGTTATTTAAACAAAGGAACATAAACAGAGTATATTCCTTAGTCTAAATTACTATTAAGACAAAGGAATATTTAGTCCTATGTACCTTGTGACAAAGGGTTCTTTGCTCCTATAACCCTTTGTCTTAATAGTTATTTAGACGAAGGAACATAGAGTATATTCCTTAGTCTAAATTACTATTAAGACAAAGGGATATTTATTCCAATTTACCTTGGGACAAAGGAATATCAAACTTGTGTATATAAATGTGATAATATCCCTTAGTCTAATTAACTATTAAGACAAAGAAATATTAAATATAAGCTAATAAAACTGTAGAATTCATTGTCCTACAGTTTTCTGTATAAGATTAAGTCTTACACGAGATAAGACTAAATTTTAAGCGTAATAAAACTGCACCAGGACTCAATGTCTTGGGGAGACAAACACACAAAGTTTTGAGACTTTTGTAGGGCAGACTATTGTTTAGAGCCAAGGGGGTGCTAAAATAAATAAATGCCATTAATTTAAGAGACAAAATCATTCATTTAAATTACCAGATACAATTGAAAATTTCAAAGTCCTAATTTCAAGTCCTAATGCAATAAATCAAATAAAGGTAACAGGTTTTAAAAATTATAAATTTGAGACTTGCCACTTTCTCATATCATGAGCAAATCATAAAAACTGTCCGTTTGAAAATAAATAAATATTATATAAAATAAAACATTTTTTAAAGTTTTTTATATAATAAAATAAATTAATTTTTTTTTAGAATAAAATATTCAAAGTAAAGCACTTTTGATAAATTAAAAAGCAATAAATATCCAAATATATTATTAAATTATAAATCATAATTAATTCATTTTTTTATAATCAAACGGGCAATATATTTTTATTTATTTTCTATTTATAATTTTGTATATATTTATATATATATATTAAATGAATCATAATTATTCTACCTTTATTTTTTATATTTTATAATGCTGCTTTTCTTAATAAGTAGATTAAATAGGTTTTCACAAAATAGGCTTTTAAAAAAACAAATCACAACAGAGATAAATTTTGCAAGCAAAAGTCGATATTTCAATTAATGATTAGTAGCCTTTAGACAATTTAAAAAACAGGAATTCTTTTAAAATTAATTTTAAAATGAGGGGAAGACAAAAACAAAACTGTAAATTATTATTTGTACATACTTTGATTTAACTTTATTAGTTTGTGAAGTACAAACTTTAAAATCATTTTCTAAATCACTTTTCAAAAAACCTAGAAAGATGAAACTTTCTCATGTTTTCGACTACCTAGAAAATAAACCTGAAAATGTCTCATATTTTCAATTTCCTAGAAACCTGAAATTTTCTCATATTTCCAACAACCTAGAAACCTAAAACTTTCTTATATTTTCGTCAATCTAGAAACCTGAAACTTCCCAAATTTTCGACTACCAAGATACTTGAAACTTTTTCATATTATGTATTTACAGTGGTAATGCTAGTTAATCAAAACACATAAAAATACGATTTTGCTAGAGCCAAATACGTTACAGCCAGATGATGATTTTATAACAGTATGAAATAAGCGCATGCGCATAAAACCTGTCCTAAACGATTCCCGAATGTTAAAGGCAGTTTCGAAGATGTTAAGGACACTACAAATATGAGGTTAGAACGAATCTACTACTACACCGAAAGCGTGGAAAGTCAATAATGGAAGGACTGACGGACTGAGCCGGAAATTAGAATTTTAGTTTTTATAAATATACTTATACTGAGGCATTGTCATTTCTTCGTTCCGCGTAAGCTAGAAATGTCTCCAGGTTCGCTTCGCGGTCTTAGAGGTGGTTAGAGGGTAGGTAGACGATGGGGAGGGGAGGCCCTAGAGAAGAGCGGGCCGACTTGAGTGCACTTTCCTCCTATTTCTTCCTACCCTCCTAGTACAGTGTAACGCAAAGCTTTTCGAGTTTATGTGCCAAAGTAAAGGCATGACAATTTAAAAAAACAATCACCATTGCTATGTAACTTTTAAAAGCGTGTTTTTAAAAGGAATATTATTGTGATAAACGATAAAGAATAAAAACAAAATAACATAATAAAATAGGCTTGTCAAATTTTTAATAGTTTAAAACTAAGCTGTCACATTATTTATTTTTTAAGAGGATACTGCTTTACAAACTTTTGTCTAACAGTATTAACACAAAATATTATTTCATCCTAAAGTATAATATCTATTAAAAATAATTCAACTTCTTTTGAAGCAATGTCAAGTCTTTACTTTTATAAAGGTCAGAAACTGTAAATCCTACTTGACTAATTTTAATTACTCAGGTTAACATAATTTTCAAAAGTCATAAGTTTATTTTTAAAAGGTCAGTTTGTTAAAGGACTTATAAAAATTAATGGCAAAAGGCAAATTTTTTCACCAAAAACATTTTTTTCGAGATTTCAACGGAATTATCCGTTTTGGGTGTTTCTAAGACCTCCTGAGTGGTTTTCAGCATGACGTCTGTATGTATGTATGTATGTGTGTGTGTGTTATCATCGTAGCGCCCAAGGTATTTAACTTAGAGAGTTGAAACTTGGCAGAAAAATCAGTCCTTACCTGTAGTGGTGCCCCACGGAAAATCAAATTTTTCCGCCATCTTAAACCCAGTTTGTTGAGTCAGCAAAAATTTTAAAAAATGGTAATAAATCGACAATGATCCTGATCGAGTTGAAATTTGGCACGAATATACCTCTCTGCATGACAAACAAGCCCACTAAATTTCATTTCGATATTGGCCGCCATTTTGAAGTTATCAATTTTGATTATTTAAACTTTGACGGTTAATAATACCGAAAGTATAAATAGATTTTTTACGTATAGCATATCGTTGGAACCGGGAAAAAGGAACAAATTTAAGGAACAAAGAACAAATATAAAAAACCCCGATGAAATTCCATTGATTAGTTTAAAAGTTATAAGCGAATTATAATTATTTATTAGTGCGATAATTTTGATGACGTCAAAGTTTGTTTACACCTGTCAAAATACCGCCAAACTTCAAATAATTAAATAAAATATAGGTATTAAAAAAAGGTTTTTTTGAAGAATGATAATAAATCAGTTTGTTCAAAACGGTCACCCATCCAAGTACTGACCACGTCCAATGCTGCTTCCTCCTGCTGCGATGCAGCAGGAGAGGCCACTTTAGTGGCCTCTGAAGTGAGGAAAAGTTCCGAGGTACCCTGTACCCGATTTTTGTTTCTGTATTCTTTACCTTAGTTATTTCCATGTGCAAAATTTGGGGAAGATTGAAATACGGGAAGTGGTTCAAAATCGGGGGTAACGGAAAAGTGTGATAAAACTTACAAAGCAAAGTAATATAAGACCAGTAAAAAGGTTTCAAGACTACAATACGCCAAGATAACTGCATAATGTGCACTGGCCTGAGAAAATATGTAATCAAGAACTTTGGAGAAAATGCGGCAAAAACAAGGGGAAATAAAAAAAATCAAATATGGTTGCAAACGGCACACCCTTAGACAACCGAAAACATTGGATTTTGATGTATTTACACGTTTTGAGGCTTCCTGAGCACAACAATGTGTTTTTTTTACAAAATTGTCTGTCTGTCGTTTGTTGTCTTTGGTTTGTCGTCTGTGCAGGCACGTAACCACAGGATTTTGATAAAATCTGGCATACAGATAAATTAATTTTAGCTACACATTCAAATACATTATCTACATTTACAAGAGAAAGTTTGTCTAAGTTTTCGTGGACCGATTTTTTTTTTTTTTTGTCTTTCCTTCAATACTCTAATTTTTTCAACAAAAATGGTTTATAATTTTCTGCACGAAAAGCATAATGACTAAGAGTGAGAAATACATTTATTTCTTTTTTTTTCTCATCAGATGATTTTCATTCGACCAATTTATTGTAAAAAAAAAATGAAATAAATATAAATAAACAAAATAAATAAAAAGAAGAATAAATAAAAGACAAAAATAAATTAATATATTTTATCTAAATAGATTAAATCATTCTGTAAAAAAAAATCCACCATTTTTTTTTTTTTTTTTATTTACAATGGATTTATTAAAATAATTAACTAAAAGAAATTAATATATAATGTAAAATAAGAGTGTGATAAATTAATAAATATAAATAATCTTTTGTACTTTAAAATAAAAAATATTTAAAATAAATTAATTAAAATATTATTTTTAAATTTAAACTAAAATAAAAATAAAATAATAAAATGAAAAAGTAAATTTAATATATTATTTTTAAACAAAAATATTATTTTTAAAATACAAATTAAGACAATTGATATTATATAACAGTCTAAAGAAGAACATTCTGTACACCTTCTTTAGATTGTTACTCCCTTCTTTTTTTTTGAGGTGAGTAACAGTCTAAAGAAGTGCCCATTTAAAATTATCTTTAGTTGTTTAGTCTCAATGCTCTTTAATTATATTCATTTTTTTTTTAAATTCTAATTTATGAACAAGAGTTCATTGCTCGTTCCTTAATAATAGTTTTTTGTTCGCTTTAGTATTTTCCATATAGTAAGAATAGTTATCAGTATTCGCTAGTTGAGCGCCTTGGGATATACAACAAGAAAAAGTTCATAAGTTACTAGTATGCCTTTTTTATGTTCAACATGGCATTAAATCGGTAATCATTTTCTGAATTATCCAGTTCGTAAAAGTGGCTGCAGCTTTGAACATTCTATTAGTAACATCATTACCTTGCTTTGAATTGTATGATCAGTATGCCTAAATAGATAAGCTAGTAGGCTTCTATGGTTACAATTTTAATAAAGGTCTAGGTCTTTTGTGGTGGCCGCGTCCTACGTTTCGCTCCTAATGCTGGAAGCATCTTCAGGGGTGTTCATGTTGTCCTTAGTTTAAGTTCAAGTTAGACAGTTCACACCTGCCTTAAACTAAGGACACCATGAACACTCCTGAAGATGCTTCTAGCATTAGGAGCGAAACTTCGGGAAGTACACTCTTCGAGATGTGGTCACCACCGGAAGAGCTAAAACATTATTATAAGTATCATAATAATCGAAATTTTAAAAACAAAATCAATTACAAATTTGTGCGAAATTGGTAAATTTATAATCGAAATAGGTCATATTTAACGCAGAACAATTTTAACCACCTTAATTGGTTAGTGAAATGATGCTCAGATCGAAAACAATTTGAAGTAAAAATTACCTATTCAAAAAACTATCAAAAGATTACCCATTGGAAAACTAAATTAGTCGAAACCCGTTTAAATTATTACCTTATTCGGTTATTTGACTAAAAAATTATCAATTTCGGTCTTCATCCAAAATCAACCATAAAGTGTACTTACGTCAAAAAAACTATTGTCACTAGGCTAATTATCGAAAGCATCCGATATCTAATCATGCAACAATGCTAATTCATAGTGGAAAGTCAAGCGTAGAAGCAAACGCAGTGTCTTCATTAATTAGAACTATACAAAATTGCCTTATGCACATCTCACTATGCAATCTAGTATGTCCATACTACCCTCTAAATTACAGTGATGCTAAAAAAGATAACAGTTTGATAATGCTGCATTGAGAACTATTTGATCGTTGTCATTACACCCCTAGAATGACCTCATATTTGTCTTAAAGCTCCGTCCAAACTGCCGAACCGAGCATTGGTCTCTGCGCATGCCCAGTCTAAAGTGCGCTTGCGCATCACAGACTGGGCATGCGCAAAGACCAATGCTCGGCTCGTTTCCTCTGATCGGTTTAGCAGTCTGGACGAGGCTTTAGGGTTCACGAATGGCATTCCAGTTTCTTCTTTATTTAAAATCGGTTCTTATTATTTACAAAAACATGTATGGTAATCCTTTACATGGTAATGTATGTTATGCTAAGATGTCTTTAAAAGCTGGTGCTATATCATGGCAAGCTGGTAATTTGTAAACACATTTGAGTGGGTTATAATATACAATTAGTGGTCCAAGTCAAGAGATTTGCTGTCCTCACAGTTTCGATATTGTCTCTCATTTAAATATGCCATAGAATTGGATATTATCATTCGATTTTTCTACCATTAGAATAAGAAGTTCAAGAACTTTGCCTTACTATGTACCCTTATTTAATAATACCCTAGATTTTCAATAAATCATCCTATTTCTTAACCATCAGAATAAGAAGTTCGAGAACTTAGCCTTACTATGTACCCTAATTTAAAAAGACCCTAGATTTTCAATTAACATCCAAGTTTTCAATCATAAGAATAAGAATTACGAGAACTTTGCCTTAATAACGTCCCTCAATTGTAAAGACCCTAGCGAGAAAAAAAATACGAATCACAAGGATTACATTATTAAAATTGTACAACATTAAAAAAAATATATATAAATATATTTAATATAAATCAAATTAAAAAAAAGAAAAAAAAAAAATTATTTTGTATTCACCAACACAATTCAATGTTTGTTTAGTCCAAAAATAAAAACTTCAAAATGTATATTATATCTTAGTTTTGCAGTATTTTCAATATTATAAATTGTAATAATAGAGCCAAAAAAAAACCAATTCGCAAAAAAAACTATTTTTAAATTCAATTGCTTCGATTGTGTAATTTATTTACTTTCCTTTTATTATTTTCTGTAAAATGTTTTATGCTATGATATACATAATACAATATTTAAAAAAAAAAAAATGCTTTAGATAAAAAGTTAATCAAGAATAGTTTTAAAAATTAAAAAAATAGATTCATTTTTTAAATGCAATAATTAAAAAACTATATATGTGTAGATTTTCTTCATGAAGTTATTTATTATATATTATATTATAAATAAAATACATGTACTTTTTTTTATTTTCTATATATTTACATACTGAAAAATAAAAGAAAAAACTTAGGCGGCCTATTAATTTTTGTAATAATTAAAAAAAAAAATTGTTCTTGATTTATTTTATTTTGGATATTCTTATGAAAATAAAGTTAAAAAGTATTCTTCAAATGAAAGAAACAAAAATGTAAGTAGATACTACTTTATATGTAAATTATTCTATGTACTTTAACACCAATTTTTTTCTCCAGATGATAACAAAAGAGAAAAAAAAATCGTAATTATAAATATAATTTTCTAGTTTATAAGAAATAAACACTCTTTTAACAGATATCGGACTGTCTTAAAAAAATCATTTAAATGAAACAAAAAAATTTTAGAAAATATATAAAACTTTTTATTAATGATTATAAATTATTGATATTTCGTTTATTTAGTGTTACCTATTTATTTATTTATTTATTTTGAAATTTTGGTCGTAATTTATGGTATTTCGTTTATTCAGTGTTACCCATTTATTATATATTTTTTTGTGAAAATTTAGTCATGGAGGATGGAAATACTAATTCTTCTATCTTAGAGGAATCGATTATTTCGCTTTAATAATGCATTTATTCGTTGAAAGAGAAATACAAAAGTTTGCTCCAATGATTAAATAAACAGGTCAAGTGTATGCCAGTCAGCACACAGCGAGGGTCCGTAGTCCGTAGGCAACCCTGTATAGTTTAAGACAGTTTAAGTAGTACCCTATTGATGGTGTTTTTTAAAATGCTAAAAAGCTTACTTTGAACTATCCTTTGGGTCTGATATTTTCAAGACACATAAACAAACTTCTGATAAAGTATTTTTTGCCAGTGAATCGGACTAAAAACATATAAATGCATCCGAAATACCATAATTATAAAACTAATAGACAGGCCGACAGACAGAAAGAAAAAATGATCTCTCCTGTCTAAAACGGAGTTCTGCCTTGGAATTTTTGAATTCAGAGACATAATATAAAGATTTTCCCTCTTCAGAACAATCGCACGTATAGCTTCCGTTACCTTCAGTATGCTCGGAAACAAAAGGAATTAGAGGTCGACCAAGAAGTCATGAACACGGGAGAAACGGAAAGCTTAACTTCGTTTAAAATCGGAACTTCCGAGTAGTGCCGAAGTCAGTACAGTCGGGTGCTAAGACAATAACCATTCCTAGTTTGTATGACATGCCCAGTTATGTCAAATCTCACGAATAACAACAGGAAGGTTTCCAATCTGTTAGGTTTCCTGTTTTGTTTGTTTTTATACAACACGAACTATAGTCACAACTGTTCTAAATCCAAATCAAACTCAGAAATAAAGAGGAAGAAAAAAAATAGATTAAGGAAAAAGAATATCGATTTAGATTTAAAGAATAATCAATAAATAATAATATAAAGGTATTATCGTATATTATTAGTGATTTCTTATCAGGTACAGTGTTGCCTGTTGCAAAAAATATAGAAGTTATCAAAAATAAAATTATTAATAACAGAAGAACAACACTGTGTTTTTTGACCGTGGTCTATTATATCAAAAACTGACTGTACATGTCGACACTAGCGCACTCCTCTCATTTCCATGACTTCTTGGTCGACCTCTAGTAATGAAATTTAATTCGATTCCGATTCGTAAAATTCTCCTTTAATGTATGTATTTATGTAGCAGTAATTGTGTAAAGCGTTATTGATACATATAATATGACAGAGAAGGGTCATTATGATTTATTCACACATACATGACAGACAGATGACAGCTAGTGATTTATTGACAGGCATCACATGCATTATGTGCCAAACACACTCAAGGCATGCACACAACAACCGCAAGGACTATGACCTCTCTCTAGTAAAGGGTATATCGGCCCTTTACTGAAATTCTATTAATAATATGATGAAGGGTTCAGCTAGATTACTAGTTCATTATAATTTAGAAAATTGTGTCCTAATTTTCAATTAGACTATGATGATGATGAAGTAGGTAAAAACACATTCAATAACTTATTTATTGTAATTGAATAACAAATTAATTAATTAATTTAGTGTAAAAGAAAAATGTTACTCTTTTAATTAAGTTCACTTGTCTCCAAAATCTTGTAATTTAAATGTGACCCATTTCCTGGCATCCCTAGAAATCTGAAATTTGCACAGATTATGTTTATCCAAGGACAATACAATTAATCAGTAATTAAATAATTAATTTCACACTTTTAGTTAATTTTGTTTGTCCACAGATTTCCGAAAACAAACCCGCATCTGTGGGCTAAATAGACAAACTATCCAAATATCTTAAACATGCGAGTATTTATGTAACTAGGCAGCAAAATGGAATTTTACTGAGTGATTAGATTAGCCTCTGAGCCGAAGGCGAGGACAGGCTATGAATAAACGAGGCAGAAATGTTTCCTTTGCTTGCCTTGTTGCATACAATATTTTATCTACTTGCGGCAGAAAAATGAAGCTGCTAAAATGTTATCTTTATTAAAATAACATAGTTAATAACTGTGTTATAAATGTGTCATATTAATAAAGATAATAACATATGTATTAACTAGTAACATATATTTATATTGGAATAAATGTGGTTGCCTTAGCAAAGCAATTTTTTTTTTTTTTTTTCAATTAAATTTCTCATAACCATTTCTTAATCCTGAAATATGTAATAAATTCGTCAAAATATGAAAGAGAGCAATGCATTCTAGAACTGAAGTTTCACTTCTAATCTAATGCGTGAGAGTCTCACACATATTTTTTTTAATTAAAGATCTACTAATCATTGAACTTATTTAACAGAATTAACAAATATAAACAAATTATTTTATAATTAAAACGTTTATTTATTAAATATTACTTATTAAACTATAATATATGATGTTATAAGATAGAGATAATAGTATAAACTGTCATTGCCAACATTATAAAAGTAAAAATTTTACTACTAGGCTGTAAAATTTTTCCTGATTTTTACCGCCTTGGCAGTAAAATTACATTTCTATGCCCGAAATCGGTTCAATAATGCCTCATTTTGCTGGCGCAAGTAGATAAAATATTTTTCTTTTTAACTATGAGCTTAGATAGGATATATAATGTAGTTTGTGATACTAAATTTAATTTCATTCTTATTTCGGTGTAATATGGCGGAAGTTTTAAAAAGGCTTGTCCTAGCTATCGGTCACAATAGTTACCAAGATTTTGGCTGCACTGTTTGATTGAGGGGGATTTCAGTATTTTACAGATAAAAGAATAATTCCTTTATAACCTAAAGTTCGTCTCCGCGTCTTCTGAAGTAAGGGTCGGTCATACTACAATTATCTTCAAAAATCATGGGGCGTATGTTTATATAAAGTCACAATAGTTACCATTAATTTTAAAAAACCATTTAAAGCATTTTTAAAAGTGCATTTAAAGCTGTTGAATATTTTTTGGGAATACCCCAGTAGTATACAAAAAACTTATGCTTTCCTTTGAAAGCATTAATGCATTAGGGCAGCTTGGCCGCCATATTTTAGTTATGTCACTATAGTTACTTTTTAGGTTTCTGTACAAAGTACAAAAAGAAACCTTATAGAACGCCTCTGTCTGTCTGTCGGTATGTCTGTCTGTCCGTTGGTGTCTGTCCGTTGCTTGTTTCAATTCATTAACTACTATAGCTAGGATCATGAAATTCGGCACACAGGTGCATCTCGGCATTTGAGAAAACTGGACACATTTTGGATTTTTCACACTTAATATTTTCAATCTGGTGGGCGACTAAAAAAAAAGTTTGTAGTCACCATGACATGTTATATATCAATTTAAAGGTCTTTAAGTGTAGAAAAATAATATGCAATTATTAAAATTTTCAAGATGGCGGCTAATATGGCGGGTGACTAAACATTGTTCTAGTTACCATAACATGTTATACATCAATTTAAAGGTCTTGAAGAGTAGAAAAAGAATATTACTATTAACATGAATGTAATTATATTAGACTTAATAATTTTAACTTTAATGTACAGAAACCGGCGATTATCGCCCCACGTACTTACGTGAAGCGCGCCTTACTTATTACATACATATTCTTGCTATATAGATGTTCAGCATCAAAATAAAGCACTATCTGAGATCACAAAATGGAAAATAAATTTTGGGCATAAATGTTTGCTCAGAATTTAAAAAAGTCTCACTTTTTTTAAAATGACCCACTTATCATTCTACCTTCATTTTAATAATGACAATTTTATTCATACTACTGTTGTACTTATTTTTCCCTTACACAGAAAGCAACTTATAAAAGGCAATTTCAAGAAAAAAAAAAAAATCTTTAAAGGTCACCTCTAACTTTAAAGAATTGACGTCAACAGAGTGGAAAGAAAAAATTATAAAAATAACAAACCTACACCTCATCCACGTTGCTTTCAACACAAAATCTATTTTGAAACCAGGTTTAATCAAGTGAAATGCAGCGTCAATTGGTGAAAAGCGGAGGCGTAGTTTTATCAGATTAGTAACGGTAGAACAGCTTCGTTCATAAAAGGATAGCGTTCAAGAGTTCCCCTTTTCTGAATGAAAATCGAAAAGGGGGGATTTTGCCCCACCCACTCGCTATACACCGGTTAGTTTTCAGATGGGGAGATCTGCTGAAAGCAACGGCCAAAATTCATTGTCCGTTCTAGCTCTAGCAGTATTGGGTATATCACTCAATAATACCATGTATCCAGAGGCTTTTCAATCTAACTCGCATTAATAAGAGACGGGAATGGAAATTCAACCCACTTTCCAGCATAAAACCAATCCACAAGATCGACAATCCTATACAACGATGTGTGAAATCCAAATATTTTTTTTCTTTCTTTGCTTCCTTTTATAATTGTTTTTTTTCTAGTCTAGTATGAAAAAAATATGATATCTAGGTTTGGGTGTAATAAAAGAGATTGGATTTTACCAAGTTACAGAATTGGGTTTGTTTTTCATCCGAGATATTAATGTTTTTTATATTCATACAAAATTAAAAATATACGAGTAAAAATCCGTTCATTGTCAAATCACAACTATAAATTGGACAAAACTATATTACCAATATTTGATTAAAAATTAACTCAATTGAATTATCACATGGAGTTTTAATTATAGCTTTAACGAATAGATCTATAAGTAGAGTCGAGAAAGAGAACTTTAGATAAAGTAAAATGTTTAAGTACGTATGCTTACAGCTTGATAAAATGTTGATGAAATATAGAACTTTATTTCGTTTAAGATGTAAGCAGGTACGTCTCATTATAGCTTGATAAAATGTTGATGAAATATAGAACTTTATTTCGTTTAAGATGTAAGCAGGTACGTCTCATTATAGCTTGATAAAATGTTGATGAAATATAGAACTTTATTTCGTTTAAGATGTAAGCAGGTACGTATCATTATAGCTTGATAAAATGTTGATGAAATATAGAACTTTATTTCGTTCGAGATGTAAGTACGTATGCTTACAGCTTGATAAGATGTTGATGAAATATAGAACTTTATTTTGTTCGAGATGTAAGTACGTATGCTTCCAGGTTGATAAAATGTTGATGAAATATAGAACTTTATTTTGTTCGAGATGTAAGTAAGTATGACGTATGCTTACAGCTTGATAAAATGTTGATGAAATATAGAACTTTATTTCGTTTGAGATGTAAGTACGTATGCTTACAGGTTGATAAAATGTTGACAAAATATAGAACTTTATTTCGTTCGAGATGTAAGTACGTATGCTTACAGCTTAATAAAATGTTGATGAAATATAGAACTTTATTTCGGTCGAGATGTAAGTAAGCATGCTTACAGCTTGATAATATGTTGATGAAATATACGACTTTTTTTGTTTTTGAGGAGATCATTAATTTATTTATTGCTTCAACAACTAAATCTATAAGTATATATATAGTTGAGAAATAGTCCAGTCAAATGGTATTTTTTTGGGGGGGGGGGGGGGAATGCAGTATAGTCATTTTGTTTTTCGTTTTTTTATGTTTTAAGGGGTGCTGAATCCGAATTTCAACTTGGCCACCTCGTAAAAGTGATGCATTTTTCGCTTACAGTTTGAAAAATTAGTAGTCTTAGGGAAAAGTGTACTTATACAAAAGTAAACTATGATCTATCTTATGTGTACCCTTGTTTAAGTATATATATACAGGTGGATCTTATTACGTGTAAAGAATTTTAACTCTTATTTAGGTGTTAGCAACGTTTCGACCTTGCTGGTCATTTTTAAGCCTTTTTTAACAACATTTATTTTTCATATATGTTACGTACACTATGGTTAATATTTTTTTTACCTTATAACAGTTTAAATTAGAAGTATCACAGTTTATCGAATTTTCGCACCACCACAATACTTTTTTTTTATATAAGAAAGTAAAAAAAAAAATCTATGTAACGAATTTTCTATAAAGCTATTTTTTTCAATTAGAATATCTCATCATATTGTGTAAAGATTAATTTTTTCGGTGTTTTTTTGAGAGAATTTTGTTCTTTGTATTATTTTTTGTTCAAAAAGAGGACGTTTGGATTCGCCCAACGTCACATACAAAGTAGATAGCTTATAGCTTTGAACAAACATAATATAGTGACGTTCATACGAAGCATCCCTTCCTACTTCCAAAGTAGCCTAATAGATTCACAGAAACTCAAATATTTGCTTAGAAGCAATTTCTTAAACTCTTGTAAGATGGAAATTAGACGACCAAAAGTTTGTCTTCTTTGAGACAAGCTAAAGAAAGAGATGCTTAACCTGATAACTGCTCTAAATACTTGGACCATTATAGCACACATACACACACACACACTAGGATAAACTGTCGGGGGTATCAGTTCAGAAATCTTGACTGAAAGAAATTTGATAGGTTTATAAGCTACCATTGAGAAGTATTAAAATAATACATAAGCAACAATATCTTGAAACCACAAGTTCTCACCTCCGATCATTTCTATATCCCACCCTCCTATAAATAAATATGTAACAATTTTAATCAATGTTTGATTTCCACAATTGAATCAGCATTTTTAAATGTTAATTTTCCCGGAATAGTCATAAAAG
Organism: Gerris lacustris; assembly: GCA_951217055.1. NCBI lineage: Eukaryota > Metazoa > Arthropoda > Insecta > Hemiptera > Gerridae > Gerris > Gerris lacustris. The sequence goes on along the minus strand of OX578284.1, from coordinate 54,615,349 downwards.
GAAGCTAACTTCGAAATGTCAAGGTTCTAGTGCGATTAATTCCGGAGATATCCTCATGTCCAAATTTGCAAATAGCCAGCATCTTGATTGCAAAATGGCGGATTAAAATTAATTGTTTAATAACAGCATTGTTGCAAAGAGGGACCTACCTAAAAAATTACAATTTTCTAGTGGAACTGATTCCAGAATTTTCACTTTAGAAATTTCACATATAAATGTCCACCATCTTAAATCAAAATGGCTTATTGTTTATGTCATAAAACGAAGCTAACTTCCAATAGGTGACCTCTTTGATTAGGAGTAATATTTACCTAACTAATCTATTACGTGACGAACTACCGTCAACTTTATTTTTAGTCTACTAACTAAGTTTAGTACTCAGGGTCATGAAAATCACATTATCCACCAAAAAACCTACCACTATTAAGCGGTAAAGTTTTAAAATCTATTAAATACTAAGTTAAATGAGAATCTAGTTGCAACTACATACTACACATCATAAATTAAGCTAATAGTTCATTAATAGTCTGTTTCCTAGAGTTTTATGACGACCAAAATTGGAATTGCTCCAACCAGCAAAAGCATACGTCATAACAGGTCTGACGGTGATAATAGTAATTTGTTCTTACTACTGATGGATGAATCGCGGGATAATAACTCCACGGAATAACTACTTAGTATATTTTAATGTTATAGTTCATGAAAGGGCTTCTTTTAGTAATCAATAGAGCCTCAAATTTACTAGCATTTGGCTTGAGCCACCATTTGAAAAAGTAATTGTGTAGTTTGGATGACTAAAATAGTGTTGCCTGTATTCGTGCTAAGTGCAAGTGTCCAAGTGTAGTCGTAGATCTATCATTAGATCTTGTTTTGTTTTCACCCCCGGGGTAACCCTGAATTGTATTGTATTCTAGATTTTATTGTATTGTGTTAGTGAGTCCTGCTTCGAAGAGCCGAGAGAGAAGTAATATATATAGTCCAGGAGATAGCGTGCAAAAAAGTGTCTGATTAACTTCAAGCTAGAATTTTGTATACAAGTCAATCTTTTAGCGCCTTTTAAGAATATGTGGTCGGCTAAGTTCGTCTGCGGGACATTTTGGCAATAGACGTTTGATAAAAACAAACCGGTGGAGAGCGGCCATGACTCACCAATTATGATGGACAATGTGATTCTCATGATCCTGAGTGCAGAATTAGTTAGTAGACCAAAAATCAAGTCGATGTTATTTTCACACTTGATAGGTTAGTTATTCAAATATTACTAAAAATCAACGTGGTCACCTGTCAAGGGACAAACTAACATCAACTTGATTTTCGGTCTACTAACTAATTCTGTACTCAGGATCATGAAAATCACATTTCCCACCATAATTGGTGAGACATGGCCACTCTCCACCAGTTTGTTTTTTTCAAATGTCTATTGCCAAGCTATGTCCTGCAGACGAATTTAGCCGACCACATATTCTTAAAAGGCGCTAAAAGATTGACTTGTATACAAAATTCTAGCTTGATGATAGTCAGACACTTTTTTGCACGCTATCTCCTGGACTAATACATTTAGAAGTAATTCACATTTATAATAATGTGTCCTTTTATTTTTAATGTTTACTAATAAAGGAATTAAGGAATTATTAAAAAAAAAAAAACACAGGAATGCACATTTACAGAAGAATAACAACGAACTAGAGCGGAGAACGAAGAGCACGCTCCTAACCTTCATTAAATCTATATATATATACAGTGATGCCAACATACAAACAAAAAATTGCCCCAACAACTATTCTGAAAATATTGTCATTAAAAGTCGAGTGACCTATAACCATTGAGAGAACCTCTCCTCTCTCCTACATTTTATCTAAGTAAAGACATTATTATCATGACATCTGACATTGTCAAAAATGAAAATATCATTTAATAGATCAAATGAACTGTGCTATTTTACTGCCCTTGTGGTTGATTTTCGATTATGTAAAATCAGAGGGGGGCATCTACAACCGTGGCAAGTACAACTGGAAAAATAGTTGGAGAGTCTGGGACACGCCCACAGGAAAGAAAAACAGAAATCAAATTCTCTTATCAAAATGTCGCTCACACAAAGGAATCCCGATGATTATCTTCAAACCAACTGAAAGTACGAATAAGAGAGGTGGCGGTAGAGTGGCGTTACAAGTTGGTTCTTAGCTTTTATAACATTTTTAAATTAACTAAACTATTGACACAGCGCATAAAATACTAGCGTTGAAAAAAATTGAACAGCACTACATTTTTTACTACGTTTCCGCAATGATTTAAAATACGGGTTGAAAACAGTTTTTGGATCCAAAGTGCCCATGGAAACCTAGATTCAGTACAGATTAAATTAGATTTAAATCCAGATACAATAATCTAAATTCTGGAATCGTATCTGGATCGAGTTTCATGGAAACACCTGAACTCGATCCTGATATGCGCAGTCCTGAGTGTGGGTGTAAGCGCCCCTAACGAGTTAGTGTAGGAACTGCGTAGTCAAATTTAAAAAAAAAAAACATATTTGTCATTTTCAGTTTTGTTTTTTTAAACAGTTAAAAGAAACCTGGTTGTAAAAGGTTAATGTTACAACAGTGGCATATCCAGCGGCTAGGTCTGGGGGGCATATTCTATGTTAGTTTAGATTGGGGGGGGGGGGGTATTCGTAGTGGTAACAAGAAAAGAGAACTACTTATTCAACAAAGCAATCCCCCCCCCCCCCCAAAAAAAAAAAATTACAACTTATAAACAAAAAAAAAAATTTCCGCGCCCAAGTAACAACAGTTTTAGAACGTATCCGTTAAAAAATCTTATGCTGAAGCTTACTACAGTACAATATCTTACTGTAAGTCATGGACGTTGTCTGCAGATAATTATTGGGGGGGAGGGGATTTATGGCGGGGGTTCGGGGGCCCTCCCCCGGAAAATTTTGAAAATATGACCTCTTAAAACAGCGATGTATTTCTGAGTTGAAATTGAATATGTGGTGATTGTACAAAATATGTATAAAAAAAAAAAAAATGGCGGTTTTTTACTCTATTGGGTCTGGGGGCGCGTGCTTTTTTTTTTGTCGTCCGCTACATTGAAAATATTAAGTTTGACATATTATTACTTAAACATTGGTTCGATTTGGTGCGATAAGTTAATTTTAATTAATAAGTCACTGTTTAGGATCCTTCTCTGGTAATAAAAAATCGTACTCAGATTTTTATTTTGAGTGGCAACGTTTCAGCACTACCTGCCATTTTCAAGGCTACAAAAATAATAATTTTATTAAGAAAAAACACCAAACTTATTAGTAGATTTTGCTGGTTTATTGCTACGACGTTTGGTGTATTTTCTTAATAAAATTATTATTTTTGTAGGCTTAAAAATGGCAGGTAATGCCGAAACGTTGCTACTCAAAATAAAAATCTGAGTACGATTTTATATTACCCTAAAAGGATCCTAAACTGACAAAGAATATTAAAAAAGGGGAACAACTTAATTTGACTGTATAATAACTCACTTCAAATTGAAAAATCTCGGAATTAAAATCTAATAATATATTTCGAATGCTGACTTACACACTTGTACTTTGTTTTCATATAATTTTTTTTCTGGATGAGGTTTACGAAGATTATAGATAAATGTAAAATTGCTTATTTTCATTATTTCAGCCACCCAGTAACTGATAAAACGTTAATGATTCCTACTGATGAAAAAAGCGACAGTAAATATCGTATTCAAGATATATTCGGAGGTCCTGGAGTAGCAGATAAACCCAGCTGGGCTGATGGTAATTCAAAAGAAGCCAATGTATACTCAGTAAGGTGGCATTACAATGAAACTTCTACTTTCACCAAACCCCCTATCATTTTTACCTGTCAATAAAAAATATTTAAACTTTAACATCTGGTACGTGTTTTTTATAATTTTAAATATTTATTCATTTAGTTTTAATTTATTTTAACTATTTATTAATTTAGAAATATTTCCCTGACTTTTTCAACTACTTTCCTACCGGTTTTTAATATTTTTATGACAAATCAGCGAAATACAACATTCCAGCCTAAAAACAGATAAGTAATGCTAAATTTTGCTGCCGCGAGTAGGTAATAATTATTTGTTCAACTAGTGCACAAAGTGGCACTTTGCTGCACTCTCAAGAGAAATGCAAGGGCGAGGGCGGAAAGGTTTCTCGAGTGCAGCAAATACACTTTAAGCTCGAGTTGCACATTACATTTTTCCTACAGTTAGTTTTTAATCTGTATATAAAATATAAAATAATAGAGTGTTCATCAACATGTAATAGTACATTACGCGTCGAGTGCGGAAAGTAGCATTTTGCATGCGAGTGTGGAGTTTGCACCCGAGCGATAGCGAGGGTAGTAAAACCACTCGAGCAATGCAAAATGCCGTTTTCGCACGAGTTGCGTACCGTACTTTATCTACGATTGTTAGATTTAAATAATAAATACAGAAACAAATAAACTTGCTGTATGTAAGTTCGTATCTCTTCTCTTGATAAAGATGGCATTAATCTTGAGTTGTATTTTTTGCCGAATTAATTATTTCTGGAGGAGTATTTTTCTCTACATTTTCGTCAAAGCCACTTGATTCATTCATTGTTTTTCACTAAAAACTCGATATAAACAGTTACTTTAATAAAATAATAGCAAATTAGTTTTCTTAAATGTAAACAAACTCGCTAATTGTTCAGAACTATGAGACACGCATGCGCAATGAATACAAGTACGTAAATAACCACTTTCTACGCATCTAAACAGAGATATAATGTTTTTATTTCGCACCAATCGTAGATAAAAGGTTTTACACTAAACCAGCTGTTCTGTTTATAGCCAGTGTTGCTTTTTTTGCCTGATTCAGTAAACCTGACCAAGTGCTGTTATTATTTTTCATCATAACACTTACTCATCCCATTTGATTCTTCTTTTTAGATTATCTATCTTTACTTTTTTATATTTTAACATTTTTATATTTGATATATATATACAGTGTTTAAATCATGTAGTTAGTTAAAAAATAATCATTAGTTGGCATTGTTATTATTATTATAATTTGGATTATTCAATCTTTGTTTAGATTTAGGTTCTTTATGTTCGTAAGTTGAAACACTGGAGTGTGGTAAAGTAAAACGAGTGCGGTAAAGTAGTAAGTGCAGGAATCTGCAGTTTTGCGAACTATTTTGAGTGCGATAACAACCACTTTATCGGTCAACTGTAGGAAAAGTATATTGTTAGATAATTGTTATGCTTACTAGGATAGACCATGTTCGTGGAACTTTCAAGCAAACCCCTCCAAGAGAGAGACGGGGCTTCTTAAAGAATCAAGATAAATATTCATGAAATAGAGAGAAGAAAGGAAAGGTACAGGTAAACAAACGATATAAACGTACCAAGATTTAAAAACAGATGATTAAATTAAATATATAACAAAAAAATAGAAATAATTAAAAATCTGTACATTTTTTTAATTGTTCTAACAAATAATTCCGTGACGTCATTTACACTAAAATAAAATGCATCTCAATATTATTAATTAAAAAAATTAAAAATCAAATATTTATAATATTGTCGACTTCCTGTTCGAGATCGATGAAGAATAGGTCGTCCGGTTTGGATTTGGGTGGGGGTGGAGTCTTGCTGACTGGTGTCTTGATAATTTGGGTTTGCTCTTTCAAACTAACCGATTTGGAAGGTCCATTGACTTCCACGTCGGAATCTGATTCATTACCGATACTTTCGTCGAATTCTTGTCCATCATCATCAATGTCCATTCTGTCATCTCGCTGTTTTTCTTTTATGGGTTTCCTAACGGAAAATAAATAGGTAATATAGTTATTAAAATTTTTAAAAATCAAAGTGAAGTACTTGCGTCCAAATACTATTAAGGGTTTCGCAGATGATTAAGCATACCCTTTATATAATTATGATTATTTTTTCGACCTCAGGGGTCCCTGGTTCGATCCCCCGGGGGGGGGGGGTCACAATATTTTTATCGGTAGTAACGACAAGGTAGATTACATTTTAAGGTATTAGCCTGAATTATTTCAAAATTTTAGGACCAGCCATTATATTCTGGTTGGGGGGGGGGGGTTTGAGGAATATTTGAACTCATAAAACTAATAAAGAATGCAAAATTATATATAAAAAGGAAATACTGTAAATAGTTATTTATGCATCTAGGGAGTAAAGTAAGCCATAATTCCCTGAGCGAAAAAGTTTATTCTCGAGGCGAAGCCGAAGGAACCATGGTCCCTAAATCCCGAGGCGATGCCGAGGGAATTATACTCTTTAATTCCCGAGGCGCAGCGAGGGAATAACTCTAATTAGCTCCCGAGGCGCAGCCGAGGGAGATAATTATCGCGAGGGGAATAATGGCACTTTACTCACGAGGTACATACAATATTTTATGTCCAGTAGGAAGAAAATACACATTTTCGTCCATTGTACAGTTTTTATTTATTATTTTAATAAATAACAATAATTAGTAGCACTTTGAATAGCAGATATAAGAGATTCAATATTCGCGAGGGGAATAATGGCACTTTACTCACGAGGTACATACAATATTTTATGTCCAGTAGGAAGAAAATACACATTTTCGTCCATTGTACAGTTTTTATTTATTATTTTAATAAATAACAATAATTAGTAGCACTTTTAATAGCAGATATAAGAGATTCAATATAGAAAACAAATAAGAATTGGAATTAAACTCAAATAGAAGGTTATGTAGATGCAGGTTTTAAACAAAGATAAACATGGTCGAAAAATTCAGTGCCGCCAACCTGATTTCAACAATTTCATTACATTAGCCATTCATTTTCTACTATTTATAAAATAATTAAGTTGCAATCTTTACTCTTTTGCCCTACTTTACTTTTTCGTCCTACTTTTACTTTTTCTCCCTACTTTTTGAGTTCAGTGATGAAAAGACCTGTTTTAGTCCCTCTAAACAAATTCAAAATCATAACTTTTTCGTCCTACTGGAGATAAAATATATTTTTGCTGAAATTTAAGAATGAAAAATACTCACTTAGATAAGGAGAAGGCTTCAAGAAGTGAAGTACATAAAGCAGACACAGGCGCCATCGTATGACACGGAGCTTTTAGAAACTAAAACAAAAACAAACAAAAAAAATAATATAAATAGTTTGAAATATAATTATATGAAAAAAATATGTAAATAAGTACAAAAGAGACATATATAATCTTAGATTCATATATTTCTGATTTTTTATCGTTGACTGGTGAGCATTAGGACGGCAAGGGTAAAATGATAATACCATTACTATTACTATAATAATGACTCTAGGGTTGTAACATCAATATATTAATGTCGATGTATCGAAAACGTCGACGTATCGGAGCAAAAAACATCGATGTTGACCTTTCGATGTATCGGAAATCGATTTCTTTCCTTGAGAAACATCGAAAACATCAGAAATCGTCGATTTTATTTCTTGCTCACCAGGAGGAGATTTGAAAGCAATAGACTTTTTTTGCCGACATCTTTGGGGGAAGAATCAACCTTTTCTTGGGGTTGCTTCAAATTCGGATACGATGTTTATTTTTTGATCGGCAAGTTGGGTTGGGAGGTCAATGTCGATGTATCGAAAACATTGATAATTTCTTTCGATATTTTGACCAACATGCATGTTTGTCTGTTCTATGTCGATGTATCGAAAACATCGATGTATTCTTTCGATGTTATGACTAACATGGATGTTTGTCAGTTCGATGTCGATGTATCGAAAACATCGATGTATTCTTTCGATGTTTTGACTAACATGGATGTTTGTCTGTTCTATGTCGATGTATCGAAAATATCGATGTTAAGCTATCGATGTACCAACCCTAGGTAAATCCAAGGGATTCACAAAATCTCTGACACTGTCTCCACAGGAAGGTCTAGATTTATTAAGCCAACCAAACACGTTACGATATACCAGACAGGTAAACCGGAGCGTATCTGCTATCATATTCTGACTTAACTGCACAGTTATCATTCTTCAGTCATCACTCTCCGGTTTACCTCTCAGGTATACTAAAACGTGTATGGCCGGTTAAAGACTCCACACTATAGAACCTTTAATACTGTACAGGTTTTAATGATACTCATGTTTACTTTCTCAATTAAAGAGAATGTATTGTGATAGCGCAAAAATTCAATTTTGAGAGTTTAATGGATTTACACGTTTATTTTTATTATACTTTGCTGCACTCGAGAGAAATATTTACGCACGAGCCGCAGAAGGGGGCAGAATGGTTTCTGAGTGCAGCAAAGACACTTTAAGCTCGAGTTGTACATTCATTTTTTCCTACAGTTAGTCGTTAATCTGTAAATAAAATATAAAATAATAGAGTGTTCATCAATTTTGCATGCGAGAGTGGAGTTTGCACCCGAGCGACAGCGAGGGTAGTAACACCACACGAGCAATGCAAAATGGCGTTTTCGCACGAGTTGCGTACCGTACTTTATCTACGATTGTTAGATTTAAATAATAAATACAGAAACAAATAAACTTGCTGTATGTAAGTTCGTATCTCTTCTCTTGATAAAGATGGCATTAATTCTTGAGTTGTATTTTTTGCCGAATCAATTATTTCTGGAGGAGTATTATTCTCCATATTTTCGTCAAAATCACTTGATTCGCTCATTCTTTTTCACTAAAAACTCGATATAAACAGTTACTTTAATAAAAGAACAGCAAATTAGTTTTGTTAAATGTAAACAAACTCGCTAATCGTGCGTACAGCTGAAGAATTCCTCTTCTTTACCACCCTAGGGTGGTAAAGAAGAGGAATTCTTCAGAACTATGAGACGAACATGCGCAATGAATACAAGTACATAAAGAATCACTTTTTACGCATCTAAACAGAGATACAATGTTTATATTTCGTATCAATCGTAGATAAAAGTACATTACGCGTCTACTGCGGAAAGTAGCATTTTGCATTCGAGTGTGGAGTTTGCACCCGAGCGACAGCGAGGGTAGTAAAACCACACGAGAAAAGCATAATGCAGTTTTCCCACGAGTTGCGTACCGTACTTTATCTACGATTTTAGATTTAAATAATAAATACAAAAAGAAACTTCCTGTATGCAACTTAGTATTTCTCTTTTGATAAGGATGATATTAATTTATTAGTGCGGTAAAGTAAAACGAGTGCGGTAAAGTAATAAGTGCAGGAATGTGCTGTTTTGCGTACTATTTAGAGTACGATAACAACCACTTTATCGGTCAACTGTAGGAAAGCTATATTATTTAATCATAAGCTCATTGCGTATGTTTCTTATAATAAACAATAATGTAAGTATTAAATCTATTACATGATCATATATCGATTTGTAAACTGAGTGCGTCAGAACCATTATTTAACCAAAACAAATAGAATACCAATTTCTAGATATTTATACCCCCCCCCCCCCTCCACAATCTAGGTAGATTATATAGCTTAATATGTCACACAAGTTTACGTAATATTACCCAACGCAGGGAGTTTTTAGAATTAACATTCCAGTTGTATTATAAAACAGGCAGTATACTCAAATCTCTAGGTTATCCAATAATATATATAAAGACAAAAATAATGGCTTCATCGGATGAAATAACGCCTCATAATCCGACGCTATGTCATATAACTCGAAGCCGGATATAGATAAGAGGTCAGTCGTAGAGGGCGTAGAGATTGGATTATCGAACGTAGGACAAATATATACATGTTGGATAAAGTTAAAGGTCAAATAATTATGTAAATAACAAAATAAAAGCGGCAATTCAAATCACATTCAAATAAGTAATGGAAATATAACAAATAATATATTAGATATGACGATCAAATCAAAGTCGATGTTTTGTGTCTTTTAACTATTAGAGACCAACATTTTAAATAATATAATATCTATGAACATATTTGAAGATAGAAATGTTATAAAATAAAGTAATACATTTGTCCCTTGGAAAATCTTGGTGTGTCACAAATATCCAGTAATACAGTAAACATGATACTAAAATATTTTATAGATAAGAATTGGGTATTTCTAACAATGACGATAACTATTTGCAATGGTTTTGACTTAATGTTTTGTAAAATTATTTTTTAATTCAACCAATTCTAAAAAAACATTTTGATTAAAATGGATCAATTAAATTTAATTAATGATTTTATTTTAATCAATTATTTACTGAAAAAGGTAAAGAAAAGTGAGGAGGGAAAAGTGTCTAGCCCAATCCGTTCTATGATATTAAATTTTTAAGATTTAGGGAGTTATCATGACAAAATAAAGTTAAAGTATCATGATAAAACAAGTTATCATGACAAAATAAAGTTAAAGTATCATGATAAAACAAGTTATCATGACAAAATAAAGTTAAAGTATCATGATAATGATAAAACAAGTTATCATGACAAAATAAAGTTAAAGTATCATGATAAAACAAGTTATCATGACAAAATAAAGTTAAAGTATCATGATAAAACAAGTTATCATGACAAAATAAAGTTAAAGTATCATGATAAAACAAGTTATCATGACAAAATAAAGTTAAAGTATCATGATAAAACAAGTTATCATGACAAAATAAAGTTAAAGTATCATGATAATGATAAAACAAGTTATCATGACAAAATAAAGTTAAAGTATCATGATAAAACAAGTTATCATGACAAAATAAGCGACGTATTAACAATTCCTTAAAAATCCTTTTTGACAAAGAATAACAATGCATTTTGCTTCAGAGCTCACCAAAGGTAACGAAAGCTATGTTATCGTTTCGAAGAGCGATCATTTTTTTATGCATCCGATTTCAAAAGTTTCAAGACAGAAATTCGTTTCAGATACCAGGGAACATTTTTGGTTCTGTGTGAGTCTGTCGGTCTGTAGCTCAATTTTTGCGAACCATTGTTATATCTACACATCTGATTTATTGAATTTTGGATGGTAGGTTATAATTAGCCTATTGTTAGCCCATTGTTGGTCCTATATAACTTTCAACCTTTTGCGTCTATTTGTTTCTCTTCCACATGCGCACATACATACATTTATTTACACCTATATCATTAAAAGCACTTATCTGATTTTTTTTTATGAAATTTAGATGGTTTGTCAAACGTAGCCCGCAGGTAGCCCCGGATAAATTTCAAACGTCTGCGCTCCTTAAATGTTGCTAAATTGATACTTTAATTAATGTAAAAAATCAAAAATAATTTTGACAATTTTTAAAAACGGGGGAAAATTAAATAAATTTTACAATAATAGGGTTTAATAGTATACAATCATTAAAGCTATGTGCCACACTAATTGGCTGACTATATTTTTAATGTTTTCGATGGTTTGCTAAAAAAAAAAATAACTACAAGAGAAACGCAGGATTGTATAATAGTCATCGGTTTGTCAACCGATACTAATTAATGAAATAATAAGACTGTGTGATTATAAAAATAAAATGCTAGAACAAGTGTTCGTGTCAGTGCTATACCTTTAAGACTATTTTTAGAATCAAATAGGATGCGGAGTGCGTAGTGAACTAATAAATCATTTTAGAACAGGATCCAATTCACTTCTGTTACGGAGACAAATACAGGACGGAAAGATGGGGGGGGGGGGGGTGGACGAGAAGATCCCTAGGTCTATTTATAGTTTCAGAATCGGACAAATGCAGTGTTGACACACCAACATGTAGTATCTATGTCAACAATCATTTACAATTCACACTCGTAAAGGAGTCAAGAGTAAGACAAGAGGACACGACAAATAAAATTAGGCACCAAAAAACCAATTGTACTCAAAAGTACTCAAGGAATAACATCTTACACGTGGTATTGGTCAATGGACGTTATACAGCATGTATTTTTACTAACCATACTGAATCTGCTATATTATGAGTTTAATAAGCTTCATAAATTAAGCAATCTAAACTGACATTTGATGAGTTACTGAAGTATTAGGTTTGTTCCATCTAAGCACTGTACAGTACGCGGAATGCGGAATCGTCACGGGCATGCACAATGAATAAAAGCAGTTCCAGCCCGATTTGTGATAGTGTTTCGTACCGTCCTCCAAACTGTTCTAACCCGCGCAGGGATTGTTTACTGTACCGTCCAAACAATCCTCTGACAATACCAAGAACTGGTTTGTATGACATGCGCAGTTATGTCAATCGTAACACATGTCAAATGAAGGTTCCCTAACTGTTAGGTTTCATTGAATGTTTTTAATAAGGAGCAAATTATAGTCTTAAACCCAATCTAACCTGACATGATTTTATATCAGTCCAATGCTAGCGCATGCGTAATGCGTATAAAACCTGTTCTAAATGATTCCCGAACGATCCACGGGACGATACAAAAGACGGTACAAATAAGGGGGTTGAAAGAAACCTAATACGAAGTTCTGGATTTTATGACATGCGCAGTTATGTAAATCGTCATACAATATCAACAAGAAGGTTTCCTATCCTTTAGGTTTCCTTCAAGGTTCTAAATACGGTGCGAATATGTTACCATACATCCAATATGTTTTTATATTTTATTTGATAAAATAATGTCAATGATGTCAAATATTATTATTTAATTCACTTTCTACCTTAATGTCTTAATAGATTAGTTAATTTTTGAGTATTACTTTAATAATTGTGTGTCCATCTAGTGTACAGAATTCATTAGAATAGTCACAAATCCGTTCCAACCTGAATATGTTATATTTTATTACAGTTACAGAATAATGTTAGCGCCTGCGCATAAAACCTGTCATAAACGATCCGCGGGACGCGGGACGATGCAAAGAACGGTACAAATAGGGGGGGGGGGGGGGGTGGAACATACCTATTATAACTCAAGCAATCAAACATTTAAAATTATATTGTCTTTTTACTTTGCCTCTATACCTAAAGGAAAGGGCTTTTCAGGAACAGGTGTATCCTAAATTTACCAAGGATAGTGGCAATATTAAAAATTAAATTACTATTTCTACGATTAATAATAATTATTGTTAATGTCCAACTACTTTATTTTAAAGGATTGTACAATGAAAAGGTGTATAAACTAAAGGTCGACCAAGAAGTCATGAACACGGAAGAAACTGAAAGCTTAGCTTCGTTTAAAGTCGGAACTTCCGATTATTGCCGAAGTCAGTACAGTCGGGTGCTAAAGCCTGGGCCACACTTGGCCGACCTTTGGCAATAGACCCATTCACAAATATTTGATTCCAACATTTGCCTCCCCCTGCTGCAATGACGCACCAGTGAGTAGGCCGGCCACACATTGGCCCAATGTTCCTTGGCCAATATTTGATTCCAATACACGCTACGTGGATTCTTCCGGGCCCCATGAGAGTTGAAATAATAATATTGCAGTAGGTATTTTAACACTCTCATCAGCTCACATAATATCATCTTTATCAGATCTTTTTGCTTGATGCAGCCCGCGGGTGTTAAATTAAACAAAAACATTAATTTAATTTTTAAAAAGATAAAAAATAATAGCACCAATAAGTCATAACGACACCTGCACAACTTATTGGTCTAGAACATTCAAAATTGGAACTTTCCTTTTAATGATATAAAAGGAAAATCCTTAAGCAAAAGGGTTTTCCAATCAGCATCTAAAAGTTCTCAATAGAATGTAACTCGTATATATATTACTAAGAATTTATTCATAAACAGGCATGATTGAATTAAAATCATGATTAATCTTAATTTTATGATGAATTATAATTGCATAAATAATTTAATTTATTATAATATAATAATTTAATACATTTATTAATGTTTCTATATTAATTTTTAATGTATACATTTAATTAATTAATTTCTATAGAATAATTATTTCTATAGATTAATTTCTTCTTATTTAATGTAATCTATATTAATATACTTTTAATTTATTAATTTCTATAGAATAATTCGATTATTTTTAATGATATACGATAATACATTCATATTATATATTTTATATTATATGCGTGATGTTGTAGAATATTGGACCAATGTGTGGCCAGAAGTTTTGGGTGTTGAGGAAAGGAAGGCGGCTCCTTTGTATCGGTATTGGATATTGGAAGGTTGGTCGTTCTCTTTGACCAACCTTCCAATACCTTCCAAACTCAAACATTTGACAATATTTGCCAATGGAAGAGCGGCCACACTTGGAACCTTGGAAGGTATTTGGCAAATGTTGGCCAATGTGTGGCCTCGGCTTAAGACAATACCCATTTCTAGTTTGCATGACATGCGCAGTAGTGTCAAATCTCACGAATAAAAACAGGAAGGTTTCCAATCTGTTAGGTTTCCTGTTTTGTTTGTTTTTATACAGTACGAATTATAGTCACAACTGTCCTAAATCCAAATCAAACTCAGAAATAAAGAGGAAACAAAAAATAGATTAAGAATGAAGAAAATCGATTTAGATTTAAAGAATATTATTATGAATAATCAATAAATAATTATATAAAAATATTATCGTATATTATTAGTGATTTCTTATCAGGTTCAGTGTTCCCTGTTGCAAAAATATTTAAAAAAATATAGAAGTTATCAAAAATAAAATTATTAATAACAAAAGAACAACACTGTGTTTTTTGACAGTGGTCTATTTTATTAAAAACTGACTATACATGATACCAAAACAACGACACTAGCGCACTCCTCAGATTTCCATGACTTCTTGGTCGACCTTTAAGAGAAACAAGTCATATCGTTTCTATTTTTAGAAGACAGAAGAAAGGGTTAAAGAATCAAGAACTATCTTGTGAACCACTCAAACCATCCACACACACCGGGTTGAACCGTATTTCGTTTTATTAGATTCTTTCTTTCATTTTAACAGCTTTGACTTTAGTACAAATAGCAATTTGTATCTAACACCGTTCCTTTTTGTAGGAAAAAAAAAAGGAACAGTTATTTGTCACCTTCTTCGCACACACTCTTTGACTCTCACCACTTCCAAATTTATTTCTAACTTCTTTAATAAAGGCGTATAAAAGAAACAGCAAAGCAAATAGAATGCAGTTTCGAACTTTTATTTAATACTCTTCTACATAACACAAACGTGAGATTATATTATAATGTTAGATAAGGATAAGAATATTTTATATGGCTGCAACAGACTTTAAAAAGCCGCAACTCGGTATAATATGAGTTTCCTTTATTATGCATTTCCTTGTCATCAAATATACAGGGTGTTTAAAAAAGACGCGGCAATATTTAAGTGGGATGATTTATCCGTTCATTTTATGAAAAAAAAAGTTCAGTTCCCGTAAATTATTACCTACACCTACAAAAACCCATCTATTTTCTTAAGTATAGAATTAATAGGGTGTGATCTTAAATTAGAAATAATTTAACACGTTATAAAATTTCCTATAACTCCATAAAAAAAGACAGCCAATTGGTGTGGCACATAGCTTCCTTGCATGCTACCACGTACTTTTTTGTTTTTTTATGCTTTTACAAGCCAATATCGTCTAATTTGTTTAATTGTTTCCCCTGTTGTCTTAATCTGTCAAAATTGTTTTGATTTTTTACTTGAATACGCTGGGGAAGTGTGACGTCACTTCAACTTTTTGTGTGACGCACACACAAAAAAAGTGTGTGTTGTTACGTTGGCTAAGCTGCGCTGGCTCATCATAACAAAGAATATACAAATGGGTTTTATCAGTACTATTTTCTTTTATTATTATTTTTTAATCAATTTTATTAATTTAAGAATGAAAAATGTCTCAATGCTTTAAATTTGGGTGCAACCATAGAGCCTTGAAAGATAAATGTCACTTTTACCGCAATACTAATCCATTTTCTGTGTGGCGTAACATCTGTAGGTAAGTTCGTTTATATCTAATTTGAGTTATTTGTAAGAATTATTTGTTTTATCATCCATAATGTATAAATTTATTGGCTTATTAATGATGTTACTGATATATTATTAGGTTAAAAACAGTTAAAAAAGCTTATAATAGAATAAAAAGAGGAAAAAACTATGAAATGCTTGCAGAACACAAGTAAACAATTGTTTGTTATGAGCCAGTAAAAGATAACCTGAAGAAAAATCGTGGAGGGTGCATGACGTCACAGCAACCTTCGTCACTTTACGTAACCTCACTGACGCGACGTATTAAAGTATCAATTTAGCAAAAGTTAAAGAGCGCAGACGGTTCAAAGTAATCTGGGGCTATCGGCGGGTTACTTTCGATGAACTATAAAAGTTTCATACAAATCAGATAAGTACTTTTGAAGCTATAGGTGTAAATTAATGTATGTTTGTGCGCATGTGGAAGCAAATGAGCGTAGAAAGTTGAAACTTATATGGGGCCAACAATGGGCTACTCATGACCTACCACCCTAATTTCATTAAAATTGGACGTGTAATATTTAAGATACGTTGTTTCGCAAAAATTGAACGACAGACGGACAGACAGACACGGTAACCAAAAATGATCCCTGATGTCTGAAACGGATTTCTGTCTTGGATTTTTGAAATCGGAGACCTAACATATGTTCGTTCTTCAGAACGATCACATAGCTTCCGTCACCTTCGGTAAGCTCGGAAGCAATAAATAAATAAAATAACAGATTAGATCTAGAATATAAAAATAAACAAGGAAGAAACACATTTTGAAAAACATTGTGCAGGGTAAATACGATAAATGATAACAAGAATCAAATCAATCAAACCTTGTTATCAACCAAGGGGACATGGACACAGCATCCAGTGGGGTTCCCATGATAGTTGATAATATAGAACAGATGATATTAATATTACTGAAAAATGTTATCAAATGTCTAATAATAAATGCTGATTAAGAGTTCAATGTTGTAATAATGCAGATCAGAATATTTAATTTATAATAATTGACAAAATATAATTACTAAAACCAAAACGTTATTTCATTTAATCAAAATAATTATATTAATGGCTTGACAAACAGAAAATGTTTAATTAGTTTGAATTAATTTTTGCTTCCGATCTTACCGAAGGTAATGGAAGCTATGTGATCGTTCTGAAGAACGAAAAATTTATGTCTATGATTTCAAAAATTCCAAGACAGAAATCCGTTCAGACATCAGAGGACATTTTTAGATCTGTCACTCAATTTTTGCGAACCAACATATCTTAAAAAATACTTGTCCGATTTTAATGAAATTAGGGTGGTAGGTCATAATTAGCCCATTGTTGGTCCCATATAAGTTTCAACCTTCTACGGTCATTTGTTTCTCTTCCACATGCGCACAAACATACATTCATTTACCCCTACAGCTTCAAAAGTACTTATTTGATTTTTATGAAACTTTTATAGTAAATCGAAAGTAGAAAGCAGATAGCCCCAGATTAATTTCAGCAAACTGCTCTCAAAAAATAGGTTAAAAAAAGCATACAATTATTAAAGTATACAAAATAGGACGCGAGGAAGCTATGTGTTATAGCTGTTTTATATTCTGAGTTTTAGAGACCCCAAAATAAATTTAGATCCTCCCAAATATTCTCAAATAAACAAAACCATGTAAAAACGTGTAGATCCATCAAAATAGAATTTTCGCGCCATCACAATACTTTCTCTTTATATAAGAAAGTAAAAAAGTGTTAAATTTGAGGAATCGATTAAGAATGATCTAAAACGGATTTCCATGGAGACAAAGGTTTAAAAATTTGAAGCCTATAGCAATAACTTCATTTTCTTCGAAAATTCGCTAAAATCAGATATGAAGTCAAGACTTTCATTGAAAAAAATTTACAGAGAAAGTTTATAGACAATCTATTTAAATGTCTATACAAACTATACACAATGGTAAAGACTAATAAAGGACTATAAAATTTAATACATTGTCAAGAAATTCAAGAAAACTTGAAGTATAATATGGATCAGCCATATCCTTAGTGAGTGAACAAAAATTATATTTATCAAGAAGTTCTAAAATGGAAACCTCAAAGGAAAAGTAAGTATGGAAGACCCATTTCAAGTCAAGGTGGAAAATTATTAAAGTAGGAACTAGTGAAGACATAACCTGGGGAAAGCAGGAAACACTCTGCCCAATATTCTGTTGGTTAGATATGCTTTATTGAAGTCTTTCATCTCTCAAGGAATCAAAAGGAATTGTTAATAATGATTTGTCTCCATTCTCAGTTCCTAATGACTCCTTATTATAAACAATTCATGAAAATAATCCTTGCAATGGATCAATGGATATATAATCTATGATGCAATCTCCTCTAGAAGATCTAGACTAATAAATTAAAATTAGGCAGAAAAAAAAAAAAATAATAATAATAATCCTTGCAATGGATTTATAACCTATAACGGACTCTAGAAGATCTAGAATAATTAATAAAAATTAAGTAAAAAAAAAAAATCCTTGCATTGGATTTATAATCTATGATGCATTCTACTCTAGAAGATATAGACTAATAAATTATTATTAAATAAAAAAATAAAACAATTCTTGCAAAGGATTATAACCTATGATGCATTCTACTCTAGAATATATAGACTAATAAATTATTATTAAATAAAAAAAAATATAATAATCCTTGCAATGGATTATATTATGATGCAGTCTCTTCTTAAGGATCAAGACTAATAAATTAAAATTAAATAAAAAAATATAATAATCCTTGATTATATTATGATGCAGTCTCCACTTAAGGATCAAGACTAATAAATTAAAATTAAATAAAAAAATATTATAATCCTTGCAATGGATTATACGATGCAGTCTCCTCTTAAGGATCAAGACTAATAAATTAAAATTAAATAAAAAAGTAAAATAATCCTTGCAACGGATTATAACCTATGATGCATTCGTCTAGAAGATATAGACTAATAAATTAAAATAAAATAAAAAAATAGAATAATCCTTGCAATGGATTATAACTTATGATGCAGTCTCCTCTTAAAGATCTAGACCTAGACTAATAAATTAAAATCAAATCAAAAAAAGAGAATAATTGTTGCAATGGATTATAACCTATGATGCAGTCTCCTCCTGAAGATATAAACTAATAAATTATTAAAATTAAATATAAATAAAAGTCTATCACCATTGCCTGTTATTAATAAATGATATTGAAATCAATAGAATTGGATAAAAATAATTCTATAATTTTAATTTCTTTATTATTTTAAGATAAGGGAAATTGAAAAGTTTTGTGTGCAGTTAAAAATGTATTATCAGTTAAACGCAGTTAGTAATATGAATATGCAAGACATGATATGATTAATATAATATATATATGATGTTATGATTGTTAAAATCTTTTACTGCATTGAGTATTTTGTAGTATTAAGATAACATTAGTTAGTAAGATAACAAAACAAGGCCTCATGGGTCACTGCGTTCTTTAACTCTCATTACTACGTTTTTATTAGCTTGCTTTCTTGTTTGTTTGTCCAGTACAAATCTGGCAATCGATTTCTAACTAACTTCCCAAATAGCTAGGCACTTGAAACTTTTAGAATAGCTCAGAACACGACGACGATGCATTATTTTTATACTTATAGCCATCTTTCAGCAGATATTAATTCGTTTTCAGCAAATTTTGCTGTATGGAAAGTTAGTTCGGAAAAAATCTGCAAGTTATTTTATTTGTTTTGTCATATCCCATATTTGTACGATCTTCATTATGACGGGTTTCAAATTTGTGATTTTTTTATAAGAGGTAAACATTGAATGACAGCTAAAAAGAATAAGTAAACAAAGAAATAAATTATGTAATTGACGTATGACAACCAGGTGTGTCTACACTTGTGTACTAGATATCGGTTTAATTTTTCTACATCAGTACTTCTTTACTTGTACTTATTTTTCTTCTCTTACCCTCCCCTACACGGGGCCATATCGATGGCCACGGTTTAGATTCGGTGTTGGTGAGATCTGTTTTTCAAAGATTTGTTCTTTAATAGGTTTAAGATCAGCTCTCTAGATGGTTGTCATTTGTGTGAAGTAAATAAATTCGGAACTATTTATATTTCACTAACATTTTATATAACAATAAAAATTATATTATCAACATTACATATTATGATTCAAAAGAAAATTTATATAATCGAGTAGTGTCCTGACGACGCACTTCAAAATGATTTGTTTTTGCTAAGCTAAGGCAACTACATTTATTCCAATAAAATGTTTGTTTTGATTTGTCGGTCTTTAAATAGATATAATAACTTATCTAAATCAATTTACTAAATTTTACTTTTTTTCTAAATACAGAATTAAGTCCGTTAAGACTGACCTAAGGGCTCATATTATATTAAAATAAACAACAGAATAGCAAACATAACAACATCTAACAAGACATAGAATTTAATAAGCAAAAATAATAAATTAATAGTGATGGTATTTGGATTTAAAGGCCTAAAATAGTGACATATATTAATGGTATTAATTAATACATTGGAGGCAAAATTTGAAATAACCTTAATAAAATTATTTTTTTAACAGAATGTGAAGAGTTTTATGTTCTTGCTCAAAATAGAATATAAAATAAAAAATAACTTTTAAGAAACAAAAATTGTTTAATATATCATACTTATTGATAAAACAGAATAGATGCTTTGAACCTATCTAACTTTGGTTAGCCTATTTTAAATCTTTTATGTATACACATAAGAATATTTTTGGAAGATGCTTTGAACCTATCTAACTTTGGTTAGACTATTTTAAATCTTTTATGTATACACATAAGAATATTTTTTGGAGGATTATGACATAAAGATAATATTTAATAAGATACTAATGTAATGACTTATAAGTCAAGAGTTTGATACTACAATGCTCATAGTAGAAAGACCCTATGGAGAAAAATGACCCAATATATTAAAATAATGGAAAAATTAATTCGACACCTAGGACCACAAGTGTAATCAAACCTGGTTTTCACATGTCAATTAATTTATTCCTTTGTTTACTTTTCCAGTTTCACTGTCATTCAATGATTATCTCTTAAAAATACAATTAGTTTTTACATAACAAAAAAGCCTGATATAATCATTCTTTAACATTTTTGTCACCCATACCAGGTACTAAAATAAAAAATCATAAATTTGAAACCGTCAAAGCAAATAAAATAACTTAAGGATTTTTTCCGAACTAACTTTCTATATTTGCGGATTTTTTCCAAACAGCAAAATTTGCTGAAAATTAATTAAATTCTGCTGAAAGGTGGCTAAAAGTATTAAAATGATGCATTCATGTTCTGAGCTATGCTAATAGTTTCAAAAGTCTAGCTACTCGGGAAGTTAGTTAAAAATCAATTGCAAGATTTGTACTGGACACACACACACAAACAAACAAACAAACAAGAAAGCAAACAAATAAAAACGTAGTAAAAAATAATATAGTCAAACCTAGGAACATGCTGAAGCTGAGCCCTCGATCTCTAGCAACTAGCTGCTAGAGCTCGAATAAGTAAAGAAGTAGTACCAATTAACTTATAATTTTGAGACAAATAGCAGGCATCTCAATAAGGTTTGAGAATATCCCAAACAAGGGAGGAAATATCACCTTTTTAAAATAATTTTAACATCACTTTATTACCCCTGAATAAACCTGTAGAAATTATATTAAATTATAAAGGGGAACTCTAAAAAAAGAGAAGAAAAAATGAATTAAACTCTATCTTATTAGGGTTAGTATCGAAATAATTTTATTATGCATCGACAGAAGCCCTGAATCTGACCTGCATTAACCTCAAATATAAGATTAAGACTATATCTGTTTTTATATATAAATAAAATAATAATATAATTACAAAAAAAGATACGAATCATATGTATTCAAAATATAAGGTTTCATTTGATTCAAACTCATGAAAAAATAAAAATAAAAGGAGCAAAGCATAACAAAAATAAACTTTGAAGAAATAAATAAACGAAAATCAGGATTTAGCCTAGATTTACATATTTAAATACCCCCCCCCCCCCCCCTTTCTACAAGGCTGTTATGGAAACAAAAGAGAGGAGGGTGTAAACAAGTGGGGGACAAATAAGAGGGGGAAGGTGATATAAGGAAGGTATTTGGCCGCCAAAGAATCAATCAACAATCTGACACTGTCTACGTATAAACTGAAATTTATAGCATTTTGTCTAAGGTCTTCGTTTAAAACAAAGGTCACTTATATCTATTAAAATATCCTTCGGAGTCTATTGTGTTTGATAAAATATTAGATACCGGAAGATCAAATTTTTTATCTAATCTTTAAATTAATAAATTAATTAAAATTTAAATACTAAACAGAAGTTTAATTAATTTTTTTTCAATTTATTTAACGCCACAGTTAATAATAATTATAAATTTTAATTTTACTATTCTTAAATCAAAACAAATATTTATTTTAACCTTATCAAAAAAACAATAATTCATTAGATAACAAAAAAGTGTTTGTTTCTTTCACACGAAAAGCAAATTGTGTAAAGGTAGAATAACTGTATAGAAAGCATTTAAATTTTTTTTTAAAAATATTAGAAAAAAATAAAATAAGCATTTAAATCTTTTAATAATAATATGAAGAACATGTCATCCAAGATAATTGCACTTATCTGCCTCCTGATTCTTCAGGCTGCAATAATCTCTGCAGCACCTGCTATTTTAGCAACTTCAGATGAAGAGGTAATGCAACAACTTTTATAACTTTTAAAAAAATATATATATCATTACTATGTTATTAGTTTTCTGCTTATTTTATAATATGCATTAAAATTCACTTTTAGAGAGTATTAAATTTAAAAAAAATATAAATTTTAGAATGCCTCATTAAGACATAGGTTTGTAACTTTCTGTATTTGGTTTGCAGTACAGTGTTACACTGATTATATGTCATCTCTGCAAACTATGGTAGAGATATATTTTAATAGCCATACTGCCACAATTCTAATATTATTTATTTATATTTTTTAAATTGTTGGAACTTAGTAATTAGGACACTTATTTGGACCTTGATCTATATATGGAGTTCAGAAACTTCACACACCAATGTACCGCAGAAGCGAATACAGAAGTGATCAATAGTGAACCAAGTAAATTAAATTTTATTAGGTTGAGGTCCCCTGTTAGTATATTTGCTGATAAGTGTTGGGTCAAAACGGGGTAAGAAAGGAGTAGATAATTAGTAAAATTAAGGTTTAAATCATTTTTGAAAACAAAAAGTTGTCTGAAAATAAACTTCTAAGCCACATCAATAAAACATATATATCTAGTACCACATAATTAAAACATTAACCATAAATTTTTTTAAAAAAAACACACAGAATTTAATTAAGGTAACTCTTTACCTTATCAAGTTAGCGTTACCTTATCAAAATAATTTTTATAACAAGGTTTTTTTGTCAAATTTAATTCTGTGTGTTTTAAAAAAATAATTTATGGTTAATGTTTTAATTATGTGATACTAGATATATGTTTTATTGATGTGGCTTAGAAGTTTATTTTCAGACAACTTTTTGTTGTTATTTAATTTTAATAATCATCTACATCATTGGTTCCCAAAGTGGGGGGCGCGCCCCCCAAGGGAGGCGTGAAGACAAGTCAAGGGGGGCGTGGGACCTCAAGATCGAGATAGCTTTGCCGTCCGAACGTCTAATGCGATTATATAAAAATCCAAATATCAAACCAGTTGGAGAACCTCACTGACGAATTCAAAGGATACTAACACGCATGTGATGACAACATTTACAAATTAACAATAGATCCTTTCAGTGTCAACATAGATTCCCTGCCCGAAACACTTCAAGAACAAGCTTTAGAAATAAAAAAAAGGTTCTGCTGCCGATTTGAATAAAATGGACAAATCGTCGTTTTGGGTTAAGTATTACAAAGTGTAGCCCAGTATATCACAGCAAGCATTTCGATTGTATTTACCTTTTTCAAGCACTTATTTGTGCAAAAAAAAATTTTTTTTCAGCGCATGTTGCTATAAAAACAAAGTATCGTGGCAAACTTGATGTTGCTGTGCTTGATTTTCGTTGTGCACTTTCTAATACTCATCCAACAATATGGAATCTTGTAAAAAAAAATACAAGCTCATCCATCTCATAAGATCCCATAAGATCATCTGTAATAAGATTAACTTGTAATGATATAAAAAAAATAGTAATACATATAAATGAATGGATAATTCAATGTAATAATGGTTTATTTGATTTTTTTCATTATCTCATAAAATTGTGTAAGGGGGGGAGGGGGCTTGGGAAGATTTATTCTTGACTGTGGGGGGCTTGGTAAAAAAAAAACTTTGGGAACCCCTGATCTACATCTTTCTTACCCTGTTTTGACCCAACACTTATCAGTGTAAATTAAAGTGCCAAACCATGAGATCAAAACCCTAAAAAGGTGAATTCAAGATAGACGAATCAATCACCTTACAATATTACTTGATGTGATCAAAGGCGGTTATTTACAAAGCAGTAACTTTTAGTAAAGAGATGTCTTTTCTTTGGGCAGAGACATTCACCAAAGTAATCGGTAGAGAAAAGGGCAGATGTGTCTATTCACTGGCTTGGTCAGATCACTTATCTGCAGCTAGGCTGAGCACTAACTGCACATATCAAATTAGTCTAGTATACGACCGAATGCACTATCTCGTCCTAGCACTGAACAGTTGAAATGCACCCTTTATTCTGAGTTTAACTAGTACTATAGTAAATTAGTTTGGTATATTTTCTTAAGTAATATGTTACTTAATTATTATAATATAACTTCTGTGATAAGGTTTAGTTTTGTTTACATTGATAAATGTAGGTTGATCAAATATAAACAGGCTTTTTTCTGGGTAGTAGTCTTATCACAAAAAAGTCATTGCTGCTACCGAAAACATGAGTATCAGTTTATAGCTTCATAGGGTAGTCATACGTCCCATTTTAAACAGGACAGTTGTGTTATTTTAAGCTTTTGAAGACGTCTCGTCGGTTTCCGAAAATGTCCGTTTTACGGAAAGAAAAGAACATTAAAATGAAAAACTTGGAGAGTTAGAGATGTTTCCAATCTTAATAAATATGTTATTTTATGAAGTATTACTAAACCAAGTACGCTGCAGATGAATTTAATAACATCTTTATTAAATTTATTATCAATTTTGAATGAGTGTAATGACTAATATTTTTATTACATTTTCCACATTGCATTTCTTAAATTATTTTTTTGAAATTCAATTTTTACAAGTTATTGGTAGTATTCATACTACGGAACGTTTAAATTTTAATTTAAATCAAATTATAATTACTATTTATAAAGGGAGACAGACAGAGAAAAATAGACTTCAGCGCCGGGACTCGAACCACGGACCTCCCCCTCATATCCAGTGTGCGGGAGCTCTAACCAATTAAGCTACACTGAAGAATAATTCTATCTAACCAATTAAGCTATACTGAAGAATAATTCTTCAGTGTAGCTTAATTGGTTAGAGCTCCCGCTCACTGGATATGAGGGGGAGGTCCATGGTTCGAGTCCTGGCGCTGAAGTCTATTTTTCTCTGTCTGTCTCCCTTTATAAATAGTAATTATAATTTGATTTAAATTAAAAATATTTTTTTGATAATTGATCTTAAATGACAAAATTTTAGGTTGATGTAGCGTGTCTGGGGCATCATGTATAGAAATGGGAAAACTTAACTATAATGCAAATATAATTAAAGTGTTTCCTGTATATTGATAGAAATTGCATTATTTATGGATACTTTTTCATTTTATACTCTCTCGAAAAACCAGATATATATACATCAAAGCCCAGTTAATCTGCGACAGATACATACGTCCAAGATTCGCAAAATCGACCTGTATATAGCTGTGTTTTAAAATAGAGGACTGAAGATGGAAAATGTATTAAGAGAAAACTTATGAAATGAATAATTATCAATAATTGGTGCATTTTTGATTAATTATATGTGCCAGTTTTTCATTTCTATACATAATGCCCCAGATACGCTACATTAACCAAATTTTATATATAAAAAAATGCGTGTTTTGTCTTAAAATTCCCAAAAGTTTTCTAGGGGAGGGCTCCCAAACCCCCTTTTTCTCTGGAGGGTTCAATCAAATATCAGTAACATTCCATGTATCCAAGTAATAGCTAATGAAAGAGAAACAAATATAAAGATATACTAGATCTTACAAGATAAATTAGAATGTTTAAAGCCAAAAATAATTGTTAAAAATAACTAAAGAAAGTGACTAATAATAAGAAGACAAGAGAGGGAGAACTGACTAAACAGTTGACTAAATAACTAATTTAATAAAAGGAAAAATTCAACTTATTATAATAATAGTAGGTGGAATAAAACAGGCACTATTAACTTCTAACAGTTCTTATTAACTTTTTAATAGTTCTTATTAACTTCTTCTAAATAACTAATTTAAAATAAAGTAAAAATTAAACTTATTATAATAATAGTAGGTGGAATAAAATAGGCACTATTAACATCTAACAGTTCTTATTAACTTTTTAATAGTTCTTATTAACTTCTTCTAAATAACTAATTTAATATAAAGTAAAAATTAAACTTATTATAATAATAGTAGGTGGAATAAAATAGGCACTATTAACATCTAACAGTTCTTATTAACTTTTTAATAGTTCTTATTAACTTCTTCTAAATAACTAATTTAAAATAAAGTAAAAATTAAACTTATTATAATAATAGTAGGTGGAATAAAATAGGCACTATTAACTTCTAACAGTTCTTATTAACTTCTTAATAGTTCTTATTAACTTCTTTACAGTTCTTATTAACTTTTTAACAGTTCTTATTAACTTCTTTACAGTTTTTATTAACTTTTTAACCGTTGTTATGTTCTCAGTGCAACCTATTATCTTTGAAAACACGCCAGATTCAGACTAAGTGGTACCAAGCATGTAGGATAGACGTGGTCTCACGTAGTAAAACATATTAACCAATTTAAACTGATAAAACATAGCAGACTCCGGCTTTAACACCCCTCATATACCTGACTGTAAATTTTCTTATTTTCCGAAAGAGCGCTATTTTATCCGACACCAAAATGTCATCAATGAATTTTGTAGTGACAGTACTAATCAATGATAATTTACAGAGATAATAAGTTTCCTATATTTAAAGATAGTACTAAGAGAGACAAATCTAATTTAAGAAAAAGTTAGATTGGAAATATAAGTCTAAGTTAGAGATAAAGATTTAATGTACAAGAGCTTTTTGTTTGATCATATAAAGTATGTTTACTATTTACTCAAAACTAATGATAACTTCAAGAATTAATTTTTGCATATTTCAAAAAAATAAAGAGGTAGCAAAACTACCTGTCACTAAAAACCTACGAGTATAATGCATAAATAAATTACAATCTGTAAATCAATGAGGGATGCTTTTAGGAGGAATGGCTAAATTTCTCATTCTACTCTAACAAATTAGGTGGAATTTTATCATAAATATATTAAAGTATGTTATAAATATATTAAGAACCCACATTATGTGGAATTACATAGAACACATTATGTGGAATTACATAGAACACATTATGTGGAATTACATAGAACTAATATGCAGTGTGGAATATGTCGCGAACTTGGTAACGGTATTCTAAATCTGTTCCGATTGCTCTACTTATGGAATAAATTTTTAAATTGTAAATTTCTTTTTTTTTTAGGTAGAGGTGATGAGACATATACCACAATGGCACTGCTTGAGATACCGCAAAATCGACGCTATCAAGAGGTGCCGTAACTATAGGATAATACGGCAACACTAGCTAATAG
Source organism: Gerris lacustris (assembly GCA_951217055.1). Classification (NCBI taxonomy): domain Eukaryota; kingdom Metazoa; phylum Arthropoda; class Insecta; order Hemiptera; family Gerridae; genus Gerris; species Gerris lacustris. Next base: position 54,587,628 of record OX578284.1, on the reverse strand, counting down.
CCCGAAATATGATGGCCACCTCGAAGGCCAGCTATCCCACGAGGGATGAAGAAATAGAGACTATGATCAAATCACTTCAAAGAGAAACTGTATAGGAGTGAACAACCCTTTCGATATGACAACAATAACAGTATATGAAACTAATTCTTAGTAGGGAATTCATTCTTTACAATAACAATTAGAAAATAAACTAGTGTAATGTCAGCAGGTGGAATATCTTACTGTGTCTAGCAGAAGGCACTTCTTTACTTTAGCACCCGACTTGGTTTTAAACAATAGTCTACCCTACAAAAATCTCAAAGGTTTGTGTGTTTGTCTCCCCAAGACATTGAAACTCCTGGTGCAGTTTTATTATGCTTATCCTGTCTACATCTTCTACAGAAAACTGTGGGACACTGAGATCTACAGGTTTCTTAAAGTAAATTTAATATTCCTTTGTCTTAATAGTTAATTAGACTAAGGGATATTATCACATTTATTTGTCCCAAGATACATTGGACTAAATATTCCTTTGTCTTAATAGTAATTAGACTAAGGAATATATACTACTCTGTATATGTTCCTTTGTCTAAATAACTATTAAGCCTAGTCCACACCAGTAGACACGTTGCGAGACATTTCTTTTTTTTTAGAAATGTCTCGCAACGTGTCTATAGACATCTGCTGAGACCGTCTATGGTCTAGGTCTAGCGTCCACACTTGTAGACACGTTGCGCAACATGCCTAACGTTGCACCATGTCTACCATGTAGAATGGAAAACCATAGACATGCGATTTTTGGTCTAGCAACGAGACCGTAGACGCCGTTTGTATAGCCGATGTCTATAGACAAATCGCTAGACATGTCTCTGAGACCAAAATCGCGCAACATGTCTACTAATGTGGACAAGGCTTTAAGACAAAGGGATATAGGGGGGTACTTAAGTAAAGAAGTACCAAGAAGAAGGTATTATAATACAAAAAACTGTTCAAAGTTAAGAAAAATTCAAGATTTTAAGGAGTACTAAGCTACTCAAAATGGCTGTATGTGATAGAAAGTTAATAAACCAACATAAACACCTGAGAGGTAATGTTTGGACATTTATTTCATTCGATTTTTTTGTTTTTTTAAAAAATGTTTAATGTAAAAAGAGAAATTGAATGCAGGCAATAATTTTGTCTCTATGTTCAAAGTTTATAATGGAATAAAGATGAAACTAAATCATTTAATAAATGCGAGTATTAATTGAAGATTTTTTTTTATTTCAAAAGTTTCATTCACAATCTTCGAATTTGTTTGTGATAAAAATAATTTTAAATTTTATAAGTAAGAACTGAAATTGGATGTAGAAATTAGTGAAATATACTGTGCAAATAATTTGATCGAATGTAAATCATATTGAAAGGGTTTTACAAAATTTGTGTAAAATATGTGAGGATCCTGAAAATCAAAATAATTCAACAAGTGGAGAGCATGTAGAAGTGCATAAGAGAACACATTGGAGAACAACAATATTATCTTCGTGAGTGGAAAAAAATGAAACAATTGAAAATTGTGTACTTAGAACGAGTAAGAATCAAATGAAAATTCAGTTTAATAAATAAGTTACAAAATTTCCTCTGTAAAATCATGGTTCAATCTGCTAAAAAGGGAAAATCCATTTAAAAAAAAAAGAAGAAAGAAAAGTGGATTGATATTCACAATAATTACCAAACATAACAGAATTAAAAGAATTTATCATGTAGTGCATAAAGTTTTTTAAGCATACTAGCATTTCTAGTAGTTTTTGGATTTAGGCTCATCAAGTCAATTCTAGTGCATTATCTTGAGCAATTACACTCATGTTGAGCAAACCACTCACCGCATTTCCTCAAAAAATTTTAAAAACACCATGATTTTACAAAGGAAAGAAAGTACATATACAAATACAGTCAATTTATGGCTGTTGTAAAAATTAAAAACAACGAAAAGAAAAATTAATGGTATGTTCCAAATTAATAACTTTTAATAAAACAACAATTTAAAAATATTTATCGGCAGGAAATATTATATTGAAAAATCTGGCATTTTCCCTGCATTAAGTCAAATATACCAGCAATATATATGATGTATTGTAATGTATATTATACGGCAGACAAAAATAAATTGTTATTTTTAAAAATAAGAGATATAACTTTTGTTATTTGCTCACTGCAGATATATTTTAAATTTGTTTTAAACAACATACATATATAAATGGTTGTTTATAAAATACTTCAGATATTCATTAAAAAAAAGCAAACAAATATATATATATACCAGAATTTTAGATTTTTGAAAATTAATTATTTTAACGCAGGAAATATATCTGCAGTTGTTTATATGTCTCAGATATTTATTGATAATTTAATAATTTAAAATCAAATGAATATATTTAAAATAATATAGATTTTTGATATCAAAAGTTATTTTAATACAGGAGGTATATCTGCAGTTGCTTTTACGCAGCAAATATATCTATCTATTGATCTGTATGTATACAGATATATATACAGTTTATATATCTGCAGTTAGCAGTTATATACATACACAGCAGATATACCTTATTTGTAAATGTATTCTAAGTTTATTTATTTTTTCACAAAAAGCAACTCTTTAATGTAAAAATAATGACCCTAAATTTATTGTTCCTTTAATAACTAAAATCCTAAATAACCTATTTAAATCATTATTGGTCATACTTATTATCACATCACTTCTCATGTCTTTACCTTTTAAGAATAAGAATAATGATCAAGATCAAAGATCTATTTTTCAATGTAACTTGGTAACAAGGTAACTAACCCAAGATGTACATTATTTTACATAGTTTTTTTTTAATTCTACTTAAATTTTTATTTAAGTTCTTCGTTTTCTAGGAATAATGAAAGAAAACTAAAAGTCCAAAAAAAGTTTAAAAACAAGCTTTTATCTTGGGCCATCCGCCATATTGGATTTAGAGTAAAACCATTTTATTTTTCGTATTCTTCTAATTCTTCTGTAAACCTTTTTATTTGATACCCATATCATGGGCGTGCTTAAAAAATAATTAGTCCGCCATCTTGGATTTAGAATGATGTCACTTAGCTAATCACGCATTGTCATCCAACCTACACGTGTATGCAAAATTTCAATTCAATCGGTTAAGGATAACTGCTTTAAAATTCAGTGGCAAGATTTGACCCATACATACATACATGCTATATACATACATACTACATACATACAAACACATACATACTACATACATACATACTACATACATACTAACATACATACTACATATATACATACATACTAACATACATACTACATACATGCAAACATACTAACATACATACTACATACATACATACAAACATACATACTACATACTACATACATACACACATACAATCATTAAACATAGCGAGAAATAAAAGCTAGTAAAAAAAAAAAGAAAGCGTCCACCAAAAGAAATATAATTTGCCAAAGCTGGGTTTCAATCACTTGTGGTTATATTCAATGTCGAGCAGAAAAGTATAAATTTGAAAGATAACACTGAATGAGCTGATACCAAAAGTTTGAATTCTGACTCAAACGTTAAATTTTAAAAAACACAACTTTAATTTGGCCTTTCATTTAACAAACATACTATAAGCTATGACATTATAAGATTATCAATTTACAGTCTGTGTCAAATGAATCCTAGTGCATTGTCAGCGCAAGAAAGTGAAAAAAAGAGTGGGGAGCCAATAAGAGCTCAGGATTGTAAAATCTCTAAAGATCCTGAGCTCTAATTGGCTCCCCACCCCATTTTTTTGACTTTCCAGTGCTGTCAACACATTAAATCTCATTTGGCACAGACTGTAGCTATAGATCTTTGATAACATTAACACAGGTTACTAACAAACAGATAGTGTGGGGAGCCAATAAGAGCTCAGGATTTTAAAATCCTACTCTCTTATTGGCTCTCTGCCCCAATTTTTGACATTCCTGCGCTGTCAACCCACTAAAAAATCATTTGTTGACTGAAGATAGATCTTTGATAACACTAACACAGGTTTACTAACAAACAAGTAACCAAATATAAGTGCAATGTATTTTAGATTTGTATTTTTTTAAAGACAAAAGAATAAATATGCTCAATTTCATTAGAATTAATTTGTCTTTTCTCACTCAAGCCCATTGCCTTTCCCTAAACAAATGTGTCCCCATTTTTTCTCTTAATTTAAACAAAAAATAATTTCATACTACCTACTTTTAAAAAAAAAATATATATATATATATATATATATATATATAAGTATAAGATAATTTATTACATTTGATAATGATTTTTTTTAATATATATAATTAAGTATATTTATAATTTATTAAAAATTATTAATTTATATAAAACTATGTTAGTTGTTTTTTTTAATTAGATTTATTGAAAAATATGAAGCTTTCATTTCCTTGTTATAAATATTTAAAAAAGTTGTAAGTAGTCGAGACTTCAAAAAAATAAATGATTTTTTCGAACCATTGTTTAGTGATAGTGAAGGTTGATAAGAAAAGAAAACCCTTTTACTTGTTCAATAATTTTATTGTCAAACCATAAATATATTTTGACTTACATACCGGTTTCGACTTATTCAGTCATCATCAGTGTAATGGTGGCAATACTACTAACTTCATTGTTTAGTGATTCAATAATATCATTTTGTTTATTTTTTGATATTGTATTTATTTATTTTCAATTAGATATAGTTGAGAAGGAAAAGTTAATTTTGATAAATTATGTATTGTAAATATTAATTTTTTAATATTGAACAAAATAGATAATAATAATAATAATAATAATAAAGATATCATGTAATGTAGTAAAAAATTAAAATTATTTAGAAATGCGTTGTGTTTGTAATAATTTTAAGATTTAAAAAAAAAGAATTATAACTAAATAATTTATTTTGAATGATAATTAAAAATATAATACACTATGCTAATTTTTTAATAACTGTTAGTGCAAAATTAAAGGTAAAAAAAAAATGTATGAATTATTTTTTAGCAGATAAATAGAACCATGAAAACAGTTAATTAATAAATACATCAATTAACTTAATAAATTATTTTAACTGTTAATACTGCTTTATTTTAAAAATGGATTGTACAAGTTACATTTTCAGTTTAATTTAGAAAATAATTTTGCTAAAAGTTAATAAATTAATTTGTTTAATAAAAAAAAAAAGAAATATTTTTATTTTTTAAAAAAAAAAGAAGGAAATATTATATTTGTGTAAAAATAAACAAATTTGTTTAAAAAAAATCATAATTAAGAAGTTTTTATTTAAAAGGGAAAATATTAAATATTGAATGAGGAAAAATTGTAACTTACATCTTTTATAAAACTAGAAACAGTTAACGCTATAATTTGTTGTAATTATGGAATCATTTTTTCAATACATTTATTTATAACATTGAACGTTAAAAACCAAATTTAATTGTTACTGTATAAATTTCCCAGTAAGAATTTAATAAATTATTTATTTTGTTTTAAAGTAAAAAAGTTGTATTTTTTATGTACCATTCAATAAATAATAATAATAATAATAATAATAATAATAATAATAATAATAATAATAATAATAATAATAAAAATAATAAAATGGTTTAAATAAAGTAAAAGAAAATTACAAACAAAAATCATGAAAATTATATTAAAAAATTAAATATTGAATAATGAATTAAAACAAAATTAATTGTGAGTGTGTAAACTTCCCAGTGAGAATTTAATAAATTATTTATTTTGGTAAAAAATGTATTTATTTAATTTATTTTGGTATTTTTTTACGTATCACCCAAAAAATAATGGTTTAAAGAAAGTCAAAGAAAATTAAAAAAAAAAAAAATCAAGGAAATTACATTAATAAATTTAATATTTAAGAATGAATTTAATTAATTATTAAGGTCAGTATTCGTAGACAGTTACAACTATATTCTGTTGGATAAATATGGGTATTATCAAGCTAATCTATCTATTATTTGGTCAAAATTTACTTTCCTGCACATTTCATTATTTAATATTCAAGTAATAAAGTTTCAAATTTGTTTTCTTTGGGGGGGGGTAGCTAAAAATGATAAAAATTGTTATAAACTATTAAATAATAATGGCAACCACCAGGATGGTTTGGACCAGCCAAAGGGCTTATAAAACATCCTTAGTGGATGGCACAGAGTCGGTGCATCAGCCATATAAACCATATACCGTATTTCATCGAATATAAGACACCCTCAAATAAAATGCATATACACATGCATCCTAATTTTTGGAAAGAAACATTAATGCATCGAATATAAGACACCCTCAAATATAATGCATATACAAATGCATCATAATTTTTGGAAAGAAACATTAATGCATCGAATATAAGACACCCTCAAATATAATGCATATACAAACGCATCCAAATTTTTGGAAAGAAACATTAATGCATCGAATATAAGACACCCTCAAATATAATGCATATACAAACGCATCCTAATTTTTGGAAAGAAACATTAATGCATCGAAAAAAAGACGCACCCTGTTTCAAAGGGAAAATGTTCTGTCCTCTTTTATAATAACTTGTTCAGACGTCAAATTTAGGCAGACTACTATGGATATAGTTGGAATAATGAATCTTTATTAAGATGTAAGACAGATGCATTCCTGGCAGAGAAATAGTAAGGTCAGATTTTAAAAATAAAATTTTAAAGCTAACAAGAAGTAAATAGAAAACAATGAAACCCCCATTTACCCAAAATCTCATGAGAAATTAAACACGTTAAAATTCCTGAAAATTGATGAAATAGGAGGACCCTATACGTCGTGTCAGAGAGGTTATGTAAAAGTGACAAAGGTTGCTGTGACGTCATGCGCCCTCCACGATTTTTCGTCAGGTTATCTTTTCTGGCTCATAACAAACCATTGTTTACTAGAGTTCTGTAAGCATTTTATAGTTTTTTCCTCTTTTTATTCTATTAAAAGCTTTTTTAACCTTATCATATATTAGTAACATCATTAATAAGCCAACAAATGTATACATTATAGATGATAAAACAAATAATTCTCACAAATAACAAAGAAGATGTAAAATAACTTACTCACAGATGTGCTCTTTTTACTCTATTAAAAGCTTTTTTAACTGTTTTTAACCTTATCATGTATCAGTAACATCATTAATAAGCCAATAAATGTATACATTATAGATGATAAAACAAATAATTGATTAAAAAATAATAATAAAATAAAATAGCACTGATAAACCCCAGAAGTACATTGTTTGTTATGATCCAGGGCAGCTTAGCCAACGTAACAACACACACTTTTTTTACGTAACTTCCCCGGCGTATTACAATGATATCCAGACAAAATTCACAGAATTGATAATCAAAAGTAAAAACGAGATCACAGCGGTACTCTTGAAAGAGAAGTTCGTAGAAAAAAAGGTTGTTAGAATTTATTACACTTGAATACATCGATTATAAGAGACGCTCCTAGAATATAAGACGTATTCCGATTTTCGTGTTCGTGATGCAAAAACGGGGAAAAAAGAGTGTCTTATAATTGAAGCAATAGGGTAATTGGCATTCTGCAACCAGAACTAGTATATAGAAATACCTAGAATATAGTATAGTATGCAGTAACTAAAAGTTACTGTTTATATCGAGTTTTTAGAGGAATAATGAGTGATTTAAGTGATTATGAAGAAAATGAGGAGACTTACGCCTTCCGAAATAATTAATTCGGCACAAAATACAACTAATGAATTAATGTCATCTTAATCAAAAGAGAAATACGTACTTACATACAGGAAGTTTATTAAATATTTTTTTGCTGTATTTTATTATTAAAATCCACAATAGTAGATAAAGTGCGGTACGGAACTCGTGGGAAAACTGCATTTTGCTTTGCTCGTGTGGTTTTACTACCCTCGCTATCGCTCGGGTGCAAACTCCACACATCCAATGCAAAATTATACTTTCCGCACTAGACGCGTAATGTACTATTATGAAAAAAGTTGGTTTTCCAAAACTATTGTAGGGTTATTTTTTATTTCAATGGGCAACCCTGCCTGAAGAGCCCCCTATTTTTCTTCCTTGTGTCTTAAGCTTGTGAAGTGTTTCATTGTAGCGTTGGTAAATATTTTTATTTACGATTGATACGAAATATAAACATTATATCTCTGTTTAGATGCGTAGAAAGTGATTATTTTCGTACTTGTATTCATTGCGCATGCGCGTCTCATAGTTCTGAACTCTTCTTTACCACGCTAGCGCGCAAAAGAAGAGGAATTCTTCAGCTTTACGCACGATTAGCGAGTTTGTTTACATTTAACAAAACTAATTTGCTATTCTTTTATTAAAGTAACTGTTTATATCGAGTTTTAAGTGAAAAACAATGAATGAATCAAGTGGCTTTGACGAAATGTAGAGAATAATACTCCTCCAGAAATAATTAATTCGGCAAAAAATACGCAACTCAAGATTAATGCCATCTTTATCAAGAGAAGAGATACGAACTTACATACAGCAAGTTTATTTTTTTCTGTATTTATTATTTAAATCTAACAATCGTAGATAAAGAACGGTACGCAACTCGTGCGAAAACGGCATTTTACATTGCTCGTGTGGTTTTACTAACTCACACAACTCAACAAACTCCACACTCGCATGCAAAATGCTACTTTCCACACTCGACGCGTAATGTACTATTATGACATTATATTTGAGTTGGTTAGATTAGAACTTAATGTAATGTGTATTTGCGTAGCCCTAGCAACCCCCTTAAACTATTGTTTTTTTAATGAGAACTATTTTAATTTAAATCAAATTTTATAATTACCATTTATAAAGGGAGACAGACAGAGAAAAATAGATTTCAGCGCCGGGACTTGAACCACGGACCCCCCCCCCCCCCCCCCCTCATATCCTGTGTGCGGGAGCTCTAACCAATTAATTAACTGTCTCCCTTTATAAATCGTAATTATAATTTGATTTAAATTAAAATTTAAACGTTCCGTAGTATGAATACTACCAATAAGTTGTAAAAATAAAATGTTTAATTGATTGTACTAAGAACAGGTACTAATTGAGTACTTTATAATTACAAGCATATTTCTCGGTCTAGTTCTATTGTCGTTTGTTGACTTCTAAGACTTGTAGAAACATTAAAAAGCTTAATTCGGGATTAGGTATCGATATTTGTCAGAGGAAAGTATTATTCAATGTAGCTTAATTGGATAGAGCTCCCGCACACTGGATATGAGGGGGAGGTCCGTGGTTCAAGTCCCGGCACTGAAGTCTATTTTTCTCTGTCTGTCTCCCTTTATAAATAGTAATTATAAAATTTGATTTAAATTTAAATTTAAACGTTCCGTAGTATGAATACTACTAATAAGTTGTAAAAATTGGAGGACTATTTTCGTAAAGACTGGAATCCAAATAATGTATCGATGTATGCATCGTAATGGTCTGGATCCAATAAAGTTGGCTGGAAAACACTTAACAGGCAATCTACACTGGTTGGTAGAAGATGACACCATTAGTAAGTACCAAAAATACAGGACTTTTTCCATACCTATGAAAGATAAAAAAAAAAAAAAAAAAAAACATGATTAAATTGTGTACCTCATTAACAGCAGCAGTTCCAATTACACCGTACTGATGATGTCTAGGATGACTGTCTTGCTTGTTCTGGACATTGGATAACGTCTGTACTTTCTTCAGGTCACTGAAGAGTGTAGGTTTCTCTTCATCTTCAGCTATATCTACTGCTCCAGACTCCACATCATCTATACTCTCGATGCTCTTCAACTCCTGCAAAGTACGGACCCAACATTATTTCTCAATATTAAAATTATAATCTGTATTGGGTGTATTGACTAATAAGCAAAATATCATTAAGGGCTTTATTGGGGGCCCAAATATAGTGCTAAAATCATTTCTTAATTTTGTCGAATATTTGATTTTTATGAACAATTTCATTCAAATCAGCCCAGTAGTTTAGGCCACATCCCTCTGCAAAGCCAACAGACTTAAAAATATATTCTAATATCGTAAGTGGTTCCTTTGAGAGTACATGTAAAAAGAAAAACTCTATTTCATGTCTACTCTGGCAATGTTTTGGCTATTACCAGCCATTTTTGAGCCTAAAAATGATGATTTATTGAAAGCATGACATTGATATAATTACAGTTAGATGCACATAAAGTAACGCAATAAACATATTACCTCTTTTGTCTAATTAAGCCCTCAAGCTAATGAATTATAAACAATGAGACAAGTTTCTTCAATAAATCATTATTTTTAGGCTAGAAAATGGCTGGTAATAGCCGAAACGTTGCCCGAGAAGACCTGATATAGAGTTTTTCTTCTTACACATACCCTTAAAGGGGTGCACTAGTAATACACTAGTGTACAGGGTACACTAGTATTACATTTAACATTTTTTGGACTTAAAGGACCTTAAACCATTCATCAGGTCTTCCAAGTCTGGAAAGTACCTCTATGGCAGGTTTAAATAATAACAAATGAGATAACACGATTTAAAAGTTAATCTTTTTAAAAATTTGTTGTTGGGACCATCTTTGGATATAAACTAGTGGAAACAAACTCTGTGTATACTCTGCCGTACCCTTGTAAGAGGGTTCAGCCCGAGATACAGAAGAAAAGGTAGGAAAAAAGTGGTTGAGTGCCAGAAGGATGTGCTAGGATACACTAGGGATCCAATCGCCAATAGTCTTAGCACGACAAGGAAACCACAGTAGATCCAAACGTGTTCAATAAGTTAAAGCACGTAATTGCTATCAAAATCACAAAATCAAATTTCAGCTCCATCAAAATACTTTCACTATATATAAGCTATATTATGAGAAATTAAAAAAACAACAAGCATACCTGGTTTGAATCAATGAAGTAAAACGTAGAATTAAACAGCCATGGCGGTGCATTCTTTATATTTGATTCTCTCGAAACAAAAGTTGCCCCCATAATTTTTGTTTTTCCATCACATAAGTTTTCCTCAACATGAACAGCATCGGGGTACAAAGGATTAAAAATGTACACTAGAAAAAAAAAAGTAACAGTACAAAAGCTTGCCTGTTTAAAAGCGTGTATGTATATGCATTAAATTATAAGAATAATCCAGGCTAAAGATTGTTTTCAGGCATACTAGACAGAAATTTAAGCCATTAGTAGTCTTTGGTTTAGACGGCTCATATGGAATTTCCAGGCTCGACAGGAATTGTGATATCATATCTGCACCTCAGATGAGTATTGAGTAGCCCCCCACTAAAAGAGTTCAATTCACTCTTTTAAAATTATTCGCTATAGTTAAAGTCCCATTAAATCTCTGTTATTACACTAACTAAAATAAGCTAAATACTCACATTTCTTTGTTTTATTAGAGATGACAGCCATGAAATTTGACGATGGGTTTGAAATAAGCAAAGAAGGATTGACTTTAGCCGTCCACTGGACACATAGTGTTAGTAAATTCCAAACAGCGACTTCAGTTTGAGATGTAGCGACTAACAAGTGACTGCATACCTCCCGACCAAATTCCACTTGCCTGCAACACATTTAAATAATGAATATTAAAAATATTTAAGTCGGAATAAACAGTAGAGCATTAATTCTCAGACATTTGAAAGCCAAATTAATTACTGCTATAACTAAGAAATAATTTTCTTGCTCCACTCTTTTAATGTCTTCACCCTAACTGTTTGTCTGAGAACCATTAAAAATAAATAATTATGGCCTTCAGGAACTTTTTTGATAATTGTAAAGAATTATTTGTTGTTAAATGTTCTGGAATGATGAAACATTCTTAATTTTCCTTCAGTTTTCAGTTTGTGTTATTTAATATTTTGGAGAGAAACGAAAAAATACAAATTTCAGTTTGGTTGTTACGATAATAATAATTTGTAAACCTATAGTCCAGGAGAAAGGGTGCAAAAAAGTGTCTGACTAGCTAGAATTTTGTGTACAAGTTAGTCTTTTAGTGCCTTTTAAGTATATTATGAGTATGTCTAAGTTCGTCTGCCGGACTTAGCTCGGCAATACAAATTTAAAAAAAACCAACTGGTGGAGAGCGGCCATGTCCCACCAATTATGGTGGACAGTGTGATTTTAATGATCCTGAGTAAATTAGTTAGTAGACCGAAAATAAAGTTGATTTTATTTTGTCCCTTGATAGGTTAGTTATTCAAATATTACTCCAAATCAAAGTGGTCCTCTGTCAAGGGGCAAACTAACATCAACTTTATTTTAGGTCTACTGCCTAATTTTGTACTCAGGATCATGAAAATCACATTGTCCATCATAATTGGTGGGACATGGCCGCTCTCCACCGGCTTGTTTTTTCAAATGCCTACTCCCAAGCTATGTCCCGCAGATGCACTAAGCCCACCAAATATTCTTAAAAGGCACTAAAAGATTTAATTTTGTATACAAAATTCTAGCTTGATGTTAGTCAGAAACTTTTTTGTATGCTATCTCCTGGACTACTAGAGGTCGACCAAGAAGTCATGGATATGTGAGGAGTGCGCTAGTGTCTTCATGTACAGTCAGTTTTTGATATAATAGACCACGGTCAAAAAACACAGTGTTGTTCTTTTGTTATTAATAATTTTATTTTTGATAACTTCTATATTTTTTTTAATATTTTATGCAAAAGGCAACACTGTACCTGATAAGAAATCACTAATAATGTACGATATTATCTTTATATTATTATTCATAATAATATTCTTTCAATTTAAATCGATTTTCTTCTTTCATAATCTATTATTTCTTCCTCTTTATTTCTGAGTTATTTGGATTTAGGACAGGTGTGACTATAATTCGTATTGTATAAAAACAAACAAAACAGGAAACCTAACAGATTGGAAACCTTCTTGTTGTTGTTATTCGTGAGATTTGACGTAACTGCGCATGTCATACAAACTAGAAATGGGTATTGTCTTAGCACCCGACTGTACTGACTTCGGCACTACTCGGAAGTTCCGATTTTAAACGAAGTTAAGCTTTCCGTTTCTCCCGTGTTCATGACTTCTTGGTCGACCTCTAGAAGAAACATATTAGATTTAATTGGAAAAAAAAGTTTTAACTAATTCTAATCATTTATATAATCGAATAGTGTCCCGACAACGGACCTACCTCAAAATTTTACTTTTTTATTGCTAAGCTAAGGCAACCACATTTATTCTAATAAAAAATAAAGGTTTGTTTTGATTTTTTTGGTCTTCAAATAGATATAATAACTTATATAGATATCTAAATTAATTTAATTAATTTTACTTTTTTTTCTAAAACTTTTAAGACCTTCAAATAAAGAAAATAATTAATTGTAATACTTCAGTACCAACTTTGTTCTTGAGTGAAGTTCTCATAGTTTATAATTCATTAGCTTGAGGGCTTAATTAGACAACAGAGGCTCGAAAATGGCTAGTAATAGCCGAAACGTTGCTAGAGTAGACATGAAATAAAGTTTTTCTTCTTACCCCCATTCTTACCCCAGTTTTTCATATACCCTTAAAAGATCCACTTACAATATAAAAATAATTAAGAAAAAATTTTACGTTATGGTAGGTGGAAATCTGGAGAGAGATGTTCTGAATTTGATCCCATCGGAAGACCATAAAGTAAGAATATGTTCAAAAGCGACAGCTAACAAGGAACCATCCTGACTGAAGCAAGCAGGACCTGTATTGTGATCTTTATATGAAGCTGCTCCTTCACACTTCCAAACAACACCTTTTTCTGCAAATCAAAAATAAGAGAAGTTAGGCAATGTATTTATTCAAACAATAAAATCAGACGGCTAACCATTAATCTGCTGAAGAGTAGCAAGGTAGTACAGTGCTTAAGGATACACATACACACAAAATAAACTTACCAAAGGCCGATGATAGTTGGAGGAGTCTAGAACCCAAACTAAAATGCTGATTATAAACAGACCCTAAATCAGACAAAGTTGTATCTTGAATCATAATCACTCCCTATTTTGCTCGATGTTTTATGTTTAGGTTTCATTAATAACGACAAATTTAGAACTGTTGGAGTCTAAATGCTTCCAATTGCATGGATACCTTCGTTCCAGGGTCAAAATGGTTAGTTTCATCCTTCTAGTAAGAGGACCTTACTACTATTACCTTACACTAGGTGTGAAATTTCTAAATAAAATCTATGGAATTGAGAAGGAATTAATACTTACTGTAAACAGAATCAATAGGTGAAGGTGACCACAATCTGAACTTAGCATCTTCTCCAGTAGTCACAAGTAAGTATTCAAGAGTCGTGTTAGATGAGGAGGAATTCGGTTGAAATCTCAAACAATTAACAGGACCACTGTGTGGTGAATCGACAACACTATTTAAAGCCCACCTAGAAAACAAAGTTGTAATCATAATAATTAGGAATAAGTAAATAAATCGATGAAGTGTACAAATTACACTAAGAAATAATAACAAATCTAACGTCAGATGTATCTGTATTTTCCCAAGCGAACAATGATTAAAAAGAGAGTAAAAACAACAAAAATAAATAAAAATTACAACAAATATCCACAAAATTAAATGGCAGTTTAGGGAAATCCCAAAACATATAAGAGAGTTAATCCAAAACAAAAGGAGACTCAGAAGTTATATTGTCTTGCAATGTCAGTTTATAATGAAAAAGTGCTCCCAGGTCACAAATGACACCAAGCTGGTAAAAGAAAATAATCTGACAGACAAAAAAAAAATCGGTCTAAGACAACTCAGACAAACTTTCTCAAATACGAGTTCATAATTACTAAGCCCAGTGTTCAGTTTATCAGTTTTTACGCTTACTGGTACATTTAAATATTATGAAACAGTTTATCAAAATTGTTGCTTTAATAGAACCGGGGACCAAGCACTCATGGCGCTCTAAAAGAAGAGCAAAAACATTAACCCCCCCCCCCCCCCCCCCCAATCTTGGGCTCATTTTTCTTCTCTCACCTCCCCCTACACAGGGGCATGTTGATGGCATGGTTTAGATTCGGTTTTTGCAAGATCCTTTGAACAGAGATTTGTCCTTTTATATATTAAAGATTATATTATTACTAACCTTATTCAACAGGTGATTGTTTTAATTTTAGAGGAGAGAAATAAACTATATACACATATACAACATTTCAACTAAATCAGTAAATTTTTACATTTTTATTATTATAAACATTACTGACAGATAGACAGACAGGATAAATATTTAGTTTAATGTAAGAAGCTCGTTTCAATTAGTGATAAAATGAGTACAAAAGCTGAGTAAATGGTTCCTGAGATATTATCAAAAAATAACATTTTTTTGATACCTTTTATCTTGAAAAGGGTGTGTTTGCAGACCCATGTTAATAGGATTTTTTTTGGAACAAAGTTCCAAAAAGTTTGGAGCCTGGGAATGAATCGGAAAAAAACGACCGTCACAAAACCGACCCACGAAATTGACCAATGATGATAACTAGAGTATAAGTTTACCCATTTACTTGAAATTTGGTACACATCTTCATTTTACCAATGCCCAGAACGACTTTGTTGGACAACGTTATCCGCCTAAGAGTTTGCACGCAATGCTCACTTCAATGATAAAAAATGCTTTTAATTTTGCCTTATCTCCGCTAATTACAAATAGTTAGTTATTTTTAATTTTGTCTCTTTTCTAACTCCCCCATGTATAAGCAGTTAGCATCGTATACTTAGCAGTGTGATTCGCTTATCCCTTTGAGGCCTGTAAGCTGAGATCTCGGCGCACCAAGACCGGGGCTCAGGGCCTGTAAGCTGAGATCTCGGCGCACCAAGACCGGGGCTCAGGGCCTGTAAGCTGAGATCTCGGCGCACCAAGACCGGGGCTCAGGGCCTGTAAGCTGAGATCTCGGCAATCTAATTTTTTTTCTTTTTCGTTTTTTTTTGGGCCTGGAACTGTTTAATAAATGACATTTAGCGCTTTCTAGTAGAGGTCTAAGGTACTACGAAGCTTCTGAAAGAGTTGTATAGATTGCGATGTAGGTAGTTTATGGCATAAAAGGGTAGACAAGACTGACGTCACAACGAACTATTTATGAAACTCTAACATACCCGGACTCCGCGCATTCACCCCTTCTATTATGCATTCAACCTTGTTTTTCACCAAGGATTTTACCCGTCCTTTTTCTATACACTATACAGATAAATTTTCCTTCCTTACCTGACCCCTGACCCTAGTAATACCTAGGCATTTCCCACCCTCTAGATTTGTAGTATTTATTTTCCGTTAGGCCAAAACGTAAATCCCAAACTTACTTCAGGACCTCAGTCCTTTTTTAGACACCAACCATTTACCACGCTTATAAACCTTTCGATTTCTAACATTACACTCTCGCTTTGCTCACTCTCGGAATTCTCTGCCTATTTGATTGTTATATATTGTGATTTGTTCGTTTCGACCCGGCTTGCTTTTTTGAATTCATTGCTTACTCTATATGTTTCAACGATGTCTGATAGAAATAGAAGACATGTTTTTTTTGGTTTCTTTCATACATTTTATTTTCTGCCTAAAGGTCGAATCTTTTAGTAAAATTATTATAAGGTTGTAATTTTATTTTTATGGTTTACAACATAAAATGTGGAAATTAAAAATAAAAAGTGTTATGTATATATCATTTTATCTTTTTATTGAAATAAAATTTCGTTTATTACAATACACTAAAATATAGTTACAACTATGTAGAACAAAATACAAAAAGATTTTTGTTCATATAAGGAAAATTGTAGAAGATATGAAGTAATTAGTAAAGTTAGTCAAAAGCGGGATATTTTTCACAATTGCCGACGGCCGACGGCCGGTACATTATACTCTTTTTTGTACACTTTCGTACTTTTTATTGTCTACCCAAAGCCTGAATCTTTTAGTTTTATAATTATTTGGTTGTAATTATTTAATTTTTATGTTTTTTTAACATAGAATATGGAGTTAAGATATAAAAATAATAGAAATAACACGTAAGATATAAAAAGTGTTATGTATATATCATTCTATCTTTTTATAAAAATAACATTTCGTTTATTACAATATACTAAAATATAGCTACAACTATGTAGAACGAAATAAAAAAAGATTTTTGTTCATATAAGGAAAATTGTAGAAGATATAAAGTAATTAGTAAAGTTAGTCAAAAGCGGGATATTTTTCACAATTGCCGTCGGCCGACGGCCGGTACATTATACTCTTTTTTGTACACTTTCGTACTTTTTATTGTCTACCCAAAGCCTGAATCTTTTAGTTTTATTATCATTTGGTTGTAATTATTTAATTTTTATGTATTTTTAACATAGAATATGAAGTTAAGATATAAAAATAATAGAAATAACACGTAAGATATAAAAAGTGTTATGTATATATCATTCTATCTTTTTATAAAAATAACATTTCGTTTATTACAATATACCAAAATATAGCTACAACTATGTAGAACGAAATAAAAAAAGATTTTTGTTCATAATAGGAAAATTGTAGAAGATATGAAGTAAATAGTGAAGTGAGTCAAAAGCCGGATAGTTTTAATGCATGGTTGAAAATTAGTCAGGCCCAGGGGTTCATTACTGAGAATACACTCAGTCCCCAGGGTACTTATAACATTACAGAGCTCCGTCCTCAAAGGGTTATACATTAACCTGGGTTTTTTCAACGGAATCGGATCACCCTTCATTTTATGATGTTTGTTACGCCGGCACTGCATGAGCGTATTGCGGGCTCCCGAGTGCATACCTGTGCCCCAATAAGTATTGGTCAGCCGTGTGATTTTATAATTTATATTTAAGGAAAAGTGTAAAGAACTTTGTTTTTTTTAATTAGCCGAGGAATCACACCCTTCATTTTCCGACACATGTTTTGAAACACCTGATACATATTAATATATATACCCAATATATAAACAGAAATATATAATATATTGCTCTTTTGTTTTATGTAAAATTGAAACTAATTCCTACAAACCTTTTAGATGAAATTTGATACTCCCAAAGTTTAAGTCTAAGTTCTAATGAACTTTTTTTTTCTTTTCTTGTCTCTATAGTAGCCATCCAAGATGAATCTGTACTTAATGCAACAAGGGTTACATCTGTGTTAATTATTACTTTATTTCTTTCTTGAGTTAAATAGTTTTGTTGACATATATCAACCTAAAAAATAAACACAAACATATCTTAGACAAAATCATCAATTTCATACATAAAATTTCATCCGAATCTGGTCAAATTGTACACAATTAAATGCTATAAGCCTGAATGTAATTGGCACACAGAAAGACATGGTTTATCATTTTTCCCTCATAGATGCTCATGTTAATCACTAAATAATAATACAATTGATTACATTATTTCATCTAAATTTTAATGTGAATAACAATATAATACTAAAAGTTTGAGAATAATTAATTGTGTTCAGTTAAGTAAATGGTTTAGCATCTTTAAGACGCTAATCCCATACATACTATGACACTAGTTATAGGCATTCTAAAATAAATAGTTTCAACATTCAAACAAAAATAATTTAATAATTACCGATGTTAAAGTTTCCGTTTCAGGACAGTAGAACTGAAGATGTCCTGGTCGAGAGTTAAGAACTACAGAACGGCTGACAGGATCAAATGTAAGACCAGCAGCAAACAGATTTCTCTGCTTGGAGAGAACGCCCCACGCTAACTGCTGAAGAACCCTTTTCACTCTGTGACTGCTTTCAACTAAAATAACTCCTGCACAAAACAAATTAAATTAAACAATTAGAATAAGGATATATATATACAGTTAATATTTGATATACAGGGTGGTCTAAAAGTCTCCCCCCCCCCCCCCCCCCCTCTTAACTTTTGAACGGTTAGAGATAAATTAATGATACTTGAGGGATCCGTACCATGTAATAGGAAGTTTGTTTTCATGCAATCGCGCACTAGGGGAAACCACCCACTTTGCCCCCAGGCTACCCAACTACAAAATTTCAAATTGGAGTGTATATTTTTGATAACATAATTGGATTCTATGGTGAAAAATAATAAAATTTTACTTGAAGCTTTTTCCTCCAATATTTTCCCCCATAGGGGGGGGGGTCCAAAATAGCAAAATAACCCTTCAAAAATAGTAAAAGAATAATGCTAATATCATTATAAAATCTAAACAGTGTGAAATAAAGACATGGAACTAGAGGGATCTGTACCATGTACAGGGAAGTGTGTATTCATCCACTCACGTACTAGGGGGCAACCACCATTTTTCCCCCAGGCACTGAAATCTACCATTTTTATACCTTTGAACCCAATAGGGGGCAAAATATTGGAGATAGAAAAAAAAGGTTATAGTAAAATATTCTTATTTTTTCGCCGTAGCATCCAAATCTGCTATCAAAAATATTCACTCCAGTTTGAAGTTTGGTGACCTGGGGGCAAAATGGGTGGTTGCCCCTACAGGATGGGTGGTTGCCTGTTCTGCATGGAAACAAACTTCCCTTTACATGGTACAGGTCCCGTAAGTTTCATTAATTTATCCAAAAACCATGCAAAAGTTAAGAGGGGGGGGAGACTTTAGGACCACCCTGTATAATTACATGAAAAGGGAGATTTTAAAGTTACAGAATTGACCCTCCCATCACTTTCAGCAGCGTCGGGATAAGGTATGTTGGGGAGGTGGGGGGAGAATTACTGTATACAGTTTTGGTACAGCACTCGTACTTTTGTTCAGATAAAGTTAAAAGTCGGGTTTTAGCTTTGATTAGCTTTAAGAATCGCCTGATTAAGAATAAATAAAGTTGTTGTACGTGAAGTCTCACATAAAAAAGGTTTCGTTGATATTATGAACGCAAAATTTTGATGTTTTTTGACAAAATGGCAAGAAAAATGAATTACTTTCCACAAGTGTTATATATTTTTGTAATCTACTCTTTAATACCTTTCATTTGATACCCCACTCAAAATGTTAAAAAAATATTTTTTTTCTTGTGACTTGAAATATCTGCCATTTTGGGGATTTGTACAGCTGATAATTTTGAGTTCACTATATTTTTCCTGTGTGCGTGTCAAAACAATCATTAATACTGAAAAGTTTCATGTTTTTATCTCTTTTGATTCAAAAGTTATTGGAACCATAAAGAGTGACAGACAGACATGGGAACGAAACTATAAGGGGTTTCTTTTTTTGGTTTTACCAACGAAACCCTAAAAAGACAAATCTACACCAATATATAATATCACTTAATAATAATTGATGTCTGATGAGGCAAGAATCATTTTTAAATTTATATGAAACATAAAAATTACCGTTATCAAGAGTAGAAACGGCAACTAGTGTGTTATCAGGTGACACTGAGATATGTACTATAGGAGCAGAAAGTCTCGGTAAGAAGTTCTTAACATTTGGATTCTCAATATTCCACTTCACCAACACATGTTCA
Organism: Gerris lacustris; assembly: GCA_951217055.1. NCBI lineage: Eukaryota > Metazoa > Arthropoda > Insecta > Hemiptera > Gerridae > Gerris > Gerris lacustris. The sequence goes on along the minus strand of OX578284.1, from coordinate 54,567,191 downwards.
CCTCCTCCAGTATACATAGTACTACCTGTAACAAATTATAAAGTAAACATTTTCATAAAAAAAAAATAAATAGAAATTTAGTTTCGTTGAATTTTTTAAAGAAACTTAATAATGTAAATACACAGCACATTTATGCTTAAAAATTGTAATTTTAACAACCACATACATAGAAAAATAAAATGTATGTGTAACAAATTCCAATGTATACAATTATTATATTTTATTCCCCCCCCCCCCCCCCCCCCTTCAACAGCACGAGGGTCATTAGCAGTTTGAACAACTTAATTATTTGTCCAGAATTATACTAATGTTAGAATTTACATTATTATTCCATTACCCATTTCCCAAGAAACTCCTAAAATAGGTTCTAAGAAAATAAAGGAATATAAAAACACTGCTAATATTAATTCACAGAAAGTTAGTTGGTCGGATCAGTATCCTTATTTCTATGAATTTTGTTTGTTAAAGAGAAATTATTTTCGTTGCATAGAAACACTTTTACAAGAGAGAATTCATGGGGTCATCAAAAAAATTTGTTACATAGAGATTTTCGTGGAACAGAAGTTTGTTATAAGGAGGTCATATAGGGAGGTAATACAGTCCTCCCTATATGAACCAATATAAAGACTACACCAATATAACTTTTTCTATTGTTAGATTGATAGATTACTGATATTTGCAAGTATTGTCGATAATAAGTGAGAGAGTTAATGTTTTCTGTCATAATCAAGCCCAATAGTTCCTACACTACTCCTTCACTTCCTCGTTCCTACACTAATGACCTCAACATTATTTAACTTCCAAATTATCTATCAAAATCAAGCGTTCAATAGATCAACTCCATACTTCGAGACAATTTCATACCAGATTTATCTTTAATAGAAATCAAAATGTTTTCAATTTTCAAGTCAACAAATGTTGCCAACTAGAAAATATTTCTTTTTATACTTCTCTGTTCAGAATCTATGAATTTTACAATTTGAAAATTTAACTGATAGTCCTTAATTTTACCCAGTTCCACACTTTCATACTCGAGTAATATTCTACAAATATGTATCATTCTAATATATAAAAAAGCAACTTTACCTGCAGGAGTAAAGGCAATCACATCACATGGTAAAGTGTGCCAATGAAAAACAGTTTTAACTTTAGGATGAAGTAGAGGATTCCTGAATAGGATACAACGACCAAGTGAATCTCCAGCTGCGACACTCACCTCCATAGGATGACAGCAAATACTGGACCACTCGGTATCATTACCTGGCAGCATACTGAAAACCAAACAAAGTACACATTAGACAAAGAGTACAGTACCATAAGACAGACTGCTAAGACAGTTGAAATGTATATACATAGTTGGAGAGCTATGGAATGGTGATCATCACTCCATATTTCAGCAGCTAAATCCTGGTTAACCAGTGCTTTTTATCACCTAGATCCCATAGACAAGAGATCCCTTTGAGGTGATTTCAGGGGTTAGAAAGTGATGCTATTTGTCACCTATGCAGGGGAAAAAAAATGGAGATAGATTGGTCATACACTCAGGAAAGATTGTAGAGGTTTAGAGAGGTAGGCCCTAGGTTAGAATCCGACCTCTAACAAGGTTTAAGGGATAATTAGACAACCCGTCCCCTGCCATCTGGTCTTGGTCCTGTTCTGAGTTTCCCTTGCTCCAGTCTCCCCACTACTTGACAGAGTGTTACATTTACACGGCCCGACCTAGTTCTATCTACCCACTTTTCCTTACAAAGTAACTGTCAATTCGCAGGGTAAAGTTGTGTGAGGCCTATAGTTCCCTCACTTTTCTACCCTACGTCAGATGGAATCTCCATCCAACCGCCCTGTCTGGTTTTACCCCGCCCCATCTTAGGGAGACCAGATCGGCTCGTCTAATCGCTCCTTTAAAGAAAAAACTTATCATACTGTTTTCTCAATCTGAAAAGAGTGTTCAGTTCCACTGGTTAGTAAAGAGCCGCAGGAACCTGCCTAGACCAGGGTCTTCATTGATCAGACTTTATTACCTATACTCCCAAGAGAGGAGCCTACATCTTCACAAAAGATAATGCCCAGCAACTGACCTACAAACCCACAACCTCAGCCAAGCATAATAATGGCTCAGGAAGTCAGAATAATTAGGTCTGCTACAATAGCCAGCTCACTAATCAAATCAGTCATCTCAGCTTTTTACTCATGGTAATAAAGAAAATTTAATTTAAAACATTTCCTCACAACTATTAGTTATAATAGTAGCAGTAGTAAGGTCCTAGTACTAGAATGGTAGGACGAACCACTTGTTGGAAGCTAACAATTAGGCCATCTATTAGGCCCATTTTACCAGCCCCATGGTAGACAGTTCCAGCAACTTCACACATCATATCTCTGTTCATTATATTGCCGAAGGGAGTATGATCTGATCATTAGTGAGCCATATAAATCAGAGTGTTACAGCGAGGAATCGAACCCACGACCTCGTGCCGCCCTTCATCCATACAGATGTGGTAAGCAATTTAATCAACACGACTAAGCTGGCTCTCATTAGTTATAGTAACGCCATTCTCATAGAATAATGTAACTGTTCAAAAGTACTAGAAATATAATTATTACTAATAATAATTTTCTAAATAACTGACCCTGTTTTTTCCTTTGTTCCATCAAGAGAATAGACACTAAGACTTTTTCCATTCACCAACGTTGCCATGATTCTAAAATCAGGAGGTCCACCAAAGGACAAAAGGTGTTTGCCAACATTAAACCCAACTCTGAAATTAAAAAAAAATTATTAGCAAATTGATTTTAACAAAACAATACTTTTTTCAAGCAAGTTTATTGAGATTAAACAATTACTCTATACATACTACAATACTATATTATATTGATTCCTTGGCTCACAAATCTGTTGGGACAATCTCATCCATCTGGCAATTATCACATCTACATTTAAAATGTTTTAAAAAATACTGTTCTTACTTCGTTGGGCATCAATGTAAACCTCTCAATGAGTAATACCGGAGCTAATAAGAAATTTTATGTTTTTGTTTTTTTTATTTTTTAGTTTTTGAGCTTTATTTTTCCCCTTGTTATATTAAGATGACTCAAAGGACAAGACAATCCAAAGCAAAAATACCTGTATATGTTTCTTATACTATATATTTTATGTGTATATATAATATATGCAAAGGGTTAAAGGGAATATTGATAATTCCCTCCACCTTCTTTGCAACCCAGGTAACTGAAGTATAAGATTTAGATACAACCGAGGGATAGCAACGATACAATCAATTTTTACATGATTTTCACCTTTTCTTGCAAATGAATAAATATTTAATGAAATTTAAGCCCCTGGTTTTTTTTTTTACTTTAGTATTTTTTTTATAAAAACTTTAATTATAAGGTAAAAAATACGTGTGGTGTCGCGGGACACCCAGTAGGAACGAAGTTCCTTACATTTTTCATTAAATATAAAATCACACTGCCAAATTACATATACGTTGCTAACTACTCGTTCCAATAAATATTTTTGACTCAATTAGGAAATTATTATTAATAAAATTATCACATAAAACTTATTACTAAAATCCTTTGATACGCTTATGAGCAATATTATAGCAATATTATTTTATTACATCAATTTATACTTACATATTAACGGTTTTACTGGTTAATAATTTAACACAGTCAACACTGTCAATTTCTGACGATTCTCTTGGTGCACTTTCCATTTTAAATAATATACAAATACTTTTCTAAATGATAGAAACAATAATTGAAAAAAAAGCATGTTTTGTGTGTAAATAGTGAGTTTGACAGGAAGAAGGAGTAAGAGAGAGAGAGAGTATAGTGTGAGAGAGAGATGGAAAGAAAGAAGAGTTGGGATTGAGCATGCAAGGATACTAAAGCAAACTGTAGTAGAGAGGGAATAACTCTACATTCTTAATATTCCACCAATACTAACTACAAACACCACACTTCGGACATTAACTTTTAAAAATTGTAAAATATATCACGTCACTGTAAAAAAAACTGCTGCTTGTATCAGGTTGAAATTTTACATGCCTGTTTCAATTGTACTTTAGATGATGTGTAAGAAGTTTTATTAAAATCATTATGTTAGAACGTAAGCTATCGGTAAAAACATTGTTTTCTTTCTTTAAAACCTTCACGTCCGCTTTAATAAATTTAGCAATTAATAAAAAAAAAATTAAAAAGTTGTTTATCTCATTAAATAGATAAAGTTAGAATTTTTCCCCGTCCTAAAATTCCAATTTTAAATTTGAAGCTTACGTTTACGCGATCGTTGCACGTGAACGCTTGGGCGGATAGCGTTGTCCAACGAACACGCCCTGGGCATTGGTAAAATGAACATGTGTGCCAAATTTCAACTAAGTCGGTCATTTTTTACACAAGTTATCGCCATTGGTAGATTTCGTGACGCTTGGTTGCGTGAGATTTTGGTCGTTTTTTTTCGGATTCACTCCTGGGCTCCAGAATGTGTCATAAGGAACTTCATTCCAAAAAGTGTCGGAAGATAGTAACGTTCAAGACAACAATAAAAACAGTTTAATTTTTCTAGCTCATACTGTACATTAAAAACATTATCCAACTTGCATATATAGCTATATATGCTATACATGGCTATGTATGCTTTGCTTATACATAGTGTTACAAACCACAACAAACACAAAAAGCTCCCTTATCCTCTATAACATTTTCTCCTAAAGCATGCATGTTAAGCTGCATCTGAAGGGTAGGGACAGCAAATGGTCAATATAAAGAGGAATGACCCTGCACAGACTCTAAATTACCATTCACAGAAAAAAAAAAAAAAAGGTTTTGCAGGTGGCTCTAGAATTGGCATTTGGTTCTAGTTGTGCCATTATCCAGCAATGATATGCCCAAACAGGATAGTGAAAAAGTTTAAAAAAGATGGAAAATATTAAAGGCATTACTGGTCTTACCATGGTTGTTTTCTCTTGTGATTAAATGACATTTATGGTTTAAAAAAAAAAAGCATAATTATAACGTAATTACTAGTACTCACTCAGTGCCATTAAGAGGATGTTCAAGACAAACAGCGGTGTGTGGATTGTAGAATAAAACACAATGACTACCGGACTTTCTCTGAATCACAAGGCATAAATCCTGAGCTCCACTATCAACTTGACTCGGAACTAACAATGCATCAACTCCAATACTATCCTTATAATTTTTTAATAAAATTACTTCCTGCAAACAAAATAAATAAAATAATAAATATAATAGCTGATAGAGTGATATGCCCAGAGACGGGAAAAAGTCATAAACGTCATAGTCATATGATTTTGTCATAAAATAGCCTTTTTACGCATAAACGTCATAAAATAAGGGTTTCTTGGAATAAACGTCATAGAATGGCTTTTTTTGCCAAATGTTTTGCATAAAAGGTTTTTTTGTTAAAGCAAATTTTAAATTGAACATTCGTGGTCCGGTTCCAGGTAAAAGTGCAATTCGAACAAAAAACCCTTACACCAGCTTAGTAAAGAGCCTAGTCTCTTAATTCCCTGACTACTTTCGGACTTAACTAATGCGCTTATGCATACCTACAACCAAAGAGGCCGAGAGGCACCGGCGGTCATCCCTAATTCCAAACTAGATCTCCTGATCGGCTCCTTCTTGGAACAACTATCAACAACTCCTCCAATTTGAATCCAGGAAGTTCTAGATAAATTCTCCAATCAGCCAACAGTAAACCCTTTGGTTTGGGCAGTCTCCTGATAGGCTGTTCCAGAACTTTAGATTTTATATTGTATATTCATGGTAAGGGAGTAGAATGTTTAATTGCTCATTTGATTTCTTTCTCGTGATTCTTTGATAAATTGATTAATTTTACTCGTTTAACTAGTTTCTTGATTTCTCTACCCCATGGTTATGCATTTAACATGCTTCAGCCGTGGGCTTAATCGGGCTGCGGAAGCTGTGCGGGATGAATTCCCGGCTGTCATCAAACTGATTTCGTCAGTGAAGAAAGTATTTCTTAAAGCCCTAACGAGAGTAGACTTGTTTCGGAGCATTTTGCCAACCACTCGTTTCCAATTTAACTTTGGAGCATATAGAACAACACATGATTATTTTTGCTTCCGAGTTTACCGAAGGTGACGGAAGCATTGTGTTCACTTTTGAAGACGAAAACATTTGATGTCTCCGATTTTAAAAATTCCAATACATAAATCCGTTTCAGACATCAGGGAACATTTTTCATCTCGTGTCTGTCTGTCTATCGGTCTGTGTGTCCGCGTCCCCTGAAACGTGGGACGATAACTTGAGTAAATGTAGACCGATTTTGATGAAATTTGGTACACATATTAATTTTACCAACACCCAGGACATGTTCGTTGGTTCGTTGGACAACGTTATCCGCCAAAGCGTTCGCCTGCAATGCTCGCGTTAACGTTAACTTCAAATTTAAAATTGGAATTTTAGGTCGGGAAGAAAATCTAACTTCATCTTTTTAATGAAACTAACATTTTTTACAAGTACAATTTTTTAATAAAACCAACAGCGACGCCGCTATGAAGAGTTAAAGATCGCTAAAACTATTAATAGTTTTTATTATGGAGAGAACGCGAGGAGGGAGATAGACAAGGGGAATAGGAGGTGGCTTGATCCCCCAGCTTTCTCTTTGACTTTCCTCTTCAATAGCATAGTGAGCCTATGGACCTCGAGACCAGGCTTTATTGATGGGAAATTAAATAAATGAGACAATAATGGATTTTAAAAGCCTAAAATCATTCAAGTATACGCGGGGAAGCTATGTGCCACTCTAATTGGAAGTGTATTTACAATGTTGAAGCATTCTGCTAATTATTATTATTTATTGTAAATATAATTCTGTATTTATGAAGTATTGGAATCTTTCTTTTGAACTGTTTAAACTCCAAAATAACGAAACGCTTCATATAAAGATTAAATTTTCACAGTGAAATAAACGTCATACTTTTGGCTAAAACGTCATAAAACAACCGATTTTCTAAAATAGAGGTCATAAAACAGGAGAATAAAAGTCATAAAAGTCATAGGATAAAGGTCATGAAATGGAAAAATAAAAGTCATAAACGTCCCGTCTCTGGATATGCCTACCCCATTTTATCCACTTAGTATAATGGTAAAAAGTCTTTTGGCAGTACCAAGCTGTCCACAGGCTGTTGTATGTACACAATGTATTGAAATTAAACGTAATATAATATAAGCTATAATGTTCGAAAACAATAATAAAGTTTTAAAATGAGTAACTTATTTTTATCTTAAAAATGGTAATGGGCTTATAAATCGATTTCACCTCCAGTAGGGAGAAAAAGTACTGATTTTGGATTAGTTTAGAGGGACTAAAGTAAGTCTTTTCTTCCATGAACTCAAAAAGTAGGGAGAAAAAGTAAAACCAGGGAGAAAAAGAACGATTGCCAACTTAATTATTTAATAAATAGTGGAGAATGGATGGCCAATGAAGTAAAGTTGTTGAAATAAGGTTGGCAACACAGCTTTTTTGACCTTATTTGTAATTAGCGCTTATTATTGTTTAAACCTTTTAATATTGAATCTCTTATATCTGCTATTAAAACTGCTAACAATTATTGTTATTTATTAAAATAATAAATAAAAGCTGAGCAAAGGATGAAGATACTTTTTTTCTCCCTACTGGAGATAAAATATTGTATGTACCTTGGGAGTAAAGAGCTATAAACCCTCGCGATAATTATCTCCCTTGGCTGCGCCTTGGGAGCTAAGCCAAGTCTCTGGTAGCTATATTTCATATTTGTACAACTATTAAAAAGAAATTACTTTCTCTTATTTAAAGTACACACAAGTAATTTAATTTTAATAGGTTGGAAAATAAAAAATTATAACAGCTGAAACCGGTCAATTGTTTCAATTACATTTTTTTGTGTGAAGATGTTGTTTGGTTATTGAACTACACCTCTTTCATGTAACTTTGTAGTTGTAATAAACAATTAAAACGAGATAAACTTTTTTTGTAAATTTATACAATTGTAATCAATAAATTTAACATAATTCGAAGTAACGTGTAACGTGGGACAAATATTGATTAAGATGAGCAATCTATTACTCTAAATCAGGCATGGGCAACCTTTTCTTGTCTGGAGCTGGATTGTCACGGTTCCTCCGAGTCGCGGGCCGGATCAAAATTATATTAAAAAATCCGGGGGGGGGGGGGTAGTCTGTAGAACAAACAAATATAAAAAATTACTGTGAGCTTTGCGCTAGATATTGAATAAGCATGAATGGTAAATATCATATTTGAGTATAAGATATTTATTGTCATGAGAGTTTTAAAATGACCTGGTTTTTAAAGGAAACTCGAAAGTACGAATAAGTATTTTTCAAAATAGTAGAAAATTCTCCTGTGAGATCCTTTGTCTTAATTCATTGCCATTGTTTTCAATGATTTTATGATTGGGATTTATTAAAATAAAACAAGGTTGGAATTTCTAGTAGTAAGTATATGAATTAAAAAAAAGTGATACACAGTATAGAAATACTATATAAATTTAAAGAAAAACACAAGTGATACATTGATACATTATCATAATATTATTATAGGTATATCAAATTTTTCTTAACCAAAAGTGGTTTTCTATTGAAATGTTTTAAGTATTAAATTCCCATTTGAAAAAAATGTTGTGGATTTTTCTCGTTCCACCCAAGCATTTTGGTAGGTACCGTACCTGCTAAAAGTATTGTAGGTGACGTTTTGTTTATGCATTCGAACTTGAATTTCTCCATGAAATCGATATGGAATTGCAATGTTGATTATACCGTTCGAAAGGATATTGAATGATAAAGTTTTTGTGAGATTTGACACCCTCCAAGAGTTTTTTTTTTTTTAGGAAAATATTGAGTGAGCATTGAAATTATTCCAGAAATTCAAATTTTTAAAGTAAAAAAAGATCCAGTTGGAGTGGACTAAATTGTATTAGCAAAAAACGTGTTCTTCAAAAAATTCTAGTGATGTTTTTTGTCTAATTTTATTCTAAAACTCAGCCACTTTCGATGTTTTGAAGTAACTAATAGAGTTTTGGTAAGGTAGAAACTCTGCATGTCCACGGGCCGGATCGAAACATGCCACGGGCCGGGTCTGGCCCGCGGGCCGGGGGTTGCCCACATGTGCTCTAAATGATGTTTGTAAAACAATACTTACAACTTTTTTGCTTATTTCAGTTTTCTTAGGATCCCAATGAAGTAAATAAATGTTATTAGTTTCGTCTAAAGTTACAATAACTGGTTTGCTTTCAATCATTAATATAGATAGAACACGGCCGTAACCACTCATCGAAGTTTCCAAAACTTTGGCACATTCTCCTGTTTTAATGCTGAACACTTTGACACCCCAACCACTATTTACATAGATATATCTGAAACACACTCAAAAAAATAAATAAATCAGTACATCACAGTACAAAAGTAAACCATCACAACAGAAATTTTGAAAACTTAAAAGGAAAATCAAAATTCTTGCATTTCAATGTTCTTTTATAAGCACATAAGATACATATACAACACATTCTTGGGAACCGGAGTAGCAGAATATTACCTCGCTCGAGCAACTAGTGCCCAGACTCCCCGTCCCATAATAACTTAATACTGCATTGATCGGGACAAAAAAAATGTATAAATAATAATATAAAATATTTTGTTAAGGCTTTCATTTGTTCCTTAAGTATTTAACACTGTAAAAAATTAATGATTAAACATTCTTGATTTATATTTTGCATTTTTTTATTGGAGCATAAGGCCTACACCAGCATAAACCCAATCATCTTAATTTCCTGTTATTTTTCCAGCAGCCATTATTATATAGTGTACAAGACCGACATTAATTTGGCTATTTAATACTATTAGAAGCAATTAATTAATTATAATAGTTGTAATACGTTTGTGCTTTGGCTAAAAGTTCAGTAAACCAAGATAAACACAATGCCAGTATAAACATACTCTCAGATATTTGAACCGTCATTTGCCTTCTCTGTTTTTTAAAATTGATATATTTCTGTATAAAATGAAAAAAAATTAAATTAGAAACATCAAAATAGCTTAAGCATTTACACATAAAGAAGGTAACAAATTGACCTTTCACACAAATCCGAATCCGATTGCATGTAGAACTACAGTATATGGGGCCCTTACTATATATCGCAAATCGCTACTATCGATTGTTATATTGACGCCATATTTCAATATATCCAAATAATGCTTGATTTGCGTAATTTTACACGTTTTAACAAATAAGTGTTTGATTTTAATTTTGTTAACCTTATTTTTTTTTGCTCAAGAATTTTCAATCTCAGCTCCCCACCGCTTCGCGGTGATCCGCTCATTTCTGAAGGAAAACAACCCACCCTCCTGCATATAGACCAGGTAGAGGTCCAAATCAAAATATAAAAGAGTTTAACACACAAGATATATCGATATATAAAGTCTTAAAAGAGGTCGATAGTGAGATAAAGTGTTATCAAAAGGGGCCCCGTATACTGTAGTTCAGCCAAATTAAGTTTTCTAATTTATAATAGAATAAGTTTCTACAGGTTCGAATCTTTGTTAAAAATCAAATAAATGTGCCCAAAACGAGTAGGTTCGCTATAAATAAGGAAGAGAAAATAGTTCTAAAGGCCAACATCAACATAGTTAAATTTAGTTAATAAAGGTGTATTTACCAAGATTGTAACTCGTCAACTATAATTTGATTAGTAAAGAACGAACTTAATAAGGTAAAAAAGCCCTAGATGAAAACCTATAGATTTTACCACCACAAGAAACGACATAATAGTTTACACTTCCTCAAAAACACTAATATAGGATGACAATAAAGAGGTTGAAACATGTCAAGTTTACATTTAACATACTATTATAAAAATAGCATATATTTGAAACGTTGAATCGTAAAGACGAGACAATGTCACTATAATAATATACAACTCTTGGTACAAAACTATTTCTTCAAGTACCATAAAAAAACAATTGAATTATATACTTATGCTACAAAAGATCATGTAACGTCATTTATTTATATACAAAGACTAATGTAAACTTGAATATTAACACTTTTTAAAAAGTTGAATTATCTTACTCTGAATCGTCGGAGAAAACAGCCGGGCTTTGGATGAGAGTGCCTCCACCTCTTCTTTTCTTAACTACACTTAGAGTAGAAACTAATCCTCTACGCTTTACCTTCGCAGCTTTTTTACCTGAAGCCATTTTTCACAACAAAAGAGAAACAAATAAAATGTATATCCTACTCGAAAACACAACACGAAACTCACATGGTACAAATATGTTTATAACCTTAATATAACCTACCACCATGGTTATATATTTTTAATACCAACTTAACAAACAAAAATAGCACCAATTTTTTTTCTTTTCAATTCAACAAACATAAACAACAGTTTTAAATAAATTTATTAGCAATCTAGGCCCCTGATTTTAATTCCTTAAATAAAATATCATATAACTAATCTTCTTATTAATTTTCTCATAATTATCAATTACTGGTAATCGAATGATGGCTTAATAGTAATGAGGCTTTGTACTTAGTGTGAAAACTTTGAAACACGTGTTTCTATAAAGTAGGTTCTCATTAGTACAAATTTAAGAGGATAGCTGAAGGGGCCCCTCAAATCCTCAGCCCCTGTTATCAATATTATTTCAATTAGCGTGAGAAGGATTTAAGACAATTAACAAAAATATTCTCTGAAATGACCCCCCCCCCCCCCCCCGAATTTTATTAAATTCTTATTTTATAATAATTTAGAATCAAGAAAGAAATTTTATCGGTATATCAAGCTTAGTCCAATGCAACTTTTTTTTATTGATAATTACAAGCTAAAGACTATAAATTATATTCCCCTCACCAGAAACAATACCATGTGAGCTCACAGATTTGATTATAAAAAAAAAAAATAATAATTTACAATTTACTTTTGACAGCGCGGGAAAATCGAAAAAATGTGATGGGAAGCCAATGAGAGCACTGGATTTTGAATTCTAGAACATCGGACCAACTAGGCCAATAAAAAATGTCACTGGATCCTCTAGTCCCACAGGCCTAGTGGCTTTATTCTTTCCTCATAAAGATTGACCAATATATAGATATGGACATATAGATTGGCCAATCTGAGTGTCAAAATAATACTCAATTGTAAAAAGAGTATAAACTTATAAACATTTGCATGCCACTCAACAAGGTCAAGGCCCCCATACACGGTCAAAATGTTTGTGCAAACATTTTGACCTACACACATTTTGTGTATGGCGCTGTTTGATGTTTGACATGTATGGCCTAAATTTGCCCAACAGCAGGTTTGCACAAAATGTTTGATCGTGTATGGGGGCCTTTAAGCAATCGTGTATGGGGGCCTTCGTGAGAATTTAAAGGCCCCATCTAGGGTAATGTGAAGTACTAATTTATTAATAATATTTGAGCATACTAAATTTTTTGTTTCAACCGATTTTAGTATGACTAAAGAGGCCCACACTCTTACAGTTTAACTGTAGGGCCGTTGGTTGTTGTATATGATTATCGTAAGGCCAAAATCTCACACATTACCCGTCAACCACCTGCAAGCAATCGCAAAGATCTACAGATCTTTGCCTGTATGCGCCATACACTGTGTGACAAATGCCTGCAGGCAATCATAAAGAACTACAGATCTTCACGAGAAATACAAGCCTGTTTGCGCCATACACTGTAATGCCTGCAGGCTGATGTCTGTTGTTTTATAACTGCAGGCCATGAACTGCACAAAAAAAGCAGCAGCTCCAAAACAGACATCCGTGCTATAATGCGTAGAAGATTATAAATGTAATGTCTGTCCCTTGTCACTTCCCAATTACCTCATGATGTAGGTTGTACAAAGAGCATCCTTCTAGGAATATGATTCTAGACAAATACGGAACCAAAAATGTTCCCTGATGTCTGAAATGGCTTTCTGTCTTGGAATCAGACATGAGACATCTAACATTTATGTTCTTCAGAACAGTCATGTAGCTTCCACTACCTTTGGTAAGCTTGAAAGCATTGTAACTCTAACTGGAGACTCAAATACTGTACTAATATAGATTGTAACGCCTGGAAAGCCACAAATTTCCCGCCTTGGCTATATTGAATCAATTTTTGTTGTCTCACGTTTTATGGAAATTTAGCTGTCATAATCGGCATCTCAAGCTTTTTTTATTTTCGTTTTCATATTCCCACCATCTCCTTCACTTCCAATTCTTACCATCAGCATTGTCTTATCAGTGGACTTTTGCAGGAAAAGACATGAAAGAGAGACGTCTTATCATGGTTTGACTCAACTACAAATCAGAAGGCTGGACAAAACAGGCGGACTTCAGGTGCAGGGGGTTAGGAAGATTGGGATGGAGAAATGGAGAAGGAGATATAGACAACACACGAATAAAACTGTTTCTAATATTGCAAAACATAATCATAGATTTTTCCTCATCTTAATAACGAATAAAAAACTGGGAAAAAATTGACATGGGATGCTCAGGTCGCAGTGAACATCTAAAATGGGCCTAATCTTCAGCCTTATTTTTATATATTTTTTTTTTAATATTTCAAATTAACATGCCTTTAATCAAGATAAATACACCAGTCTTATAAAAATTGATAATAAATTTTATTTATACATTTTCAATTGTTAATATTTATCTTGAATAAAGTCATGTGTGTTTGAAATATTAAAAAATAATCTTCTTTTCGCCTGAGATGCCTTAAGAGGAGGTGAAAAATTGCTAAATGAGGAATTAAAGTATTCAGGAATTATATGAAGTATTTAAAATCTATAGTGTAATTGACATTTACACATAGCTAGGTCTAGGAAGCCCTATCATTGAAGCTAGGTGAATCAAGTTCGTGGGTTCGATCCCGTGTGATGCTTTAATTTAAATAGCTCACTAATGATTAAACCATATCCGCTTCGGCAGAACAATGTTCTGGTATGATGTGGGAAGTGGCTGCAACTCTCCATAACGGAGTTAGTAAAATGGGCCCAATGTAGCCTGATTGCTAGGTTCCGACAAGTGGTTGATCCTACCCTTCTAACCACTACTACTGCTACTAACTAGGTCTAGAAATGCAAATTATACAGCTGGCGGAGTGATGCACCAAACCTATGTTACCCATTAGATTTAGAGTTGTAAGCCCTTTCTTTAGCAAGCCAAAACCTTCAGCTTAGTCCAACACCAGGATTCAATATTGGGCGTCTTTATTGCGGGGCTGAATCGGCTCTGCTTAGATTCAGCACCGTGACATGTCCTCGGAACATATTGCAGGGGTACTTGATACAAGATTTTGAGTCCCATCTAAACGGGATTTTCTATAGCAATGTTGCACAACCTTAGCTCAGACATGCCATACTTTTTAAAGAGCCTCATTTTCTGACTTAAGTTTCGTAATTTTTAAGTCAAATTCAGGATTATTACCGCAAGTTAGTAAGTTATGACATAAAGAGGTACATAACGTCGATACTTGCTTGATTGGATCACTGGACAGGTTTCAGCTATACACCATCATCACCAGAGGAATATAGATCTCCTAGAGTCGAAATGAACTTGTCTCAAAACGAAACCATTTCGACACTGAGAGATCTATAGTCTTTTGCTGATGTTGGCGTATAGCTGAAACCGGTCCATTGATCCTCAGATCAAGCAAGTAGTAAAAACCTCTTTATATCATTCATTATTTTAATATATTTTTCAATATGAGACGACTGATTCAATATGACAATTTGGAACTCATTGAATATCTTCGTATTTAGGACTACTTGCAGGATGTCACAAAAATGTTCACACACTTCAGTCATGAATAAAGATACAGTAGAACCTCGATAAGAAGTGTCTCAAGGGGATTAGAGAAACAGTCTTGTTATCGAGGTGCTCTTTTTGTTGAGGGTCGTGTTATCAAGGTTATTTTGGCTATCAGTCGTGTTATCGAGGGGGGTGGGGCGGGGTTTTCAAGTCTAGACTTGTTCAAGGTCGACCCATTCCTGTATAGAGTCGAGTTATAGAGGTTGACTTCTCAAAACAACTTGTTATAGAGGTTCTGAGTTACGTTGTGAATTGGAAAAAAATCCGTGTTATTGAGGTTGTTTGGATAATAATAGTCGCGTTATATAGGTTAATTTAACATTATGTGTTATGGCAATCTCAAGGGGATTTGAAAATTGCACTTGTAATTGAGGTTTTCTTGTTATTGAGGGTCGTGTAAGCGAGGTTCTACTGTACTTTGTTTAGAAATCTTGAAAGTATACAAAAGACTTACTAAAGCAATCTTCACTACACTGTACCGAAGGGTAATTATTCTATCCCAGTTTTGTTTCCATTATTTCAAACCAAGGTGTACATAAAATATAAATAAATAAATAAACAATAATAATAATTAAGAAAGTGTACTTCTAAATATAAAATTCATTACAAAAAAAAAGGACAATAAAATAATTATTTACATCTTTTTTAAAATCCAAACAATTAAAACAAAAGATCAAAATTTGGACGGAAGTGATGTTAAAAAAAAAAATTAAAATTATTAATAAAAAATAAAAACATAACTAAAAGCTAAAAATGTAGACAAACAAACAAAGAAAATATAATATAATAATATCAAGATATTAAAAATAATATAATAAATAAAAAGAATTAAAATTAATATTAAGAGGTCAGTTCAGAGGTCATTATAAAACATATTTTGTGAATGTATTCAGTCAAGCATTTCCTTATATAAAAAAAATAATAACTTAGAAACTATTTGCTAATTAAATTAATATATAAGTCAACACAGGATTAACTATAAATTACACAATTAAACTATTAAAAGAGGAGATATATAATATCGAGGAGATACATATTGGAAAGAGCAAATGAAAATTTCATGTTTTAAGAATAGAAAAATAATAACTCAGGATGAATTAATTTTCAGAAATGGGTAAATTATAATGTATTATGTGCAATTCTTTGGTACAATAACTAATTTATTTATAAATATTCAAAGAAAATTGTTCTACGGGGATTTAAAATAATTTTATTTAGTATCTAAGGCTTGCTTTTAAAATAAATGTAAAACTAAAAAGGCTAGCAGTTTTATGTTAAGAAAGACTAATTCTATATAAACATTTCTATATTAAATGTAAAATATTTTATCTATGATTGTTACGTAATATAAAAATTGTATGTCTGTTTAGATGCAAAAAGTGATTCTTTTCGTACTTGTATTCATTGCGCATGCACGTCTCATAATTATGAAGAATTCCTCTTCTTTACCACCCTAGGGCGGTAAAGAAGAAGAATAAAAAATAAAAACATAACTAAAAGCTAAAAATGTAGACAAACAAACAAAGAAAATATAACTTTACGCACAAATTTTGCATTAATTTCAACTTTACGCACAATTAGCGAGTTTGTTTACGTTTAACAAAACTAATTTGATGTTTGTTTAATAAAAGTAACTGTTTAAATCGAGTTTTTTGTGAAAATCAATGCGTGATTATGACAAATATGAGGAGAGTAATAATTAATTCGGCACAATATGCAACTAATGAATTAATGTCATCTTTATCAAATAGAAATACGAACTTACATACAGGAAGTTTATTATTTTTTTCTGTATTTATTATTTAAAATCTAACAATCGTAGATAAAGTACGGTACGCAACTCGTGCGAAAACGGCATTTTGCATTGCTCGTGTGGTTTTACTACCCTCGCTATCACTCGGGTGCAAACTCCACACTCGCATGCAAAATGCTACTTTCTGCACTCGACGTGTAATGTACTATTACTCGAGGAAATTGGATCTAAATGTCCTTTTCATTTTATAACAGACGATTAAGATTATTCAAACTACTTAGATATCAAATGTGAATTAAATAGAAATTAACGTTAGCAAGGATCGGTAAAATTAGATATCAAAATTTTAGATTCACCGACATTTTGAAAACAAAACAAAACATATTTCTTCGAGTTATAAAACAAAAATCTTGGTAGTTATAATAATCACTTGTATTTGTAGGTACATAGAGTAAGTATTACATCATTTAAAGGGTTTACCTAAAGGATTTTGAAGTGAAACATCTTTAGGCACGGAAGAGAAAATTAGCTTGGGTGAAACGAAATTGGATGTAACGAAGTTTGTGATTCGAGACTCGTCTAAGTGAAAGATTTTTTACAGGTAAATCAACTTCCAGCTTAAGTCCCTGTAAAAAATCTTTCACTTGGATGAATTTTGATCCACCGACCACTGATTCAGCAGGCATAAGTACTAACCATTGCACCACAGAGGTAGATGATTTTTAAATACACAAAATTAGTATATAAGCATAATATTATATACATTATAATAATATGATATATTTAAATGTATTCGTATTTTTTCTTCATTATTCACTAAAATGTTACGAAAATATTTTATTTTTCAATTAAAATCCACAAAACCATTTCTTAATCCTGAAATGATAAAATCGTCAACAAATGCAAAGCGGAGCAATTTATAAAATCAACAATTTCTAGAACTAACTACATAAGAACTAGCATGAGAGTTTCACATATATTTTAGTGATTTTTTTTAACATCTGTGACAAGGCTTAACAATATTAGTTTTAATAATTAATAAATGAATTACTTTTTTAATTAATTAAAAAAGGCCAACAGGTAACAAGATAAATAAGATTACATCTCGAGATTTAAAAAAAAAATGGCAAGCACATAAAGAGATGAAAAGACAATGAAAACAAGACAAAAAATCGGTCCGAGACAACTCAGACAAACTTTCTCATATACGAGTATATAATTAATTAGCCCAGTGTTTCCATTTATTAGTTTTCAAAGGTACATTTAAATATTATTAAACATTTCATCAAAATTTATCATAAAAATAACTTTTCCTGGGCGGGGAATCGAACCCGAGCTCTCTCCATCCGCGTTTTAAGCTTTTTTCTCAGGAACTAGATTTTTCCCGGGAAAACGGCTTATATCGTATTCAAATGGACTACATTTTAGCAATTGTTTAATCAAAATCGTCGGAACCGTTTTCGAGAATTTTTTTTTTTTCATGTTTATTCAAAGTTTTTGGGGAGTAGCGCCCCCAAATTTGGAGCTAGTTTAAGTTTAAAATAAAGTAAATTAATAAAATGTTTATAACGACCTCGGTTGATGAATTAAATAAATAAATAAATAGATAATAATAATACATTTTTTTTTTAAAAAAATCACTAGAATACTATAAATAAATTAGGCTTAAATACTGAAAAATAAGGAAACTAAAGAAGTTAAGTACGTGGAAGAAGAAATTAAAAAAGACAAAGTTGTGAGCAGTGAATTGTTAGTAGAGCATGATGTTTCCATTTGGTTTCTCGTGAAGTACAGGCTTCACCGCTTTACTTTGCCGCAGTTCACTCGTACCGGAATATATAAATATAATACTGATTATATGAACAAGTACACAGATCACTGCTAACCTACAACAAAACAAACGTTAGATACATTTAAATTTAATTCAAAAGAAAGTATTATATTAGGGGCATACAAGTCCTTCAATAATAATAATAATATATTAATATTAACGAACATAAATATAGTTTGAAACCCAACTGTCCCAATCCCACAGCTTTAACTAATCATTACTACAATACTCAATATAATTTTAACTTTGAAGGTACTAAGATGTGTCCAAGAACCTAAAAGTTCGAACTTAATATTCTTGAAATGTACTACATTTTCAAAACTCCCAATACCATAAATTTCAGAACGGACACCAACAATCTAAGTAACAGTTTTACAAATTTAATTAATAATTTCTAGTACAATATTGTTTTTTACTGGTCTTATATTACTTTGCTTTGTAAGTTTCATCACACATTTCCGTTTCTCTAATTTTGAACCACTTCCCGTGATTCAATCTTCCCCAAATTATGCACATAGATACAACTAAGGTAAAGAATACAGAAACCAAAAAAAAAAAAAAAAGGGCGTCAAATTAATTTGCTTTTTAAGTTTCATCGCACACCTATTACCCCAATTTTGAACCCCTTGCCGTCATTTAATCTTCCCCAAATTTAACACATAGATACAACTAAGATGAAGAATACAGAAACCAAAAAAAAAAAAAAAAAAAAGTTGAAAACAGTTTTGAAAAATGGCATTTTTATATTAATTATTGTTATTTTCATTTGTTCCTAAGTTTTTCATATACCTAAGTACTTTTATCATTATTGTATTCTTAGCTATAGTTAGTATTTTAAGTAAATATTGTTCTGCTAATCCACCTACCTGACACCTTACCCTTTCCTAGTTTCTAGATTTTCTTCCAGACTTCCATTCATTCCTTTATAACATGTCGAAGAGTCAACCACCTTTTTGTATTTATTTTTATTTTATACTTTGCTTTCTTGCTCTGATGATGCTAATAGCGAATCATTAGCACAAACTTTCTCACAGTGTTTTATTTGACAGCATCTCGTTAACATACCCTCTCATTATTAATAATAATATTAATAGCTCAGTAGTAGGCACTTCTTTCGAAACAAAAGCCTCCCTATTTAAGGGGTTGGATAGTTAATTTTGTTGTTTTTAAACACTCTTGAAATGGACAATTCCTAATTTTAAGTGCGTAATAGTAGCTTTTCTCCATCTTTGCCTTTCCATAGCCAAAGTCCTTTGTCATAGTTTTCCCTTTCTCTCGACAAACTCATCTGTCCATCTTCTAGATGGCCTTCCTTTACTTCTTGGACTCCCATATGGCGTCCATTCTGTAATCGCCCTTGCCCATCTTTCAGGATTCATTCTATAAACATGGCCTGTGCATTTCCATTTAAATTATGGCTCTGGTATCATCAGGCTCTTGTTCCACAATGATAATCTTTCTATTTATTACTTTTTCCTTAGTGCTCATTCCGTGCATTGACCTAGTGATATGACACTGAGCTGAAACTAATCTCCAGTCCATGCTTTGAGTCAGTGACCATGTCTGACATCTATACAGTATAATTGTTCAATAATGAACACTAACGAACAAGATCTTTAATAATGAGAGGTATATAAAGAGTGTTCTGGACTGTGAGGCAAATACTACACCTAAAAAGTTGGAGCTTGAGCCAGGATTATGCTATAATCTGTGACACATAACTCAAGAAGATTAGAAAGAGAGTGGATGTACATAAGATGTGCTCACACAACTAATTCTCATTCCTCCTTTGGCTCCTAATGCTTATATAAGGTTCTTTTGAAAAGATAATTTAATAAAGATGAATGCTGAACCACATTAATTGCTCATTAACACTTTACTAATGATCACCAAAATAAAATTAAAAACTATTTATTTTAGTTTTTAAAATAGAGTAAGTTTAAACATGTGATCTTACCAGTAAGAGTGGCCAAGAAAAGCCAATCCTTCTGATGTCCAATGAGCAGCTCGATCCTGGTCACTCATTACATTATACCTAAGTTTGGAGTGAAACCCCCATGTCCATAATCCTCCTCCGATGGCTTCAAATATCACTGAAACAACCAGAAAGTTTCTTAATTACATATGAATAGTAAAATTGTAATAATAAATTTAAAAAATAAAAAATAAAAGGTATCAAAAGAAGGACAATAATATAGAATTATAACCCATATAAACTAAATGTAAATTACACAACTTGTGTGAGTAAGAGACACCAAGGGATGTGCCACGCAAAAAGTGTGTATTTTTATTGCTTATGTGTTTTGCCAGCCAGGCATATATGGCTGTGTGAGAGCATGCTCGTCTCTGATAATCCCTATATCCAATCTTCTTGATCTGGTATAGGTCCAGAGTTGGGTGGGCATCGTCGAGCCCCCGATGAGTCGGACACGACGAAACGATGCAGGACATGGCATAATGCTGAGCTAACATCTTGATGACTAATGTCTGACGTTGGAACAGTTACTATGTGCCATTTTTGCATGGCACATCCCTTGGTGTCTCTTACTCACACAGATTGTGTAGCTAATTGCAGTGTGCAAACACAGAATTTTTTTAATATATAATGTAAATTATAAACAAATTAAGGATAGTTAATTTTGTTAATTTGGAATTGTCAAGTTAAGATCAATTTACACATTTATCAATTCAGTCATTTGTGTGGAACAAGTAACCTCTCTAGGTGCGGAAACCCAGTTTATTGTATGCGTTTGGAAAAAGTGCAGAAACCAAGTTTATATTATGTGTTTGGAAAAAGTGCAGAAACCAAGTTTATAGTATGTATTTGGCATAAGTGTGGAAACCCAGTTTATTGTATGTGTTTGGCATAAGTGCGGAAACCCGGTTTATTGTATGTGTTTGGCATAAGTGCGGAAACCCAGTTTATTGTAGGTGTTTGGCATAAGTGTAGAAACCCAGTTTATTGTATGTGTTTGGCATAAGTGCAGAAATCCAGTTTATTGTATGTGTTTGGCATAAGTGCGGAAACCCAGTTTATTGTATGTGTTTGGCATAAGAGTTTAAAGAAAGCAACATAAGAATAGCTTTAGGAACTATTTTAAAACTTGCAAAAGTATACAATACAGCATGCCATCTGGTAAATAACAACAAACAGGTCTTTAAAAGGGATAGACCAACAACTCTTTTATTGTAAGCAACTCTTTTAAGAAAGTTTGCATTTACTCAAGCTAATAGTAATATAACAGAAAGTATCTTTAGACGTCTTGTGCAGTATAATCATGTTTACAATTCATTTACAAGAGTCTATTTTGACATGAAAATTAAGCTATATTTTTATTTCAAAATTACCTTTATTAGTCTTTCTATCCCACTTCCATTTCAACTTCTCAGATTAAAAGAGAAGGAACATTAAATAGTTATGGGATTGATTATATACTAGTTGAAAATTAAAGATAACGAAAAATCAACTTACTGGCAAGAGAATAGGCAAGATAAAGACGTCGTACTGAAGTCAATGTATGAAGAAAAGGTGGTGCGGTAGCTGGTGCAGCAGCACTACTTATAAGACAAAGTAGTGCACCACATACTGAGCAGAGTAGAGATAGAACGAGGCACAGCCACACTCCTATCCATAGCCAGTAGTCAACTAAGCCTCCATCTATATACACTTCTCTCACTGAAACAAGGAATAAAATAAAATAAAAATATATTCAAAGATAATAAAATAACTACTAAAGCTAGGCAAAACTAATGTTGTGTAGGGTGATATGGATCATCAAAAATTTGAATAATAATAAAAATTCACCAAAAAAAAAAAAAAAAAAAAAAAAAAAAAAAAAGGAAATATGAAACAAATCAATCACATTTGTACAAAAAGCATATTTGATTATTTTGTACTTTAAATCAAATTATAATTATCATTAACTACTGGACATACAGAGAAAAATAGACCCCAGCACCGGGACTTGAACCACGGGCCTCCTATATATCCATTACAGGCGCTCTTCTTACCAACTGAGCTATACTGAAGAATGATTTTCTCTGTCGTTACCGATACCAAGTCCTGAATCCAAACTTTAAATCTTTTCTACAAATCTAGCAAGCCAAATTACTAAGTCCCAAATTTGGCTTGGTAGATTTGCTAGAAAATCATTCTCCAGTATAGCTCAGTTAGTAAGAGCGCCTGTAATGGATATATAGGAGGCCCGTGGTTCAAGTCCCGGTGCTGGGTTCTATTTTTCTCTGTATGTCTCCCGCATTTAATGATAATTATAATTTGATTTAAAGTAAAATTTAATCTTTCCGTAGTATGAATACTACCTAAAACTTAAAATTTTGATCATCTTTGTTTATTTATGTATAGTAGGTAAATAATGAAAAAATATAATTCCTCGTTTTAAGCATAAAATAAGCGGTGGCTTAATTTTTTTTCCATAAGGCCAGTTTGGATAATTGAACATACAGATAACTGAATTTCGGATAATCGATGCTCTACTGTACTTCCAGGAATGTGATTCAAATTTAAATATTTATTTTAATTACAGCATAAACAAACCAAATCATTTACTGATTTTTTACCTATCTAGTTACTGATTTATAATCATAATGCCACGAAATGCCTTGCTTGAAACTAAAACAAGCTATAAATTCTTCAGGTATTGAATTATTAATCTTTTTTTTTGGAACTCTTTTACTTTGTTGCTCACCTATATTGATATCTATAAAATGTTAAAAGGTAGGATGGTTTGCAAATTTAATAACTATTAAGACAAAGGGACATTTAATCTAATGTATTTTAGGACAAAAGAATATTACACTTTTGTATGTATAATTTTCAAATAAATAAGGTGGGTAACAAAGTAAAATAGTCCTTTTACCTTAAGAGGCCTTTTTTTCTTACTAATGAAATCAACAAAACACAAATTATTTCACTTCATAAACCAATAGGGTTTGCTAAAAACTCACTTGAAAATTCTTCATTTCTCCATCCATAACCGACATTGAGTTCTTTAACTCCATGAAGTAAGCCGAAATGTATCTTTCCATCCGAGTCAGTATGGATAAGTCCATGGGGTGCACGCCTAGCTGACGATACGACCCAGTAGTCTGTAGACAGTGCTGCCCCTAGCAGACATACTGCTAAGCATCCTCCAAGGAATGAACCCAGGAGCATACCACGACGGTACGCTCCTCCCATCTTGCATTACAACAAACTTCACATTACACTCCTGAAAATAAAATATATAAAAACAGACACATCAGAAAATATCATAGTATTGAGTCAAAAAATGCGATATTGACAAGAATTCTCATCAAATACTACACGCAACTGCTTATATGAACTAGTAAGATTTCCCCCTCACATTTCATTATATTCCAAAATTTAAAACACTAAAAAACAAAATAAATTATTCTTAAGTTAAAGGAATAACAAAGTGTCTCTCCACGTCATTTGAAATTACTTTAATAACAAAGCAGCTTTAAGCCTTCAAAGGGTATCATCAGTGCCTATTGCAGAAGAAAAAGAGTTACATTAATAAAAATATTTAGTGAGAAGGAAGTCTATTTCATGTTGGAGATCGACGTAAGACTCCGACATGAAATAGACTCTCCTCTCACTAAATCTTTTTATTAATGTAACTCTTTTTCTTCTGCAATAGGCACTGATGATGGTCGTTTGAAGGCTGAAAGCTGCTTTGTTCTTCACTATTTACTAGAGTAATTTTAATTAACATGGAGAGACAGTTAGTGTTATTCCTTTAAGATAACCTCCATAGGCACTCCCATATCTAACAATATTAACATAGTTAAAAATATGATAAGATTTATACATTCACAGATTAAGCACTAGACAATGGATCATACACATGTTACCCATATACAAAGATCCAACATGCAGACTTGGACTTGGCTCTCTACAATATTAATTGTAAAGCTCAAGCCAAAAGATATTTCAACCACTTAGGCTAGAGAACAAAATGGAATGAGGAAGTTGGAAGCAAAAACAGAAAGTACAAGGACTTCTAGATCTAATTAAATGGAAGAGCATTTTTGCTCACAATAGGAAATAGCACACTATACTTTAAAGCATCTATGCTGGCTTCTTTAACCCTCTTCCATTTTACGCTCCATAGCTATACCGGGTGTCCCAGCTAATATGGGACAGCGAAATATCTTCGGAACCATGATAGATGGAAAGATGCAGTTTTCAGGAATCGATAATGGCTATAAATGCGCTTCCAGAAAAAATGCTGAACATTTTCTGTGTAATCTCATATGGTATTATTTAAACCTACAACACAGGAACGTTCCTAAATTGGAAGACCCATTCATTAAATGGGTTAAAATCAATAAGTGGCAAATTTCAGTTTTGACAAGAGGTAAAATTAGGCCTGTAGATTGATCTAAATTTATAATGAAATATTTATTGTGTCTTAAGCCTCACTCTGTTTAAAAAAACTTAAGTAATTTATTAGTTTTATGGTAATTTCATAAGCTTGTAGTGTCTTTAGACAACCAAGAATGATAAAACTGAAAAATATGAGTCAGTTTATAGAAAAGATGGCGGGGCCTTATTCTGGCACCATTTTTTTTTATTTAATATACTTTCAAAGCATGTTGGACTGAATATCCCTTTGTCTTAATACGTAGTTAGACTAAGGGATACAAACTCCTGTATATTTCCTACACAAAATGGGGGCCTTTTACTATAAGAGTACCCTTATTCCAACGAATTTTTTTATTTATTTTTTTATATTGACAAAGGAATATATACTCTTCTATGAACAAGTCATACATATATTATTTCTCAAATGTTTAAATCATACAAATGTACTCTTTGACAAAGGTGTATTCAAGTGTATAAATTAAGCAAAGTTGTGCCACCAAGCAATTCTCGAACATATAAAACTCCTTCAGTTCAGCACCAAGAATAAAATAGAATTATTTTACTATGACAGTACTAACAACAAAATTATACCTTTAATTATAACTTATATTATTTTTTAAACATCTGTCTTTGCTATATCTTGTCATCAAATTTTTAATTAACTTCACTACTTAACTAATAAAGAAACATTTGAAAACTTGTATCTACCTTAAACAACTCATTAAAATTAAAATCCAGTATATTTTTTTAAAAAATGATTAAGACCGAAACTTTTTTTTAGATAGAAGTTGTTTTATTAAATTTGACTTTTAAAGAAACAATTAAAAGAAAACTTCATAAGAACTATAAGGACTTATTCCATCGAAAGAAACATTGCACAACAAACTTGATTTGAAGTGTAACTATAAAAATGATTATTATAACATATTCGAGCTTTACAAGAAAAACTACTTATTCAACAGGTTTTTAAATCAAGGATATTAAAAAGGAATGTTGCACCTGACTCACCCTTTTAAATCTCTCTTGCCTGTCAACTTTACAGGTGAAAGGGATGATTCAGGCAAGGACAAACACTGGCCTCTAACAAGATTCAGTACAACTAGACACTGACAATAAGAAATATCCATTCGCACAATATCTTTCTCGTCTAATTGTTTTCACTAATCTTATTAACCCCCGAAAATGAAAAACGAAATTAAAGAAATAAAAAAAAAACGTGTGATTCGGGTCGGTACCACACTATACACTGTAGGTCAGTAGGTCATAATACTTATAATAAAAAAGATACTACAATTATTGAACATTTTTAATCCACATTTTCTCACAAGAAACTCAATTGAGACCTAGAACTTAATGAGATTAAAAGGTGAAAGTATTAAAAGTAACTTAAAAAGATAATAATGAACTTACCTAAGACGAATTTATTGTCAACGATTTCACTTGTAGAAAAATAAATCACTTTTAAAAATACTAATAAGAAATGAACACATAAAAAAAGAAAAAGAAATAAAAAACAAAAACTAATGTTCTAATTAAAAGAACAAACTTAAAAGAATAAGAAGTGTTAAACAAAAAAATATTTAAATGAACAAAAAGAGTAAAAACTTAAAAAAGCGACAAAAAAACAACTACAAACAAAAATAATAGAGGAAACACAGAGCGTGTTCTTAAACTAAGCGCTGCTTCATGCTTTCTTAAAATAATTGAAGGTTGGTTTTTTGAAATAGGTGGGGGAATACTGGATCTTGTTCTTGTTATACGTCACTTGAAACCCCCCTCTATGCTTTTATTAACTCAACTACATAATAAAACGATGGTGTCGAATATAAAATCTAACAGACAAAGATGGTGTAATACACTTGTATGTAAGGTACTATCTAACTAGACAATATGTTATTATCTTGTTCAAAAGAAATCCCAGTCACGTATGTACTTTTGTACTTTGTAGACTGTGTACGCATTATAGTGTACAATGTAGGTAGACTTATGTGGTCATATTTATTATTAGTTAGAAAAACTCTGTAGCCATAAATTTATTGGCTAATCTGTAGAGACCGGGGTCTACTACTTATTAGGTTAGTTATTGTTTAGTAGTTTAGATTAGTGGCCCCCGATCTCTACAGATTTACCAATTTATTTCGTTAAACTGTATTTCTTCTCTTTTTGAATAAGAGGGTAAGGCTTAGATAAATAAGTGTAAGGTAAGACCTCACCGTTCATAAAAGTAAGGTTCGAGGAAAACCTCGTAAATGGTTTACTTGGAACTTCATCCCCTCAAACGGCAAGATCTTTCTAAGAACCTAAGTCCAGTGAGCGGTGAGGTTTGAAGAGCTTGACCACCGTAAACGGTGTGGTTTTCTAAGAACCTAACTCCAGTGGACGGTGAGGTTTGAAGAGCTTGACCCCCGTAAACGGTGTGGTTTTCTAAGAACCTAACTCCAGTGGGCGGTGAGGTTTGAAGAGCATGACCCCCGTAAACGGTGTGGTTTTCTAAGAACCTAACTCCAGTCGGCGGTGAGGTTTGAAGAGCTTGACCCCCGTAAACGGTGTGGTTTCTAAGAACTAAGAACCTAACTCCAGTGGGTGGTGATGTTTGAAGAGCTTGACCCCCGTAAACGGTGTGGTTTTCTAAGAACTAAGAACCTAACTCCAGTGGGTGGTGATGTTTGAAGAGCTTGACCCCCGTGAACGGTGTGGTTTTCTAAGAACTAAGAACCTAACTCCAGTGGGTGGTGATGTTTGAAGAGCTTGACCCCCGGGCACTTGTTTAGATGGTTACTCCCTTTTAAGGGAGTAACCAATTCGTTTTTTTATTTATGTGACCTTGTTTAGTAGGTTACTCCCCTTTGTTGATTTTAGTTGGTTACTCCCTTTTTTGGTTACTCCCCTAATTTCTTGATTTGGCTATTTCTATTTTTAGTTATTATCAATTTTAATATTTAATACATTCTTACCCGGGGATGTAGAAAAGCATTGGGGCTTTTGTTGGGGTTAGAATAGGGGGAAAGAGAATATTCGCAAAGAATTTATGAAGGGAGTAACCATCTAAATTAGAACACCCCTTAGACTAATTCAGATGGTTACTCCCCTTTAATAATATTATTAAAGGGGAGTAACCATCTGAACAAGAATACCCCTTAGACTGATTCAGATAGTTACTCCCCTACACTAATAACAAGGGGAGAAGGGAGTAACCGTCTAAATAAGAAGACCCTTTAGATTAATTCAGATGGTTACTCCCTTTCAATAATACGTTAAAAGGGAGTAACTATCTGAATAAGATTGCCCATTAGACTAATTCAGATGGTTACTCCCCTACATTAATACCAAGGGGAGTAACCACCTAAATTAGGACACCCCTTACACTAATTCAGATGGTTACTCCCTTTTAATAATATTCTAAAAGGGAGTAACCATCTAAATAAGAATACCCCTTAGACTAATTCAGATATTTACTCCCTTTTGAAAAATTCCAAATGGAAAAACAAATTGAATTAGTCTAAGGTGTTTTATTAATAAGATTTAGATTTGGTATTGATGTTTTATGTTTGTTATGTGATTTTGTTTTTTTTCCGTCTTTGATCCTATTGCATCTCGTTCATACACAAACATAAAAAAATGATTATTATAGTATTTATAAACACATAAGGACTATGTTAGATTGATATATGGTTGGTTATAAGATTGTATGTTATTGTTATTCCCTTGGTCATATTTGTAATATTTTATGTATTTTTATTTTATATAGATTTTTGAGGCGTTTTTTATTTTTTTATGTCATGTCATGTCAAATTTTATTTTTTTAAAACTTTGACTTTTCAAATTTGGAAGTTGTCTGCGTTTAATTGTGTGATTTAAATTTATTCATATTTTTAAATAAAACTCAAATGGACGTGTTAATCGATTTAACCCTAAGAGATGTTTATAAATTAACCGAAGATAAATCTAATTGGGATCTTTACAAATTCTTACAGGGTAAGTTCTATTTATTTTAATATCTTTAGTTTTTTTTTTAATTTTACTATTGCGTGTTTAGTGTAACAGTAATATAGTATTGTATTGTATTCTTATCTGAGCGTTTATTGTTGCTTATAGGTATTGGTGTCTCAAAAAAATCGGGCATGCCAATAAAATGGATGTGGACGAGATATGAAACTTCGCCCACCAGTAGGAAGGCGACAGTATGGGACTTGGTGTTGTCCTAGAAAAAATTGTAGAAAAACATTAGGTGCACTGTCTGGGACTTTCTTTGAAGGAGCCAGATTGGGACTTGTAGAAATTTTTCATCTGAGTTTCTTATGGTGTTTGGGAATTTACACCTATGATGCAATTAAAAGTGAATTGAGAAGAAGTGATGGCACTAAAATTTCACAAGCAACTGTTGTAGATTATTGTAATTTTTTTAGGTAATTATGCTATTATATTATTATTATGTATTGTAATGATTATTATCCACGGTTAGAAAGAAATTATTATCAATTTTAAGATATCGACAAATCTTTCTAGTCAAAGGCTTTGTGGGAGGAAATCTCGTCGTTTATTGAGTAATTTTTTTTGTATCTTTATATATTTTTGAATATAAAAGCATATATTTGTTTTTCATTATTTCAACATTGTTTTATTCCATTATTGTGATAATAATTTCTTGGTTACTCCCTTTTGGTGAGTAACCAGGACTTGGTTACTCACTTTTGGGGAGTAACCAACAATGGGAGTAACCATCTAAACAAGTACCGACCCCCGTGAACGGTG
Source organism: Gerris lacustris (assembly GCA_951217055.1). Taxonomy (NCBI): domain Eukaryota; kingdom Metazoa; phylum Arthropoda; class Insecta; order Hemiptera; family Gerridae; genus Gerris; species Gerris lacustris. Next base: position 54,537,608 of record OX578284.1, on the reverse strand, counting down.
TGGTTTTCTAAGAACTAAGAACCTAACTCCAGTGGGTGGTGATGTTTGAAGAGCTTGACCCCCGTGAACGGTGTGGTTTCTAAGAACCTAAATCCAGTGGGCGGTGAGGTTTGAAGAGCTTGACCCCCGTAAACGGTGTGGTTTTCTAAGAACTAAGAACTAAACTCCAGTGGGTGGTGATGTTTGAAGAGCTTGACCCCCGTGAACGGTGTGGTTTCTAAGAACCTAAATCCAGTGGGCGGTGAGGTTTGAAGAGCTTGACCCCCGTAAACGGTGTGGTTTTCTAAGAACTAAGAACCTAACTCCAGTGAGTGGTGATGTTTGAAGAGCTTGACCCCCGTAAACGGTGTGGTTTCTAAGAACCTAAATCCAGTGGGCGGTGAGGTTTGAAGAGCTTGACCCCCGTAAACGGTGTGGTTATCTAAGAACTAAGAACCTAACTCCAGTGGGCCTGATGTTTGAAGAGTTTGACCCCCGTGAACGGTGTGGTTTCTAAGAACCTAAATCCAGTGGGCGGTGAGGTTTGAAGAGTTTGACCCCCGTGAACGGTGTGGTTTTCTAAGAACTAAGAACCTAACTCCAGTGGGTGGTGATGTTTGAAGAGCTTGACCCCCGTGAACGGTGTGGTTTCTAAGAACCTAAATCCAGTGGGCTGTGAGGTTTGAAGAGCTTGACCCCCGTAAACGGTGTGGTTTTCTAAGAACTAAGAACCTAACTCCAGTGGGCGGTGATGTTTGAAGAGTTTGACCCCCGTGAACGGTGTGGTTTTCTAAGAACTAAGAACCTAACTCCAGTGGGCGGTGATGTTTGAAGAGTTTGACCCCCGTGAACGGTGTGGTTTTCTAAGAACTAAGAACCTAACTCCAGTGGGCGGTGATGTTTGAAGAGTTTGACCCCCGTAAACGGTGTGGTTTTCTAAGAACTAAGAACCCTAACTCCAGTGGGTGGTGATGTTTGAAGAGCTTGACCCCCGTGAACGGTGTGGTTTCTAAGAACCTAAATCCAGTGGGCGGTGATGTTTGAAGAGTTTGACCCCCGTGAACGGTGTGGTTTTCTAAGAACTAAGAACCTAACTCCAGTGGGCGGTGATGTTTGAAGAGCTTGACCCCCGTGAACGGTGTGGTTTCTAAGAACCTAAATCCAGTGGGCGGTGAGGTTTGAAGAGTTTGACCCCCGTGAACGGTGTGGTTTTCTAAGAACCTAACTCCGGTTGGCGGTGAGGTTTGAAGAGCTTGACCCCCGTACGTAAACGGTGTGGTTTTCAAAGAACCTAACTCCAGTGGGCGGTGAGGTTTGAAGAGCTTGACCCTCGTGGACGGTGTGGTTTCTAAGAACCTAAATCCAGTGGGCGGTGAGGTTTGAAGAGTTTGACCCCCGTGAACGGTGTGGTTTTCTAAGAACCTAACTCCGGTTGGCGGTGAGGTTTGAAGAGCTTGACCCCCGTACGTAAACGGTGTGGTTTTCAAAGAACCTAACTCCAGTGGGCGGTGAGGTTTGAAGAGTTTGACCCCCGTGAACGGTGTGGTTTTCTAAGAACTAAGAACCTAACTCCAGTGGGCGGTGAGGTTGAAAGAGCTTGACCCCGTGAAAGGTGTGGTTTTCTAAAACCTCAGTGGCGTATCCAGCGGCTTGGTCTGGGGGGGGGGGCACAATCTAAGTCAGTTTAGATTCGGGGGGGGGGGGGTCGTAGTGGTAACAAGAAAAGGGAACTACTTCTTCAACATAACAGCTGCCCCCCCCCCCCCCCCCCCCCCAAAAAAAATGTACATCTTATAAACCAAAAAAATCTCCGCGCCCAGGTAACAACAACTGTTTTAGAAAGAATTCGTTGAAAATGTTATGCTGATGCTTACTGCAGTACAATATTTTACTGTAAGTCATGGGGACTTCGGACCCTTCAGACACCTCATCATAGGTCCGCCACTGCCTGTAAGATTAGCCTTTGGTTAGGTTTAAAGAGAGCTCTTTAATGTAGGCTTTAACTACGAAGAAATCGGAACCAATTCAAGAACTTTATACTAAAGGTAAATTATATTACTCTTACGTAGAAGGTATAGAAACGTAAATGTGAATAAATACCACGAGTAAGTTAACCTATAATCCACAATTTATAAGACATGTTTAACGCCTGTTGTGGGTCCATCAGCCTGATTAGAGAATAGTGTATACTGTAAAAAGTTTTAGAAATTTAGAATCAAAAGTGAAAATATCAAAGTTTAGGACATTTTAACGATTTTTCGGAAAAAATAATTTTCTTCTTCAAGGTTTAAAACAAGAATGGTGGTATTTACAAAATTCAGTGACCACTGTTTTGAAAAGCCGATAAATCCAAAACTTTGGACTTTAAATATTGACTTATCCTCGCTTCCTCAATTTCTTAATTAATTCACAGAGTTATAATAATTTCGGGTATTATGCACCACGCGGACGCCACACATGAGGTATGCATTGTTAATCCCGCAAAAGGCGGAAACTTCGGAGGTTAACCTAACTCCCGTGAACAGTAGCGTTTTCTTAACCCACGTGAACATCGGGGGTAAATTTCGGACTTTAAAGTCCTATTCGGAGAGAAAAAAAAAAATATACTGACCAGCGGTACTTTCTCATTGTATAAAATCACATGAAACTCTTTTTAGACCACAAGTTATAACGCAACAAATTTACGTTTAAATTTACTCCAGACTTCTGCGAAGCATTAGTTATTAACTTTTTTCACCCCTATCGACACTACTATAAATTAATTACAGGAAAGCTAAAGTTATCGGTCAATTGACAATTGATAGAAATTGTCATGCGGGTATTAATTAAATACTATAGATCTAGATTAGTTTTGAAAATTAGACTTCGGTTCCAGTGCAGCCATCTTAAACCGTTGGGGCATTAAATTAATATCCCTTATTTAGTATTTTTTAGCGCTTTATATTAAATATTTTTCGTAGTGACAGTTTAAATAAATAATAAAACACATATTCTCATTGATGTTCAAGAGTTTGAATTTTAATTTTTTTATCATTCAATTGATTAAGTTTTCATTTTTGTCAAAATTTACGAATATTCATGATATCCCAAGTGAAAATTCCAAGATTTTACTTGTTCGTTTTTCTTGTTTAACATTTTTTAAAAAAATAAATTATATATTTTAATTTTCTTAATTCTTTCGATCCGTTTGTCTATCGATTAAGGTTTATAGTGGTTTGAATAATGAAGGAACAAAAAGAAGATCTATCCCGTTTTTCTCTTCAGCTATTATCCATGCCGGATTTTATGAAAAGTCTTAAAATCGGAAGCGCAAGAGATGAAGGTCGAACGTCATACATAGGTAAATATATAATTATAAGATGACGTGGCTATTACATATGGTTAAGAAGAGACAAGTTTCACACTGATGATAACATCTAGTAGGTAAATATATAATTATAAAATGACGTGGCTATTACATATGGTTAAGAAGAGACAAGTTTCGCACTGATGATTACATCTAGTAGGTAAATATATAATTATAAGATGACGTGACTATTACATATGGTTAAGAAGAGACAAGTTTCAAATTGATGATTACATCTAGTAGGTAAATATATAATTATAAGATGACGTGGCTATTACAATTACATATGGTTAAGAATAGAGACAAGTTTCAAACTGATGATTACATCTAGTAGGTAAAAAATGATTAAAGAAGTTATACACACTGATGATTAAGAGGTTGATCCCATGTAATAACTTTTTTAAAGTAATAATTTTTAAAAAACCATTTTCTAGGGGCAGTAGAAAGATATGGTGATAAAACGTTGATCGGTAACTGGATAGACAGAAGAGAAGCGCCACCCCCAATCAGATTACCGATAAATTCGTCTTACAGAATTGATTATAAACCCATTGATCATGACCAGGCTAGGGATTCAAAAATAAGTAATTTTAACGTTTGTGATGACCAGTGGAATATTAATCAGGTATGTATCGCAAGTTCTTTGCATCAGTAATAGCATACTTCTTTAGTCAGATTATCAAATATACTATAAATACTATATTCAAATAATTTACAAAATAGATGCACCTTTCAAATTAATTTAGCACACAATTATAAATAAAAAGTTCTATAACTAAGGTATAGTAAAAAAAATATGTGTAAGGCTCTCACGCATTAGAAGTGAAACTTAAGTTCTAGAATGCATTGCTCTCTTTCATTTTTTGACGAATTTATTATTTCAGTATTAAGAAATGATTATGGGAAATTTAATCGAAAAAATAATATTGCTACGCTAAGGCAACCGCATTTATTCCAATAAAAATAAATGTTTGTTTTGATTTGCTGGTTTTTAAATAGATATAATACCATTAATCTATAAAAATGTTACACTTGGACGAGTCTCGAATCGCAAACTTCGTTACACGATTTCGCTATATAAAAAAATTCACTCTACCGCCGCCAAAGAAGTTTCACTTCAAAAATCACAAGGAAGTAATCGTATCCAAGTACTTTTTTAGGGTACGTAGATTATTAAGCATATATATTATTATTATATTATAAAACAACATTTATCCCCAGTAGGAAGAAAAAGTTATGATTTTGGATAAGTTTACTGTTTGTAAACATTCAGATGAAAACGCACCTTTAGTGTAGGTCAAAAACTTACGCCACTCTTTCAAATTTCAACTTTTTTAGCTTAAACTTAAACGCACATGTTTTTTTTAATCCACACTGTTATCTTCGTCTTCAGGGAATACCATTTGTAGATCTTATGAGAGAAGGACCCGCTGACGAGTACCAGAAGAACAATAGTACACTTTACGATCTAACTATTGGAAGAAGATGTCCAGAGTTGAACAGGACTCGCAAAGCAGCTGTAGTGAAAAAAATAACCGGACACAAACCTGAAAACGACTACACTCTTGAATACGTAATGCTTGAAATTTTACTAATAATATATTATATATATTTACTTAAAACAAATTAATCAATATAAGAAACAATCTTCATTTTAAATCATACAATATGAAAAACATAATAATAATAAGTGCATCGTCATGGTATAACCTTCTACTTCCATACCTTCAACACTGTCACTTATATATTTCTTAATAAAGATTTACTAATCAAACTAAAATACATATATATGTATATTAAATATATAATATATGTATATTATTAATATATTTGTAGAATATAAATTATTCTTATTATGGGGATGGTAAGCCTGGTGCACATTGAGGTGAGACGGGACTTGGGATCATAAAAATCCCAGTGTCCACCAAAATGAGTGGGACATAGCTGCTCTCCAGCGTAGTGGTTTGTTTTCAAATACATATTGCCACTCTGTCCCGTAGACGCGTTATAATATGCTTCAATAAACATATTGGAGCTAAAGTCAAAGAAATTACTAACCGATTAAAATGTTGGTATTTTAGATTTTATTATTTGATTAAAAGGAGCTTTTACCAAATAATATTAATTATTATTTGTTTCTCCGGTAGTTATTACTTCCTAACTCATACTATTTAAACACATTTTGTTCTATGATATTAAATTATTATTTAAAATGTTTCGTTAAAACCTATTTAATTTTTAGGGAAATTTAACTGATCACGGTGTTCGAAGGTTTAAAATGGCTGAATGGGCAAGTGAGCCAGCAACTATGAAACGTCTTCTGACATCGACTATGTACAGGGATGATTTTGTAGAGCATCCATTAGATAAAATCGATAAGTTGAGATCTCCTTTGAAGTAAGAGTCAACTCCTACCTTTGCTAGATTAAGGTATTTAGGATTAAGGGATTTAGATTTTCCTAAACACGACTCCAGGTTTAAGAATACTTTGCCCAGAGTGCAAAGTATGCACCTGAAACTCTTTGAATCCTAAACTAGTGCTGGAATTTTTGAACTTGCCTTGAAGCGAAAATCTAGCATGAACCGAACTTGCAAAACATTTAGTCTATTAGACCAACTATACAGGGTGTTTGGTCGAATATGTAACAAACGAAGAGGGCAAATTCAACATTCAACCCATCATTTGCAAAAAAAAACAAAAACACTATATATAAACCATGGTCAATTCTTCTGTACACCATTTGACGGTCGTTATTTTACCTATATTAACGGTCGTTATATTAAACTCACAGTCACAGCTATAACATGTCGTAGAGTCAACTTCTAACTTTGTTTTAATTGTTATTTGTTACGTTGTTGAAATTATGTTATGTTTCTTTAAACCAGTTAGTTTAGAGTTTAGTAGTAGAGCCACGGCAAAGTGACGATTCTAATTCTTATATAAATATTGACAAATTTTTATTTTACCGGCACGTCTATGCCCCGGAGTGGAGCAAAATATAGCCATTCTTAAGTTTTAAACACTCATCGTTTTATTACCCTTCACGACCCACATCCTACATCTTTAGTTTATCAGAGGGACAAAATAAAAAAAAAAAACTACATACATTTTCGAGTTTACCACATTTTTGCGACTTGCGCATGCGCATATTTAATTTTTAACTTCTATATATTTTTCCTGTGGTTGGGGTTGGGGTCAAAAAGTTGCATCATTGTTTCAAATTTCAGCACATTAGCTTAAACGGTTTGGGCCCTATGACCCAAAGAGCGACGGACGGACGGACACATCACCCTCGGCATTTGGGTTTTGAGAAGTATCTACAAAACCCTAAATACGATCTTTTAATTGGCTTCTTTTATAACCTGGCCGTTCGAAACTACAGGGTAGGGAAACAGCAACTCTTCCTCGGCGGCTCCCCGAGATAACAGGGTTGTCCAAAAGTCTCCCTTTTGACCTAGAGTGTATATTTTTGATAGCAGATTTAGATTCTACGGCGAAAAATAAAAATATTTTACATCAAACTTTTTTTTTATCTCCAATATTTTGCCCCCTATAGGGGGGCAAAGGTATAAAAATGGCAAATTTCAGCGCCTGGGGGCAAAATGGTGGTTGCCCCTATAGTACTCGAGTGGATGAATACACACTTCCCTTTACATGGTACAGATCCCTCAAGTTTCATTACTTCATTTCAAACAGTTTAGATTTTATAACGATCTAAGTGTTATATTTTTACTATTTCGGAAGGGTTATTTTGCTATTTTTGCCCCCCTGTAGGGGGCAAAATATTGGAGATAGAAAAAATAGTTCCAAGTAAAAGTTTATTATTTTTCACCGTAGAATCCAACTATGCTATCAAACAAATACATTCCAATTTGAAATTTTGAAGTTGGGTGGCCTGGGGGCAAAGTGGGTGGTTGCCCCTAGTGGGCGATTGCATGAAAACAAACTTCCCTTTCCATGGTAGAGATCCCCCAAGTTTAATTCATTTATCTCAAACCGTTCAAAAGTTAAGAGGGGGGGGGGGGGAGACTTTTGGACTACCCTACATTGTTATCTATATAGCCCTCCACAATTACATATTCGCTAGCTGTGAACCCACCTTAAAATATACAGTATGCATGATTGAATCTATAGGCACTAATTTGTATATTGTTAAGTTAATAAGCTATTTATGTTATTGTGTTGGCAGACTCTGCTCTTCGTCGTTTAATAGAATTCTTCTGGACAACCAAAACTTTAAACCGAGGGATTTACCATTTCGTTTTGTCTCGGAAGATTGCTCATATCCAGTGAAACCGAGAAAATTGATCAGTATTGTCCCAGAATTAGACTAATATATTATAAATAATAAACAATAAATTAAAATTTTGGTAAATCTGCACTATTTGGACCCCCTATTTCTAATCGTCAGATTTACTTTTATTTTTTTAAAAAACTGTTCCTTTTTACATTATAAAAATTAGTTGCAGCATCTCGATAAATTAAAATATATTTTTTTTAAATACCTTAAGTGCTACTTCCTAAAAATGAAGGAAGGTTATGGTCAGTTTAGGTTAAGGTTTGTACTTTTCGACCTAAACTAAGCATAACTTTTCTATATGTTCATCAGAAAGAGACACTTTACGTATTTTCTTAATGCAAAAATTACTGCATTTATCGAGATGCTGCAACCGGAATCGTTTTTATAATGTAAAAAGGAAGAGTTTAAAAAAAATTGCAAGTAAATAGGATAATTAGACATAGGTGGGCCAAATAATGCAAATATTTACCAAAATTTAAAATAATAAAATTCCTCAATTCTTCTTGTTAAATTATTACGCTTTTGCAGTTGTTATAATAACTAGGCATCGCGTGGCTCTATCATTGAAGCGAGCTTATTGCAATAAAATAGTGAATATTAAGAAGTGTATTAATCATGATGAATGCCATAGTTGAAGATAAGTGGAAGAGTGTAGTGTGGGGTAGAGTGGGGGTACTCGGTACAAAGCTCACCTTCCTAGATAAACCTATATAATTGAAGCGAGCGTAAGCGAGCTTCTTACATTTAACAAACAATGCATACTGTCTGTCTGTCTGACTGTCAGTAACGTTTACGTGTTCGACGATAACTTGAATAAAAGTTTACCGATTTAGTTTAAATTTGGTATACATGTTCCTTCTACTAACTACTAACGGCCAGGCTAAGTTCGTTGGACAGCGTTATCAGTCCAAGAGTTCGCGCGTAAAACTCGCATAAACGTGCACTTCAAATGCAAAATTGAAATTTCAGGACGGGAAAATAAGATTCTATCATCACCTATATTCGATGGGGCGAACATTTTTTTCACATAACATTTTTTAGTAAAACCAATATAGCGACACCGCTATGAATTAATATATTAGATTAAACTATTCAGATTTTTTTTTTTTTTTATTAGGCCTCTGAAATAGTACATTACGCGTTGAGTGCGGAAAGTAGCATTTTGCATGCGAGTGTGGAGTTTGCACCCGAGCGACAGCGAGGGTCGTAAAACCACACGAGCAATGCAAAATACCGTTTTCGCACGAGTTGCGTACCGTACTTTATCTACTACAAGCATTCGCCCCGCGCTTCGCGCGGCGTTCATGCTTGCTATCAGTGGCTGTATATTATTACTGTTTTATATCTATTACTATCATATTGGTTAATTGAGTAGGCCAATTCATTAATTATAATACTTTATACTTAATTATTTGTTCAGCTTAATATAGAAAATGAAAATGGCTTAACTTAAATTTAAATAAATTACTAGAAAATGGGTCCTCCCGAAAAATCGCAGGACTTTTTCCAAAATGATTATAAAATGAGGATAAAATTTAACTCCGCCTTCCTTAAAAGGAATTTCCTCGCCATCCAGAGGAAACATATTATAGCTAGGCCACACCTAAAACTAAAACGTAATCCAAAAAACAAACTATGCTACACAAAATACTATTAACTATGTAGTAATGGACCGTAAACAATATTCCGTGTATAAGCAATTCCATCTGTAGCCCTCTTAGGTGGTACCAAAACTTGTATGAAGGAGCTACTTCTTACTACGACGTACATTGGCCGGGGCTAAAGCATGTTTCTGATATCAACACCAACAAAAGATGTTTGGCCCCGGGATTTATTTCTAATGAACTCTGATAATTTATAATATATAACCAAGATGGTTTTCTAACGTGAATGAAATATTTAGATACTTATTTCAGATATGTCTTAAAATATTAGAGATATTGCTGGCTATTAAAAAGTACTTCAGAAGGATATACGAAATCATTAAGGTCATTTAAATCTGTTACATATGCAACTCCATTAAGATATATTATTACGTACGTCACTTCGTATACAATTTCTTACTCTTTCTAAAGAATGAGGAACCATCTTTAATTTTTAATCAGTGGCTGTATTACTACTATTGTATACCAATTTACTATCATATTGTTCAATTGAGTAGGCCATTTCATCAAATATAATACTTTATAATTTGAGATTCACACAAACAAAAAATTATTTTTTTACTCTGGGATTTATTTATTGTCATCGAGTAAACTAATTTTAGGGGGAACTTTCTATCCATAATTTCCACACCTCTATTTCTTCCGACTTCAAATTTAAAGTTATTATTGGAATAAATATTGTTTCCTCCGAAGATGATTTTTCCAACTTGAATAAAATATTTAGATATCTTAACTATGATTAATTTAGTTCCATTAACTAATGAATTGATTAATTAAATTTATATACCTTTAGAACGAACTTTATAATCAATATTTGTTTATATTTCTTTATACTTGTTTTGAACTATACAATATAACTATATAGTAATAATAAATATATCTATTATTATAAGCTTATAAAAATAATTATTTGTTAAAAAGTGAATATGAAGTAATTTATGAAATTTTTAATTTGTTTGTTCTTTATAAATACTAATTTTTCTCAGCAAAAACGACAAATTTACAGAATATTTGGAATTATAAATACCCGATTTAATAGCATTAGTGTGAGGTTCAAGCGCCCGAATCGAAAATTAAATCAGACACAGACAATAATTGATCACGCCATGAGAGCCCCAAGTCAAAAATTTAACAAACATTGATCAAATTTACTTTATTTCAGGTAGAATCGATGGTCGTAACCGTGAGGTTCATTCATGCCAGGAATCGCTGGCTGTGTCTCAGTGTTAATATATTAGAGTAAATTGTAGGCCCTGTCATGAAATACATTTCATTATATTTGATTAGTTTTATTACAGAATAATAAAAATAAAGATAGAACCTTCATCAATTTATTTTATTATTTATTAGTACTCGAGATTAATTGAAACATAAGTAGTTAAAGTCATGGAGAAATAATAATTGTATATATAAATTTAGCTACATCATATAAATAAAGAAAACAATGTCGTCGAAATAATTTGCCATACACACAACTAAACTATAAATGGCCCTAAATAAATTTAAACATTCATTTAAATATAGTAAAACATTCATTTTAAATAAAGTAAAACATTCATTTAAATAAACTGAAATATAAACTTAATATAGAATTTAACAAACTGTAAATCAGTTCATTCTAGTAATAATAAGGTGATAATAAAACAATTTAAAAAAGTAAAACATTTATTTAAATAAAGTAAAAAAATCATTTAAATAAACATAAAAAAATTATTTAAATAAAGTAAAAAATCATTTAAATAAACAAACATTCATTTAAATAAAACATACATTTAAATGAAGTAAAATATTCATTTAAATGAAGTAAAATATTCATTAAAATAAAGTAAAATATTAAATAAATTAATATAGAATTTAACAACCTATTAAAAACAATTCTAATAACAATAGTATAGTAATAAAAACAATTAAACAAATAAGAATAAAATTATACCTTAATAAATGTCGGTAGTATAACAAAAGATGTGGAGAGTAGAAGTGCACACCACGGCTGGGCACGTAAGACTGGTCAGGGAGACTGACGGAGAAAGAGAGGGGGCATATGTTTACAAAGTGTGTTTTCGCGGAAACTATTTGTATTTATTATCTTTTACCTAGCGAACAACATAATTTATTATTCAATATTTGTTTATATTTATTTATTCTTGTTTTTAACTATAACATAATAATAATAAATATGCTTATAAAAATGATTATTTATTAAAAACGTAAACATGACGTTATTTACGTAATTATAAATTCGTTTTTTCTTTATAAATACTCATTTTTCTCGGCAGAAAATACAAATAATTTAAATAATAAATACTCGTTTTAAAGAGCATTAGTGTGGGGTTTAAATACCCCAATCGAAAATTAAATCGGCCAATAATTGCGAACGCCATGAGAGCTCAAAGTAAAAAATTTGACCAAAAATGATCAAATTTACTCGATTTAAGGTAGAACCGTTGTTCGTACGACAAAAAGTCATAGGAACAAATTTGTAGATCTTATAAAATCAGTTACCGCTAGTGCTATCCGCTTTTCGATAGGGCTTACCGTTTAGCCGCAATAGCCCTTCGAAGAAAACCTTCAATTTGCGTCCACCATTTTTATTTATTTAAGGGGGGTAAAAATAATTTTTTTCAACTTTTCAGATTTTTCTAGTCGGTTTGGGCCGATTTGGGACCAAACGCAAAAAAACGCGAGTCTCTAGGTGGTCGGGAAGTGCCGAAACATTTTGATAACCCTATCAGCTGATTAGCCACTTTATATATATAAAAATAATAAAATAATAATAATAATTATTATATTTAAATAATAAATACAGAAAAAAATGAACTTCCTGTATGCAAGTTCGTATTTTTCTTTTGATTAAGATGGCATTAATTCAATAGTTGTATTTTGTACCGAATTACTTATTTCGGGAGGCGTATTATTCTCCTCATTTTCGTCATAATGACATAAATCAAATCAATCATTTTTTTCACTGAAAACTCGATATAAACAGTTATTTTAATTAAACAAATAGCAAATTAATTTTGTTAAATGTAAACAAACTCGCTAATCGTGCGTTAAGGTGAAGAATTCTTCTATTTTTACCGCACTAGGGCGGAAAAAAGAGGAATTATGAAACGCGCATGCGCAATGAATACAAGTACGTAAAGAATAACTTTCTACGCATCTAAACAGAGATACAATGCTTACATTTCGCATCAATCGTAGATAAAATACAATATAAGTGAACATTACGTAAATTTCGGTTACTGATTAGGATCTATTTCATTGCCCTGCTACCTGCTAGCGAATCGCTGTCTTCTGAATAAATTGATCAGTCAGCTTTTTTATCCTTACTCTTACCAACGTAAAAAAAAAATAATAATAAAAACTAATTATAGTAGTTAGAAACTTTCATGATAATTTTTACACTTAACAACTTTAAAACTTTGAACTATCATTTTTGCATTACATGTATGTATTGCAGAGCTAGTATAAATTACGAAATGAAGGCTGAGAATATTAATATTAGTTAGTGAGGGGGCGTGGCCTATTTTAATATCAGAAACTGCAGCGCTTTTTATTTGATGCTCTCCGTGCTAAATTCTACGAACATGATTCATTCTTTGATAAAGATAGAGGGTGTTGACATTATTATTATTATCTAAATTTCGAGTATTTTAAGAAAAACCTTCGGACTTAATTGTTAATCTATACAAATTAGTGGCATTTTTTTTGTGATCATTAATAATAAGTTGTGAATAAGATTTTTGAGTTCATTTTGGATATTTTTTGTGGTAATCTGAACAGGATTTTTCGGATTACGCAACCAGGAAAGTAAGTGTGTTTTGTTAAGTATTGTTTTTTTGATATTATTTTGCACTTATTTGAACCTATTTTTTTAAAAAATGAACCGTTTATTTGGCCGGAAGAAGGCTACCGAGCCTCCACCAGATATGAATGATATCATATCTGGCGTAGACAGTAAAGCAGACAACATAGAAACTAAAATAACGAAATTGGACGGTGAATTGAAAAAATGTAAAGATCAAATGGCACGTATGAGAGAAGGTCCGGCGAAAAATGCGGTCAAACAAAAAGCCTTACGCATTTTAAAACAGAGGAAAATGTACGAACAACAAGCTGGTAATCTAAGACAGCAAGCTTTCAATATGGAACAAGCTAGTTTCGCCGTCCAATCTTTAAAAGACACGCAATCAACTGTTATCGCTATGAAAACGGGTGTTAAGTCAATGCAACAAGAGTTCAAGAAGATCAACATTGATCAAATTGAAGATCTACAAGACGATATGGCCGATATGTTAGAGATGAACGAAGAAGTTCAAGAAGCTCTCGGTAGAACTTACGGTGTTCCTGACGTAGATGAAGATGAACTACAAGCGGAACTTGATGCTCTAGGTGATGAAATAGCACTCGACGACGATACATCTTACTTAGACGATGCTGCTAAAGCACCTGCTGCACCCTCTTCAATACCTTCAGCATCTCTCACCAACAGAAACAAAGACGGAGTGGAAGTAGACGAGTTTGGACTACCGCAGATAGCTCAGTGATTTAAAATAATTCGGAATAATAACCACGACATGCCTTACATAAATTATCTAATGTGAAAACCGACTGTAAATAGAATCTTATTGCAAAAATCTGCTTCATATTAAGTATAACGAATAATGATAATAATTGTCTTATTATTTATTAAGGAAATCAATATATTTGAAGGGTGAGCATTATTTAGTAGTTTGTGTAATTTATATACGCAAATAACTTTATAATAAAATATTCTATTGCCAATTTATGTAAAGAAGAAATAAGTAAGTAGAGCAACATAATTAACAAACAAATACTACGTTCATTCATCGTTTTGGAAACGGTTTTGAAAACGATCCGCTAGTTCAATACACTGTGTGAATGGAGAATGACAAATCGTGACTGTTCAAATTCTCTCTACTAAAATTAGGTTGATTGGAACGGGGGATCGTTTTCACAACATATCGAGAAGGGGATTGAGATATCAGGTTCCTAACCCGCCTTTTTAGTTGTTTGTTTTCATAAAGCTGAAAAAAACAAAATAAAAAAAAACGTGTTGGAACACAAGTTAATACTATAAAGAATCTTTAAAAATGATTTAATAACTTGTAAGTAAGAAATTTTAAAATTCTTTTAAAGTTATACTGGTGACATCACTGTTATGAGATATCAAAAAATAGTGTTTCGATCGCGCGATTTTGTGAACATGTATCGTTTTTAAAAATGAATCGGGTCCAAAACGCTGTCATAACGATGTATGAATGTAGTTATAATAACAAGGTAGGTCAGAAATACAGGTCTAGGTAGATTTAAAACTTACAGCATTAGAGGATTACAAGCCAGGGAGATAATGAGAAAACTACTGAGTGGAATTGGTGGCAGTGGTTTTTTATTTGAGGGGTTATGGGCCCACGTTCAGTCATTTTGCACTACACCAAGTCTTTTCAACTTGGCAATAAAGTAAATACAGGTTTTTCAATTATTAGTTTAGGTAACTGTTATCGTCATGAATTTTAAGTGTTGGTTTACTAAATGATGGGAGAAATAGACAAATTATTTAATATACAATGGTTATAATAGTTGTACAATTGGCTGCAAATATGGTCAATATTTTCACATATCAATATTTGCCGGCAGAAGTTGATATGTTTGTCAAACGTTAAACCTTGTACGAAGACTAGCCCATTCACAATGAAGCATGTTTTACAACATGCATGGGGCCCTTATAGGACCTACCTCATATTCTTTTTTCTATCGATTCTGTTTTATTACAACTCAATCTATATTATTTATGTACATTTATTGTTTTATTTTTAAAAACAAAACTTAAACTTCACTCTAAACATGTCAATTTAACACCTGAAAGATACAATATGCTCCTACTACTGAAAAATATCAAAGGAAACGAGGTAATTATTAAGCAACTATAAAAACTAGGTGTGCAATGCAGTTGTCTGCCTGCAATATTGAGCTGAGCGTACATTTTAATCTCAAATTATATTCATGCGTTAAAATTCATATTACATTAATTTGTTTGCATCACGCCATCAGCTGATCGGATATATTAAACAGCTGATAGTTAACAATAAACATTTGTATTTATAAACAACTGAAATCGGATCAAAAATAGTAATATTTCTAATTTTTAATTGAAAAGCATTTATTTCCGTTTTTTTCTACCCCCCTCTTAAATGAAAATAAGACAAAAATGAAGATAACAACAATAACTGTACTTTTAAAGAGCTTTCCAACGACATGCATCATGAAGGGCTTTTACTATTTTTTTTGTGTAGATTGGTTCAGCCATTCAGGAGGAGTATGGGTCCAACCAAATGCAAAGTGTAGTATAAGAGCTTTGCTTTGCTCAGCTCAATAAGATAAATTCACTACACACTGAATAAATTCAGTATCAGTTATTGTTGTTGAACGGTAGTCTGTCATTAGTTAACTATCTCACCATGATGCTCACCTTTCAAGACCATTCTTTTTTGTAAACAAATTGTTTTAACTATTTTCCTAAAGCACAATCAATTTGCTTATTGCTAAAATGTACTTTTTCTTAAGAGTAGATAGTAGACTAGTGATTAATAGTACCAACATCGTCCCTACCCTAGGAAACTTGTGGAGTCTGCGTTTTGTCAATTGTTCAGTGGAGCCAAACAATTTAAGACTACCTGTGAACATTGTGGTATATTAATTTATTTACAGATGTAGCGCAAACATTAATATGAAAAAACCTATTTTTTAATGGGTATCGAAGTTCTTTCTTCTGAAAAATCGACAAGACGCAGTTTTGTAAGATTATCAGGGACGAACAATATTTGAATGTTTTTACCCTAATACTATTATAAATTTAATTTTTAAGTTTTAGGTAGTATTCATACTACGGAAAGTTTAATTTAAATCAAATTATAATTATTATTAACAAAGGGAGACAGACAGAGAAAAATAGACTCCAGCGCCGGGACTTGAACCACGGGCTTCTATATTTCCAGTATTGCGCTCTACCAACTGAGCTACACTGGAGAATAATTTCCTCTGTCAGTAATGTTACCTAGTCCTGAATTAAGCTTTCAATTTTCCACAAGTCACAAGTGATACTTCTCGGTCTAGTTCTATTGTCGTTAATGTTGACTTCTAGACTTGTGGAAAATTGAAAGCTTAATTCAGGACTAGGTAACATTACTGACAGAGGAAATTATTCTCCAGTGTAGCTCAGTTGGTAGAGCGCTATACTGGAAATATAGAGGCCCGTAGTTCAAGTCCCGGCGCTGGAGTCTATTTTTCTCTGTCTGTGTCCCTTTGTTAATAATAATTATAATTTGATTCTAATACTATTATTTCCAACAAATACCAATTTTAAACTTATATTTTTAATCAACACCTACAGTTAATTTATTTTAATTTATTATTTGCTGGTAACTTCACTTTTTTTCAAATTCTAAATATAAAATATTGTAAAGATGTTTTCAAATAATTGACAAAGAAGTAGATAAATTTCTCGGAAGGAAGCTAGTGGCGTAGCTAGGGCATTGGGGGCCCTCCGAAAGAACTTTTTGGGGGCCCCATGCCAAAAAAAATTGATGAGAAAAAAAAGAACTTGTCGTTGATTTGGGCCCCCCCCCCCCCACGCAATGCGGGCCCATAGTTACGCCAATAAAAGAAGCTTATGAAAGCTTCTGATTCTTTTCTTGCGGTTTCACAGAAAAAATGATTATTGACTTTTATTCTTCTTGAAAAAGTGAAAATGTTAACGGCAACATCTTCAATATATAAACATTTCTCAAACTGTTGTTATGGCGACAACAAAACCACCAGCAAAAGTATTATGTTTTTCATTAGTAATCTAAAATATAAAATTGGAAAAGGAGAAAAAACTGCAAGAGATTATAATATATTCAGAATATAATTCCTCATTTTGGTTTGTATTTTTTTTTTTTTTTTTTTTTTTTTTTTTTTGAGAGCTATTTTTTATACATTTTTAAAAAGTCTGCATTTATATCTAAATTTTTTTATGCGGGCAATTTTTAAATTTAATTTTTTCTTTTTGCTTTACTTATACTCTATGTGTAATCTACTGTTGATTATCATACACTATTATTTTTATTTTTCAGTTTAGTATTATTATTATTATTTAATCTACTATCTGTTTACTGTTTGCCTAAACTATATGGTTTGTGATATTTATATATGTGTTTTTTAGTGTTATGTTAATTTAAAGGAATGTTAATATTTTATACTAGCTTTAAGATTACTAAGGAAAAAAAAAAAATGTTTAACATAGTTTTTTTTTCATAAGTTGCTTTAGTATTTTCATTCTTGTTTGTACTAAAAGATTTTGTTTTTTTAAAAAAATGATTTAACTATTATTCATGTAATCTAATTTATCTGTTGTTCTTTACAAAAAATATATATTTTTATTTGCAATATATTGTAGGTTTAAAAATACAAAAAAAGAAAGAAAAGAAAAAAAGAGGTGTTTTATGTTATCCTAGTGTCATTATTTTAGTAATTGTGGCCTGTTTGGATGACAAAATACATATATTTTCCCTCTTTAGTACCTATTACAGTTGAGCCATAGGGTACGTAAGCCTTTCAAACTATACATTACAGCATCAGATCATGATACCAACATGATAAATATGACTTTTTAATTATCGTTCTAGGAAGTTAGGATTTAGCAGGAGGTCGATAGGTTTTCATTTATAGTACAATATTTTGACGATAGGTGAGCTGAAGTTTATATGAACGATATGACACAATGTGATGCTCTTGAATATCGTGCCAGGAAGTTACAATATAATAGGAGGTAGATTGGTTATAACTTGTATTTATTGTAGTATTATATTTTGCAGATCGGAGTTCTAAATTTTATATAAAACGATGTCAGAGCTCCTTGTGGACCAAAGGGTAATCAAAATGGAATAATGTTTCATAATTTCGCACCTTATCCATCTACTATATCAATTAGACAAATGTATATGGGTTTTCTCCACTTCACGGGAAGGCATTGAAATGTTGATAAGTAGATTCAATGCCCAATAACATATCGATATACATCTATGTTTTTCCATGAAATGGAATACCAAAGATAAATCACTCTAGTTAAAATTCAAATAATTAAAACATGTATTTTATGACTCTACACGTCACGCATTCTTAGCCTGTTCAGACAATATAAACATCCTACTATGTACATACATAATTTGTTTTTCTGGCGACTGTGGTGGTCAAGGTCAACAAATCCAGCTGAATGCGAGCAGCACGATTGGTGCCGGATTATAGAATGTGCCAAAATGTAAAATGCCGGGTTAAAGAGAGTCTACTGCACCTAATTTATGTGGAATAAATTCTGGTTTGGCTTCAGTCCTTACCTGATTACCAGTTTGCAATGGATTTTATAAATTGACAAAGTAAAAGAAAGCTAAAACAATATTCTCTGAGTAGAGATTAACCCATTTTATCAATCAAACAATATATCCCACCCATCTGGGAATTGAACCCATATTTGAACAAGTATTCTTATTAAGACAGTATAGAGATCAACTAAAACCAACATTTCAATCATGGAATGTGTGGCAGCAGCCACCTGTTAACCATAAATTCGCACATGAGCACCTTTTCTTGTATTTAATAAACTCGAGGTTGGGAGAGATATCTCCACTTCCGGTACTTAGGGAGTTGTAAGAGGGGCCCCTGTTCCCCTACTTGGAGGCACCCGCCTGGCTTGTTCAGTGACTCTGCTGTTAACCATCTCGTCCACCGAGAGCTTGAGCTTGGCTGGTGATACGGCTTCACTCTTCTTCCCGCTGAACCCCCCATGGGCAGCGGGATATCCTGCAGTGCCTACTGCAGTTATATCCTGCAGTGCCTACTGCATTCCTTCCTCAAACCCTGTACTTCAGTTTAAACACGCAATCTAGTTCAGGCCCTTTTGATAACACTTAGTCTAACTATCCGTGGCCAACAAATGTAACATTTCAAGATTTTGATTCTTGTTGAGAATGTTATTAGAAAAAAAAGGTGAACGGAAGGAAAATATTCAGTTACCCCTTAATATTCATATTATCTTAACATAAAAATATCTTTATTGGCTTTATTTTATAAAACATGCAATATAAAGGCTGATTTCTTATTGGTTGGTGCCTAACTGTATTGAGAACTCAGTTCTTAAACCATTGAATGTGGTTGGATCCATGCCTCAACCCATTGAATGTGGTTGGATCCATGCCTCAACCCATTGAATGTGGTTGGATCCATGCCTCAACCCATTGAATGTGGTTGGATCCATGCCTCAACCCATTGAATGTGGTTGGATCCATGCCTCAACCCATTGAATGTGGTTGGATCTATGCCGTGTTAAGGCTGCTGGCGGTTGGATCCAAGCACACCCTTCTGGTTGGTACTCCGCATACAGCAAATTTTGCTGTATGCGAATACAGCAAAAAAAAAAAAATATGTTGATCCCCTGTGCGGGCCTGTCGGAGCCTTTCAAGATGGTTCTACTTGAGGCACGGAGAATAGAGCTACTGAGGGCTGAAAGGGAGGGCTTGGATCCACCCGCCAGGCGCGTTAGCACGGCATGGATCCACCCCCATTAAATGGGTTAAGTACCTTTATGTACGATGCAGGTGGTTAGCACAAAGATAGGTGTATAATAAGAAGTATGTCCTTGTGTAATCTTGTCAAGTATTACCACCAAAAAGATCTCACAAATCAGTAATTTTAACATGTTGATGGCAAACCACATTCCAAGAATATGGTGCTGGTCAGGCCTATGGGGCGGATCACATTCTGGGAATGTGCCCTCCCAACTACACTTCTATCAATTTTATTATACCCAGGTCCACAGTTCAGATTCTTTCTAACTAATTAGAGCACTTCTTAGGGGAGTAACAATCTAAAGTGTGTATGAAATGTTCTTCTTTAGGCTCCTATAATAAAATCAGAAGTGTGATATTCCTTTGTCCTAAAGTACATTGGACTAAACATCCCTTTGTCTTAATAGTTATTTAGACAAAGGAAAGTATAAATAATTATACACATTTATATTCTAAAAAAACACAGGGGAGTAACAATCTAAAGAAGTTCACCAGTCAGCCCAGTTTAGCCCATGTGTATGTGTGGTTCTATACATCTATTCCACTCTCTCCTAAATTTTTTTTTGTTCTTCAGGTATTTAAAGTTAATTTTTGTTTTATTTCCCAACCTCTGCATAGTATTGCCAAGCAATTGTTCTTACACCATCTAACTAATCTAATTTTTCAACAATCTAATGTAGAATGCAGATGTATTTTATCTAAATGTGAAGACTTTGGTTCTAGGGAAAAGCGCTTTAAAAATATCGATGTTGTCAATCCCATTTATTCTGGTGCTTTTTTCCACTGTCAAAAAAAGAAAAAAAAATTGGAAAGGGGAAATTGTAAATACAAATGTAATCAGATTTTTCATTTTGTTTTCTATTCAATACATCAATTTGTTGAAGGATTGCTTACAAAGAGTAAACAAAAAATATATAATATACATTCATGTTCTTTGAGATTTATTAAGAGAACCTGTGCCAAAAATAATCCAATTTATTTCCGACATTTTTGTGTTTCAATACAGTTTAATCTACCCATCAAAACAAAATAGCATCTATTAAAAAAATATGTAGTTTATAAAAGTAATAAAATTTTTTTATTGTTATCGTTTATTTTATATACATGTATGTATTTAATTAATAATTATAATTTGTTGAACAAAAAAAGACAAAACTATTTTCATTGACATAAAATAGTGTTTTAATTTTTAAGAGTCCAAGGTAAGGAATCTCCCCTACATCTAGCATAATAAAACATGTTTTTAACAAGCCAATATAAACGATATTCATATTGAAATAAAGGAGCATTTATTTTTGATGGATAGCATAAATGAGGAGCCTAGTATCTAAAACAGACCTTATAGAGTTTTGGCTGCTGTATCAGATTCTGCTATCCACTTCAACCACAAATGGGGTTTAAATACAATATTTTCAGTTTTCAACTCATAATATAATATTTTCGGCACTTCTTTAGATTGTTAGTCCTCTTATAAAAAAAAAACAGTGGGGAGTAATAATCTAAAGAAGGTGAACGGAATGTTCTTCTTTAGACAATTACTCCTCTTATCAAAACAGAAGTGTGATATTACTTTGTCCCAAAGTGACCACATTGGACTTAACATCCCTTTTTCTTAATCATTTAGTCAAAGTCATACTTATTCTAAAACAATATAAGGGGAGTAACAATCTAAAAAAGTACCATATTTTCAACTCGACAAGTATTATGCTTATAAAGTGGACATTTCCAACAAGAGCTAATCAGGATGCTGCATTCTAGCTAAATCATTTCAATGTTGCTAAAAATCAGTGTGCAAGTTGGCTTCAAAATCAGACTTTGAACTCAATATTGCTGCTAAAATATCAAATGAAGCCAAGTTTTCAGAACATCTAACTAGATTTAAGTCTATAAATGATCACAAACAATAGCATTAGCACCAGCAGATTTTGAGCTACACTTTTTAGGCCCTTCTGCAAAATTTTGAAAAAATGGTTAAGTCCGTCTTTAATACAAAGCTCCTCAAATAGAACAAATATGTCAAATAAGTTAAAAAATATTTTATACAATCCCTCTTCATTACCTTAATTCTTCTTTTTGTTGAATTAGGATGAATTTTACAAAAACAAAACAATAAAAGAAAATAGCGATAATCATAACAATTTTTTTTTTCTTCTTTCATTCTTTTATACAAATAATTATAAAAAAAAATGTATATATTCGTTCTTAACAAATTATATTGCTTTACACTTCTACAAAAAAAAAAAATAATAATAATAAAATACAATAAAAAAAAGAGCAGATTTTCTTAAAAAATCATCAGAAAACTATACAAGATAATAAAACTTCACTATGCAAATTTTTTCCGATGGCCTTTAGAAGGTTTAAGCAATTGTATATTAATAAAGATATTTCTTTCCATTACATAATTTTTTTAACATTTAACAATAATTATAAATTAAAAAAATAAAAATAATTAAAACATAAAAATATTTACAATAAACAAGATTCATTTTTTTTTATAAATTATATATTTGCAATTAGTTTAATTTTTTTTAAACTTTACTTTTATTTACAATATGGTTGATTTTTTTATTAAGTAATTAATTTGAGGGCATCTTTAATTTCATTACATTTTTTTTTTTTTTTTTTTTTCAAAATTGATATAATCTGAGGTAATAAACATTTATTTTTATTTATACATATCCACACAAAAAAAACATTATAAGGATTTTTCGGTGGTTTCAGAGTAAATCCATTAGAGATGGACTCAATTTAAAAAAAAAAAAAAAAAAAACAGAAAAAGGAATTTTAATATATTTACAAAATTAAATATTAATTAGAACAATTAAAAATAAAAAAATAAAATTATAAAATAGTGGAAAGCAAAGGAATTGATCCACATCAGTACAATATTTTAAATTATCGTTTATTTTTAGTGTTTTTATTATTAATTTGGAATCTTAAAAAAAATATTATTGCCTCATATGAGTATATAAAACAGAATTATACATTTATTAAATAATTTTTTGATAAAGAGTTAAACTGAATATGGAGAAATTAATTAATTAATTTTATATTTGATTAAGAAAGATAATGGTACATGGGAGTAGGGAAACATCTATACGTTTTGATATTACGATATAAGTGAAATTTATAAGAAATTATAAAGCTAGCAGTTAGTTCTATTTATTCATTAGAATCTTATAATTTTATCATTTAAGGAGGGTAGTTCAAATAAGAAAAAGTAGGTTGATTGATATTTTCTTATCAGTGATATGAAATTTTACCAAAATCATAGCAAGCAGTAAATAGATAACTAGTTATACAACACATCAAGACATAGTATTTAATAAGTTATTCTTTAGTAGTAACAAACCAGAAATTGAGAGAAGATAAGAATGATTTTTCTACACCAAATATAAGTAAAGTTGTGATAAGTAAAGTTATTATAAGATAATACTCCAAATAATTTAGTGTAAGAGCGAGTAAATATAGAAATTTTAGAATACAGTGATACCCCGACTTACGTAAATTCGGAGCTACGTAACACCCGAAACTGCTCCTAAAAGTGATAAGGGAGTTGATACTGAAACTTTGAAATTCTCATGTGATAATAGCACCCAAATTTGATATGAAGATGCGCCCGCAGCATGTCAAAGTGAATTTATATCTAATTTGTTGTGAAATAACAAAAAAAGTTGATATTTAGTGAATAATGTATTACAACTAAGTGCATTTCTCGACTTATGGTATACTTAGCAGTCCCCCCTATTATGTAAGTCCCGGGTATTACTGTAATTGTAAGTGGTGCATACAACTTTGTTCCACCTGGTAAATGGTAGCTTCAGTCATATTTCCTACAAAATCATTTTTGAGTGCCGGGCATTGCCATATGCTATGATTTTACGAATTCATGGGTTATTCTCTCGTAATCATGTGCAAAAAAAAAAAAAAAAAAATGTATTAATGTGCATAGAACTCTGTTTGGAATGGGAGTGAATTGTCCTCTTCATCATAAATGGGAATGAATAGTGATCTCCTTAACATTATAAAATGAATAGGATGATCACTTTTTGTTCATACACACTTGATATTCCCGGTAGAAGCAAAACACCTCTCACAACCACTTGATTTTCTTTTACTGTATTTAGAATAAATCATTTTTCCCGTACAACATTAAACTGAAAGATAATAGACTGTGGTGTGACAATATACTATGATATTCAAGGCATGTGTGTAAAAAAATCATATTTGTTGAAAAAAAAAAAAAAAAAAAAAAAAAAAAAAAAAAAATTAAAAATCAGTACAGTGTCTACCACAATTATTAAAAATATATGAATATATAAGACCAATTTTTTATAAGAATACAAAAAAATAAAACAATAAGTTATACTTCCTAAACTCTGTCATCTTCAGTTGCCTGATTTACAAAAACTGCGTTGATTATCTAATTTTAACAAGGAACTGGGGGAAAATTTATAGGAACTGGGGAAAAATATGGGAGGAACAGGGGGAAAATATCCCCACCAACAAATTTCCCCCACTTCCTAGTTCAAATTAGAAAATCGAATGAGAATTGATCAGTTAATGGACATGACAAGATTACATCCGTTGTTTATCGGTGAGCAAATAATGGCGATAACATCATTTTTTTCATTGATGAAGTTTTCCATTCAGAATTATTAAAAAAAAAACCCTAAATTATTTATCCATTTAAACAAAGTTATAAAATAGCTTGATATTATCAGTAATTTCAATGCAGTAAATAGATAATATCACAGAAATCCCAGTTTTTAAGCAGAGGTTTTCAACTCTGCAACAATTCAGTGTAATTCATTAAAAATATATGGCAAAATATCTCTATCAAGTAATCTTTATAGAGTCTACTCACTATTTCTTCCAAGAACAAAATAGTGATGTAGAATTAAGGAAATTTCTTTCATATCTCTTAAGAGAATATCACAGTGAGTAATAAGTGTTTATGCAGATGTGTTTAACTAATCAGCACTATTCAGTACTACACACTTAAAATGTATGGCAAAACATCATTCTTAAAGCAGACACTTTAAAGCCCTGCCAAGAGAGATTTCAAAATCAGTCACTATTCACTATGTGATAAAATAGTGATGTAGAATTTTAGAAACTTCTTTCATGGTATCTCTAAAGAATTCTATCAAGGAATCTACTCACTCTTTCTTTCAAGAACAAAATAGTGATGTAGAATTTAAGAAACTTTTTTCAACGTATCTCTAAAGAATAGTTTTAGAGTTTGCTCATTATTTCCACTAAGAACAAAATAGTGAAGTATAAAATACAAGAAACTTCTTTCAACAATTCTTTTCTCACATTCTAATCACTATTTGCTCATAGATAGGAATAGTGATAATCATAGGTAGAAATAATAATAGTAATAAAATTTTACTTGTTTTCAAAGGAATGTACACACATTTCACATTAAAATTACAATAGACATTGAGAAAAAAAAATCTTAAATTCCAAAAAGACAATCCAAAATTTTATCCAGAATTATTTTAAATATAAAAGTAAAACCTTAATTCAACATTTTCTTGAATTATTTTTATAAAAAACAACAAATAAATAAATATAAATTGACTTTTTCCCCTTGAAAGAAGTTTCTACAAGAATACCATGTGAAATAACATTTCAAGAAAATATTACATCAAGTAACTTCATAACAAGGTTAAGACAATCTTATGTAATACATAAGAAAAAAATTGGAACCACCAGTAGTGAACACTGGAAGAAGAAATAGAAATAAAAATCCTATAAATATGACAAATTTATTTTAGTCCAGGAGATAGCGTGCAAAAAAGTGTCTGACTAAAATCAAGCTAGAATTTTGCATACTTGTCAATCTTTTAGCGTCTTTTAAGAATATGTGGTCGGCTAAGTTTGTCTGCGGGACATAGCTTGGCAATAGGCGTTTGGAAAAAACCAAACCGGTGGAGAGCGGCCATGTCTCACCAATTATGGTGGACAATGTGATTTTCATGATCCTGAGTACAGAATTAGTTAGTAGACCAAAAATCAAGTCGATGTTATTTTAACACTTGATAGGTTAGTTATTCAAATTTTACTAAAAATCAACGTGGTCACCTGTCAAGGGACAGACTAACATCAACTTGATTTTCGGTCTACTAAATAATTCTGTACTCAGGAGCATGAAAATCACATTGTCCACCATAATTGGTGAGACATGGCCGCTCTCCACCGGTTTGTTTTTTTCAAACGCCTATTGCCAAGCTATGTCCCACAGACGAACTTAGCATTTCAGACCATTATTTTATTTTACCTGCTAAGGTGTAACCAAAGCAGGTAACCGACCACATATTCTTAAAAGGCGCTAAAAGATTGACAAGTATGCAAAATTCTAGCTTGATGTTAGTCAGACATTTTTTTGCACGCTATCTCCTGGACTATTTTTTTTTTTATGTAAACTTTCCTTCGGTCTTTTACCCAACAAACATAAATAGACATTATGAGGCAGAGAATAACTATTAATAAATTATTTATTAAGAATCAATAACACATTTACAAGAGGCACTGACTACTAATTTAAATATCTTACGACTAAATTTATTTTTTTATACATACACTCACACATATATATTTACACAAACATATATATATATTTTTTAAAGGGATTTTTATACGAATGTTGAATTAATTTTGCAGTAAAACTATAATGTCCAAGAAACAAATCTGTTTGAATTAATTTTAAAAGGTTACTTCTATAATAAAATGTACAATAAACATGAGAGATAGAATAGTACACAAAAAATAATATTATAAGAATTGTTATTGAGGTATAAGAGTTTGCAAACACCCTGGTGACTAGAGCAAGAAATTGTCAATTTAATATTTTTATATTAATAATAATGTAAAAAAATTCCTTATTAAATTTAAATATTTTCAATAATAAAATTTTTGTTCCAAAGATGAATATAATAAGCATAGTAAGAAGAAATGAAGTTTTAGAAAAGGAAATTATGGGAGGAAAGCATAAGTAAAGAAAAGTTATAAAACAAAAGAATGTACTTTACAGATGGTGTAATATTGGATAATTTAAAATTATATGCTTTCAAATATTTCCAGAGTGATCAAATGCCATCGGTATATTAAGAGAAGTTGCTATTTAAATAATGATAATATGTTATTTTTAATTAATTTTGTTGATGGATGGAATTAGGTGTAATAATTAACAGTTATTCTCCTTTTATCAAGAGACGTTATTTATTTAAATAACTGTGACTGAAGATGACCTTATAAAGGGTCAAAACATTTTATGATAAAAGGAGAATAACTGTTAATTATTACACCTAATTCCATCCATCAACAAAATTAATAAAAAATAAATTAATTAAATAGAAAGGTGTTTATCTCAACATTTTACTGTAATAATATGTTGAGCAATAGCCCTTAAGGCTCTACCGCCCTTTGAGGTTAGAAAAAACAGTAAAATTAAAATTTTATTGATTCAAAGCAAGATATCAAAAATCTAAGTACAGGCTTCATTCCCAATTTTAATTCTGTACAATTTGAGCCCTATTTCAACTTCCTATGATAAATAGTACAGGCGCCATTTCAATACATTGATAAAACTCGTATTGAAATAGTATAGTATTTATTGTAGTAGGGAGTTGAAATAGGGCTCAAATTGTGCAGAATTAAAATTAGGAATGAAGCCTGCACTTAGATTTTTGATATCTTGCTTAGAAACAATAAAAAATTTATTTTAATGATTTTTCTAACCTCAAAGGGCGGAAGAGCCTTAAGGGGATAGGGTCAAATGAATCTTTATTGGCTACATAGGGTCAGCCCGTTTAATCAGCCACAATGTTTGGTATATGAAATGAACGCATTAGTTAATGTCTTAATGAAATATTGACCAATGACTATTTTACATTTTCAAACTGGAAAATTATCATTAACATTGGTGCTGGCCAAAATATGAGATATTGAAAGAGTGATATAAATAACGGTTTAATATTCTCAAAAGGACCAAAGACACATTAAGAGATTAGCCAAATGACATTTTATTTTTTTTTATTTTTACAGAGATAACCACCGGCAGGCGGAGATCATCATTGCAGGCAAGAAGTGAGACAACAAGTTGGCCAAATGAAAAAGAACAAAAATGAAACAGGGTTTTTAAAAACTATTTGTTGGGCACACGTGTTGGGCAGCATATGGGGCTAACTACAGGCATAAAATTTCTGCCACATTTTTTGCTGTTCCCCCTATCCACGTGAAAACATGTTAACGATGGCTTAGTTGTGGCTTAATATTGGTATTGTTCAATAACCAAATAACCCAAAATGATTGTTATTGAAATAATTGACAGTTAAGGCTGTTTTGATGCAGCCTTTTTCAGATAATCTGATGATTGTGGAATGACTTTGGAAGCTCGTCTCAATAAGCATCCAAAATCATTCAATAACCATCACATTATCTGAAGAACGCTGCATTAGAACAGCCGAAACCGGACAGTTGTTCCAAGACTTCTCTGTTTGGAGTCATCCTAACCAACTTTTTTTTAAAGAACCAAAATTGAAGTTCATCAAATCAAGGGCATAGAGTCGGACAATTTTATCAATTTTTTTTGAAATTTTGATTTTTATGCACCTTTAGAATGCTTGTGTTTCAATAATCTCTATCTTTTGACTATGTTGATACGTTGTATTACTGAATATGGTTTATAGATGGGTCAAATGAGGGATAAATTAAAACAACACCTCCTTCAAAACATCCTTGGCTATTCTACTAAATTTTAGTCATTTAAATATTAACAATTAGTCAGAAATTTATTAATATATATATTTTTTTTAAAGTTTAATTTTTACTCTTTGATAACTCAAGAATAAACCGAGGAATTGAAATATTAATTATTTATTTAGGTCCCATATTCTTTGACAAGAATTAAAAAAAACAAATCCTTAATTATTTCACCAACCTCAAATAACAGAACTCAGAATTTATAAAAAAAAAAAGACGAAAAACAGTTATTTTATACAAAAAGGATTTAGTAATAAAAAGTACAGATCAAAGAGACAAAAAAAATAAAAAAATATTGTTGGTACAACTTTTTAAGTACAATTATTTATGTTTACTTTAGGAATCTAATAAAAAAAATTTGTATTTTCAAAAATGTATCACTGAAAACACATAAATATATATATATTTTCAAATCTAATGTATGATAAAAACATATTTTTCAGAAGTTCCCATATATTTTTGTTTCTCAGGTCTTATCGAAAATTACAAAAACCCTTTTGGACTCTTTAAAACATGGAAACATTTTCATGCCATAAGACCTAATAACATCCTAGGAGGTGTGGCATATGCAATCTCTCACAACTAGAGGAGTTTCTACTGTGTTTTTCTTTAAAAATCACGTTTTGTAAAATTTCTAGGGTAGAAAATATTTATGACGAAAGAACTCACATATTGATAAGTTAAGTTTAGCAAAGGCAACACCCATCCTTGAAATCTCTGTCATTGGACACCTAGCTATCCAATAGGCTTCCACTATTCGATTCCCTAGAGAAGAGGAGCTTGGTAGGATCGGAAGCGGAGGAATATTCACAATTTAAACTATTAAGTTTTTTCCTCTTATAATATTTTTTGGCAAGATTTACCAGACATTGAACTTTCAAATATAGATGTCAACCATCTAATTTTCTTGGTTAACGATATAGAATTTATCCTTCCCGCAGATTGAGCATAGTTGATTAATTCATTGTCTTAATTCAACAATAAAAGCATACTATTATTGTATAAATATATGTTTTATTCGATGAAAAATGAAGTTACATAGCTCAAATTTTAAATTGGGTAAATTCAATACCAATTGTACTTAATGGCATATAAACAAATTACTTTTTCAATAATACAGCAATAATTAAGACAAAGTGCTGTACTCTTTTTTAAGTAATTTGGGAAAATTTTATTGAGTAATTTGTAAGAAACACATTTCAACGAGACTTTTACCAGTTTTGAATATTAATATGGGAGATTCTGAACATAAAATACGTCATATTTTATCATTCATTAAATTTGTATAATTTTGTTTCAGCAAACTGAAAAGATTTTAAACTTCTCAAGTGTTGACTTAATTATATGTGTATTAGATTTTTCCAAAGCCAACATCGTTATAAAGAGATCATTGATACCAACGATAAACAAAAAACTGTAAGAGATTTCAATAATTGGACGGAAGAAGGAGAGGGAGAGAGAGTGAGAGAGAAAAAGACAAAACAAGAAGTAGGGGGAAGGGAATTATAAAAAAAGGCAGTTTTAACAGGAGACTATAGTCATAAAAAAAAATTTAATTTTAAAGAACGGGCTGATGCCAGACAATACGACCTGTCAGGCAACCGGAGACTAAAAGACAATGGGTCGGTGAAAATTTAGTAGATACGACTATATCGTGATGAGAAATGTTCGTACCTAATTCGTGAAGTTTAACTGGTCCGTCTTTAGGTACACACGAACTTAATTCTGTACAATTAGGAGAAAATGTTAAAAGTCTAACTCCATATCCAAATGGAGAACAGATGAGCCTGCCGTCGGATGAGAAACAAAGTTCTTTGATGAAACCTTTTCCTACGTTGTTTTCTTCGATGTAATGTGTAAGCCGGGGGATATTCTGATGTATTTTGTGGTTTTTAGGTACTTTCGGTGTGGGTGGGTAGCGAGACCTGTTGAGAAGGAAGAGTGGGGGACCGGTTAAACTGATGTAGTGGGAACCTTGACGATATACGTGTCGTTCTCGCCTGAAATCATTCAAATTAAAGTTACAAAAATGCCAATTTTAAACATTAACTTAAAAACAAATTTAGTTTTATTATTCGATAGAAATATTAGTCTAGAAGATAGCGGGCAAAAAAATGTCTGACTAACATCAAGCTAGAATTTTGTTTATAAGTAAATGTTTTGGTGCCTTTTAAGAATATGTGATCGGCTAACTTCGTCTGTGGGACATAGCTTGGCAATAGGCATTTGGAAAAAAAACATACAGGTTGAGAGCGGCCATGTTCCGCCCTTTTTGGTAGACAATGTGATTTTCATGATCCTGAGTATAAAATCAGGAATTATCCTTGAAGTCATTACTAGCAACGTATATAAAGGATTTTTCATTTTTGGACGTCACGAGGTCTACTGTTCACAGAACTACTAGTATAAATTGTCTAAAGTATTATTAAAACAGGCAGGTAAAATTCCAACTTGATAAAAGCAAGAAGTTTTTATGTTTTGAAGTGTAAATTTTAAAATATGAGAAAAGAAGCAGCAGGATAAGTGAAGATTGTAAAATGTATGAAGATTACTCAGGCACCTCCACTTCCCTTTTATCAACAATGGCAAATTTTCATATACTAATACTATTATCTAATGCATGCTTTAATGTAAGAGCCACGTGCTGCAAAGTGTAATACAGAAAAATTGACTTTGAAGAGCAAATTCATATCTCCATACCTACAAATCCTGTATCTCTAATTAAACACTAAACTAAAAGAAAATTAAATTTTGTAAAAATAAATAATACTTAAGGTATGTTTTTATTTAAAACTATTTGTGTTTACGTGAAAAATTATGATTGTTTTTGGATATACTCACTCAAGAGGCCCAACATCGGGGGAGGGATGGGAAAAGCCATCTAGACCGCTCTGCATTCGAACAATTCTCAGATGAGACTCCACTTCTCTCCTTTCACCTAAAGTACCCACAATTGAACATTATGCAATTGACAATTAATTTACATTTCCATTATAATATTGCTATTAGTAATAGAAAAAAGCCGGAGTCAACCATATAAGTCCATATAATTTTTATTTTGTAGAAAAAACAACTTTAGATTTAGGAACACAGCAGAGTTCCGCCCCCCCAAGTCGAAAAGTCAATAATTCACAAAAGCTGCCAGTGCATATATACCGAAGGTAACAAACTAGGGTTTTTGAGGGTCGGCAGAGTGAAATACGTACAAGCTACCTAAATAATTTTTTAATATCTTTGAAGGCCGTGTCCTGTAGATCAAAATAAAAAAAAAGGTAGAAATCGGTCAAGCAGAAGTAGAGAAAAATAGGTTTAAAAATGGTAGTTTTGATGTCTTCTTCTTATTCTTATTCTTCCTTCATTTTCTTATTCTTATTCTTCCTTCATTTTCTTATTCTTATTCTTTCTTCTTCTTTCTTATTCTTATTCTTTCACCAACAGCCTAAACTACTGAACCTATTTTAATGAATGAGGGCTTTTTGGATTCGTCTAGGGCCCTAGTGCATTCCTGGATCAAAAACTCATTTCTACACTGAACACGGAGCTAGAAACCAAGCTAGCGAAAAGACACTTTAACGTTGTCGCACCTACAGCCTAAACTACTAAACCGATTTTAATGAATGAGGGCTTTTTGGATTCGTCTAGGGCTCTAGTGCAACCCCCCCCCCCCATCAACTCATACCCCCTACAACCCCTCAACTCATTCCTACGCTGAATGTGGAGCGAGAAACCAAGCTAGCGAACAGTCTAAAATGGGTAGAAACCAAGTAAGCCATACGAAGTGGTGAGCCTGACAATTGTACGGAGGTACTAATGTTGCAACACATGAACCATACCGTGTGTATATAAGGTATGGTTAGCAGGATCCAGCTGGATATGCGCAAATGATAGCAATGTTAGTGTATCTAGGTGGCCAAATGCTGATAAAAATCTTTATATGCTCCTACTATCAGAATGTTAAGTTCTTTCAATGTCATAGGTCTCGTAGTTCTCCAATCTCCATAGACCTTGTCCAGCTCTTAACTTCACTTTTATTTGACTCTAATGTGTGGGAATAAACAGTTTAGAGAATCCTTCCTTAAGAACCGTACAAAAAGTCATGAAATCTGACCAAAAAACCACTTGTGTGGTAAAAAAAAAAAAAAACACCCCGCCAAGTCTGTGGTCCAAAAAAGTTGTGAAATCAACTTTCTGTCCTGCCAAGTGATGTTGGCACTTTCTCCTGACCCAACACTGTCAACTTAGATACTTATAAGCTTCTTCTCCTTGGCGGTGTGCCTGTAGTACTACCCAAAGTTAACTGGTTGTATTTCACGCATCCTCTGCAAAGAAAGTAGTAGTTGCATGGGGTCATTCCTTGAAAACTTAATTTGTATATTACATATTTCTATTTTATTTGCTTTTTGATAATGGGAAAGATTTACAGCAATGATCATTATGGCATCGCGAAGAGCCTTCCACAATACTGTTAAAAGGCTTTCCTCTCCAATGTGTGTCTGCACATATTAGTACTAGTTGTCTAGAACTAAGACTATGAGGTGAACAACTATCTTTCCACACAAACCTCATGTGGCAAACGTGAAGGTGAAACAAGAAATTGTATTGGTGTTTGAAGAATATTAAAAATCCAGTTTCAGGAAATGGCAAGGCACACCGCCAAGGTAAAGAAGCTGATAAGGATCTAAGTTGGAACAGTGTTGGGTCAGGAGAAAGTGCCAACATCACTTGGCGGGACAGAAAGTTGATTTCACAACTTTTTTGGACCACAGACATGGCGGGGTGTTTTTTATACCACACAAGTGGTTTTTGGTCAGATATTAAATAGCCGAGGCAGGCAATCAATACACGAGGCAGAAATGTTTCCATTGCTGCCTTGTTGCATACAATATTTTATCTACTCATGCTATTTAGATTAAAAAAAAAAAAAAAAAAAAAATGGAAGCTTAAGCCTTATTTACACTAGTAGACATGTTGCGCGATTTTGGTCTCAGAGACATGTCTAGTGATTTGTCTATAGACATCAGCTAGACAAACGGCGTCTACGGTCTCGTTGCTAGACCAAAAATCGCATGTCTATGGTTTTCCATTCTAAATGGTAGACACGGTGCAACGGTAGTCATGTTGCGCAACATGTCTACAAGTGTGGACGCTAGACCTAGACCATAGACGGTCTCAGCAGATGTCTATAGACACATTGCGAGACATTTCTATAGACGGTCTATGAGATCGTCTATAGAAATGTCTCACAACGTGTCTACTGGTGTGGACTAGGCTTTATGTAAACGTATTAATACATTATTAATATAACATTGCATTCTAATAAAACAAGTATAAAACTAAATTAAAATATCATAAATTTAAAAAAAAAAAACTAAACACAAACAAAAAGAGATGTTATGACACGCACTAGTAAACACTGTACTTTTCCTCACTAGGCAGGGAAATATTTCCCTGACTGTTTCAATTACTTTCCTGTGTTTTTAATATTTTAATTACAAATCAGAGAAATAGATTACTTTCCAGCCTAAAAACAGTTAAGTAATGCTTAATTTTGCTGCCGTGAGTAGATAAAATAATCTAAAAAAGCCTTTAAGCTAATATTGGTCAATTTGTTAACATCATAAAACTCATTGCCCCTATTTTATTGACATATTTAAAAACAAATTTTTAAAGGAACTTCAATTTAAGGCAGAAAAACTCAGTAAAAATTTTTGAATCTTATAACACCTTACAGATTTTAAGAAATAAATCACTGCAATATGTAAAAAAAAGAAGAAAAAAAAAACAGAAGTTTAGTTTAATACTCTTACATATGTAAGCTAAATTATCTGCTCTCAGAGAAAAATTGTTCCACAATGAATAACACATTTTTCATGGGAATTAACTGAGTTTTCCTGAATAAACCATTAAGCCATATTCATTTTTTCACCTGATTAAACCATAAAGATCTAAATATATAACTAACCACAAATGCAGAGATTTCTGCAATCAACAGTATACAGATAACAGAAAAACACCAATTTTCAACTTTTACATTTTAAGCTTTTAGTAAAAAATTAATTATAAAAACTTTCCCTGCTGAACTACAAAGATATCATTTAATGAGGATTTCATTTAATTATTTTATTAGTAAAACTATATGAGATAACCAAATATATTACCTTGATTTGGATCATTAGCTCTAACAGCTTGTCTCCTAGCTCTTGCTTCCCTGATAGCAACTAAAGCTTCCCAGACATCGGTAGAGTTAATAAGCTCAGCATTATTAAGTGGTGAAGAGCTGTTTCCACTTGTTGAACTGCTTGAAGCAACAGATGAACCACCGCCAGTAGAAGCGTTGGATGCACTTGATCCAGCGGTGGAAGCATTTGATGCAGAACTAGATCCACGGAAACCTCTAAAAGCATTTTGTCTTCTCAGACCTCGAGAATAGCCTGGTCTGCTACCTCCGATTACGTACCTAGGACCTCTCGATAATATTCTATTAAACAGACAAGAAAAAAAAATTAACTTAAAAACAATTAAACCATAAAACACAATTTTTGGCCTATTTGAGAGTAAACCAAAAGTAGTAAAGATATATCCCCCATCCATTCATTTTTAAGTGAAATTACTAGAGTATTAAGAAAAATAATACAATAATAAATGCATAATTATAAAATTAAAATAATCATGTATACGGTGTTAAACCTTACTGTACCTTGGAACTAAAACAACCAATGTCAAGATTGGATCTTTTAGCAGAAAACATATTTTAGGGTATTAGATACTGGTAATTTATGATTCACTAATTCTACTACCATAAGGGAGCCCTGTAGTAGTAGTACATAGTTCTTGGTTGATTTTGATGTTTTTTTGACAAAATGGCGTAGAAAATTAAACGCTTTCCACAAGTGTTATATATTTTCGTAATCTACTCTTCAATACCTTTCATTTGATACCTCACTCCAAATTTAAAAAAATGTTTTTTCCCCGTGACAGCAATTAGCCGCCATCTTGGATTCCCAGTTAATCTGACCGAGTTGCGATTCTTATTTTTTCTTTGGTCCATCAGACCGCACATTTTGCATATTTTTTCATATTTTTAGAAACTACCAACTACTAAAAAGTTTATACTTGTACTATGATGTTAAGAACTTTTAAATTTATTTCAACGTAGCGGCAATAATTTTGTATTTCATAATATTTATAATAATTGTTATTTATCAATGATATACTTACGGGGATATAGTAGGAGGAGGAGTGGCAGGGGGACTCGCTGGGGGTTCTATTTCGTAGTCTGACTCCTCTGACATTACATCATCATCCTTGCCATCATCTTTTGAACCTGAAGCTCACAACAAACAGTTATATTAAGTAAATGTTTAATGATTCTGAAATTCCTAAAGCTATAGACACAAAAACCATCACAGGGTCCATTTAACATTGACAAACATGTTTTATGGGAAGAAGTCCTTCTCAGACCTTTCTATTCTTTGAACAGGATAAATAGCCTCAGAATAAATGCTGAGAGTAGGCTCAGAAAAATCTTTAATTTTTTTTCTATCGGAACTGTTGGCAGTTCAAAATCTGGCTAATTTACTAACTTTACACACATAGGTAGTGCAAAAATTTCTCAATCATACATTAATAAATTTTAAAATTATTAAAGGTTCTAAAACAAAAATAATCAATTAATATTTAAAAAAATCAACGATGTCAACTTTCATATTTACGACAGTACATAGAAATTAGTTCTTTTATAAGATCGGGACTGATTTATTTACTGCTAATGAGGAAGTTCTCTAAGGGCAGGATTGGTGATGGGGAATGTCATATAAGCCGGCAGACCCATCTCAGCTGCCTCTGACCCTTAATAGTGAAGAGATTGAGCCTGAAGTGAAAGTGTGTTTAATTCTTGTATTGAGAGTCAAGATGTAGAGACCCAACGAGCAGCGTTCAATTTAAACTGAACAAATCCGCTACGGAGACTTTTGATATGATCTGTGAGGTTTACAAGGACAAAGCCATGTCTAGAACAAGTGTTTTGGAGTGAAATAAAACATTCACAATGGCCTGAAAGACCCACCTCAACCAAATAAGATCAGCATGAGTAAATCAAGAGTGAAATTGAGGATTGTTTTTTTTTGACGCAAAAGACGTGTTCCACTAGGAGTTTGTGCGACCTAGACACACAGTGAACGGTAAATTTAACACAGAAGTGCTAACGGAAGATCGCAGATCCCTGGATGCTCCATCACAACAATTTCCCCAGACACAAATGCTTATTGTGAGGGAAGCTCTGGCCAAACAAGTGACAACGCTGCACCAACACCTACAATCTCTTCTTTTTTCTTTTTATATTCCTCAGGTTAAAAATGAGCCTGAAAAGATCAAGATGAAGGAGAAGATGATCAAGAAAAAGGCCTGAAGATAGTCTTGTAAGTCATGAACACAGGTCAATTCAGACGTTTCAGGGTGATTGATGTGGTCTAAGTGGCTTCGACAGGGTTTCTGAAGAGCCTTGCGGTTGCCAACTTCAAGGGAGCGTATGAACAGGTTGCCAACTTCAAGGGGGTGTATGAACAGGTTGCCAACTTCAAGGGGGTGTATGAGCATGTTGCCAACTTCAAGGGAGTGAATGAACAGGTTGCCAACTTCAAGGGGGTGTATGAACAGGTTGCCAACTTCAAGGGAATGTATGAACAGGTTGCCAACTTCAAGGGAGCGTATGAACAGGTTGCCAACTTCAAGGGAGCGTATGAACAGGTTGCCAACTTCAAGGGAGCGTATGAACAGGTTGCCAACTTCAAGGGAGCGTATGAACAGGTTGCCAACTTCAAGGGAGCGTATGAACAGGTTGCCAACTTCAAGGGAATGTATGAACAGGTTGCCAACTTCAAGGGAGCGTATGAGCAGGTTGCCAACTTCAAGGGGGTGTATGAACAGTTTGCCAACTTCAAGGGAGCGTATGAGCAGGTTGCCAACTTCAAGGGGGTGTATGAATAGGTTGCCAACTTCAAGGGAGCGCATGAACAGGTTGCCAACTTCAAGGGGGTGTATGAACAGGCTTCTAACTTCAAGGGGACTTATGAACACCGAATATTAACTCATTGTAAATATATCTTTTATAAATGCAGTCCCGAAACTTATTAAACAAACTACATATGAGTTAATTCCATGATGCTTTTTAAGTCTTTGAGACAGTCTTATTCGTTCATACGCTCCCTTGAAGTTGGCAACCTGTTCATGCGCTACAGGTTGCCAACTTCAAGGGAGCGTATGAACAGGTTGCCAACTTCAAGGGAATGTATAAACAGGTTGCCAACTTCAAGGGGGTGTATGAACAGTTTGCCAACTTCAAGGGAGCGTATGAGCAGGTTGCCAACTTCAAGGGGGTGTATGAATAGGTTGCCAACTTCAAGGGAGCGCATGAACAGGTTGCCAACTTCAAGGGGGTGTATGAACAGGCTTCTAACTTCAAGGGGACTTATGAACACCGAATATTAACTCATTGTAAATATATCTTTTATAAATTCAGTCCCGAAACTTATTAAACAAACTACATATGAGTTAATTCCATGATGCTTTTTAAGTCTTTGAGACAGTCTTATTCGGATTGTTGGTTGTTTGAGAAAATATGTTATTCTATACTCTAAAAAAAACCCCTCGTCCTTATTTTGAACTCTTTAAAGATAATTTTTAAGGAACTTGCACATGGTGTGAATCAAACGCAATTACATTATATGAGCATTGACATTGACTCATTATGAGCAACTCCCTTGCATGCGTCTATTATGTTAATAATAGCTTAATACTAATAACTTCATGACTATCGATTCAACCCTCAACAAATATAATATTAACAGAATAATATAAGATTATATTTTATACCAAAGTCTTGTATGTCATGAACACAGGTCCATTCTGATGTTTCATCATTTGATATATTTCTAGATAAGGCACACCAACCCTGAGGATGAACCTATAACAAAAATATTAATATAAGCTTGATAAATTATTTAAACAATAGTATAAAGCTAAATCTTCATCCACATCCAACAACCAATTAGATTGTTGAGATAGAAGCTACATTTTAATTATTTGCATACATCAGTTGCTGCAAGTGTTAACACCAATCTGACGATCTTGTTTATATTGTTTATTATTCTTTGTTATGCTTTTGATAAGGTCGATAGGACGCTGAGGTAGCAACCCATTGGTCATCTCGATTTTAGTTGGTCTCTAAATTTGGTTTCTGGACGTAAAACTGTGTTCCTAACCTTCTTTTTTAATTTATTACTTTTAAAGAACTTACTTTTGAAGCAACTGTGCAAGTATGTCTTGTTGTTGCTTCAAGTAAACATCACCAAGTTTATGCACCACATCCCTGAAGATGCTTCCAGTAGTGGAAGCATTTCACCAGAAAACCAAGCTGTTTATTAATCCTAATTTGATAGTATTTTAAAAAAACTAATTAAAAAAAATTACCTGACCTTAGAGATAAATAATTTTAAGTCCGTTTAAAAAATGAAAAAAAAAATAATGGCTTTTTATGGTACGCAACTCCTTTGTTAGTATATAAAGAGACAATCAATGTAAAAATGTAGTATATTTAAAGAAAGACTGCACAATTTTACATATTTACCAAGTAGAAAATAGCTATCCTGTAATTCCTAAAATTAAATGTGACACAATCAATTACCTCAGAGATAAACTAGGTTATGGACTAGGTAGAGGGATTGGAGTCAATGTTAGGTAGTATGTTTGTTATTTATTTATTTTTCGGTTCATAAACAACAGTTTTCATTATCATCGTGGTTATTATTGGTATATATAAATTTTGCTCTGGAAGTTTTAACATTCATGAGTAAGTTCAACTTATTCTCAGGCAAAAAAATGAAAGTGTACTAAATCTATCTATGGCACATTACTTATACACTAAATCATAATCTATCATATCATAATTCAATCATACTAATCTACGGCACACTATACTGAATCAATTGACAAACCTGCAAGGATGAAAGAACTTCGGCATCGTCTCCCTCTGGAAAATCAGTAACAAATTCAATCCTATTCTGTTTCCTTCTTTTGGAGAACAGATGTGTAAAACTTGCCGCTACTGGTATGGTCGTTTGACTTAACTGCATCAGTCTATACATATTAGGCTGAAATCAAAATTAATTTTAAGATTAAAACAAGCACTTAAACATAAAAAACGACAATATTTAACAACTAGGGTAAAAAAAAAAATGTAATTTTTATTTACACAAGGTATAAATGTAATTTATTACCTTGAAGCCATAGAGATCATTAGCTAACGTCCTGAGATTGAGATCATGAATAAGAATAAGAAAACCACCTGGAAATTAAAATAGAAAAAATACATTAAATATGCATACAAGTCAAATATTAAATAAATTAAATAAAAAAAAATATTAAAAAGGAAGGGGTTTGGCTTAGACTAGACCACATGACATGTTTTCACCCTGGTGAGTTATAGGGTAATTACATACCTTAATGAACAATTAAAATTAAATGAAAGGTGCCAGATAAGATAGAGCAGGATTCAACTCATTGGGGCATTCCAAGGATGTCATAAAGACTTCTTCACATACTAGACAGTGGCAATATGAAGGGGAGGTTTCTTAATCTAGGACAGGTAGCGATATCTTAAGCAGCCCCAACACAATCAAGCCGCTTGATCAAAACATCGCGTCAAGCTGATTGACACGGCCTTCAAGTCGCCTTGGGGCGCATCAAGCATCCCATCAATCTTTTCATCAGCACTCATTTGTAGTGGAGTTTTCGACTAGTGAACTGCTCCTCCTGGACTGTAATAAATCAGTATTGTGTAGATATCATGGTTTCAAATTAGGATTTGGGGTGTCGAGCAGGTGATTGACGGAATTCTTGATCAAAATTGCACTAGACTCTAGACTATCAAGCATTCCGTCAAGCCGCTTGACTCATTCAAACTTTCCATCTATCTCCGTCAAGGCTTGACTCAAGCATCAAACGGGTTCCTAGACTATTCATCATGCTTGACAAGATGTTTTGATCAAGCAGCTTGATCGTGTAGGGGCTGCTTTAGAGTTCAATTTCCACATCTGGTCATAATTATTCCTTTATTAAATTCTATGCATCAAACATCATTTACTTGCATTTCAATTCAAGTAAATGCATTGACAGTATTAAGTTTAAGTTGGGGTTGTGATCTTTCCCTGATTCTCTTGATTGATATCTTTAGATGACATCTTTAAAGCACTTTCGTTTTTCTTTTAATGCGAGGAGTAGAATAATGTACCACATTCAAACCAAGTTAAAAAAACAACAAAAAACACAAAAATAGAATAAAAAAACAACTTTCTCCAAAAATATCGCAACAATTCTCTCTCAGTAGAAAATAAACAAAACAGTTATCATAGCAGTAGAAATATATATTTAAAAAATAATATTTAATAATAATATTCCAATGTATTATTAAAATACAATAATTATTTTTTAAATTAGAAGAGTTGATTTAAAATAAAATAAAAATTGGGTACGGGGTACCTCGGAACATTTCCTCACTTCGGAGGCCACTATCCAATACTGCTTCCTCTTACACATCCACAACATACACACACACACACACACACATGCATACATACACACATTCATACGTCATGCTGAAAACAACTCAGGAGGTCTTAAAAACACCCAAAACGGATAATTCCGTTGAAATCTCAAAAAAAATTGTTGGGTGAAAACAATACTTTTTCTACCATAGGTAGTGAGGAAAAGTAAAAACAAAGACATAAAAAATTAGAAGAGGACTTGATTGAAGTGAAGGTTTTATACAAGTTTTAAAGCGGCACTGCAAAAAAAATGGAACCAACCTTTTATGCATCCCATATAAAAAGATAGATGAATTAGTACATGCCAAGATCCGCTAACTGTGAACCCACCTTAAGGGTCCAGGATAAGGGAACCTCACTGTTGAGACTTGTCTCAACAGTGACTGTGTCTCCAAGCTCTACTAGAGTGTCCCTTTTTAGGGCACAAACACAGTCAAGCCTAGCTGATCGCTTACTCGCATACAAGCCAGAAAAATTGACCCATGCTTCTTTATGGGGACGAACATAGTCGAGCCTGGCAGGTTACCTGGATGGATGCAAGCTAGAAGAATTCCTACCTCGATTGTTACATAGCTTTATGCGTAGTAGATTTGCCTCGAGTGTGTGCGCTGAACCTAAAAACAAGCTGCAATGTGTGTATGGCCTGCTACATGCTAGGTAACATGTGACCTGCCCTGTTACCAACCAGGCTCCACTGTGTACGGACGTGTAGAAAAGTGTTAAAGCGCCCGCATTCAAGGCCAATCTACTTCCCATAGAGCTATGTAACAATCGAGGTAGGAATTGTTCAAGCTTGCTGCTATGCTTACTGCACCCAACCAGGTAACCTGCCAGACTCCACTGTGTTCATGCCCGTAAAGAAGCACGGGTCAATTTTTCCAGCCTGTAAGCGACCAGCTAAGCTCCACTGTGTTTCTACCAAGTAACCAGCTAGGTAACATGCGGCCTGCCCTGCTATCAACCAGGCGCCACTCTGTAGGTACCCTTAGTCTGGATGGCATACTATCTGGTTGGGTTTGGCCTACTAGTTGGTTCTACACGCTCTACCTTGTATGCTGTACATTTATACTGTTACACTCAAGATTCAATACACACAGTTGTTCATTAATTGTTTTTGTTCATCGTTTTTACCTACCTGCTAACACTCATCTACATGTAAATGTACCTTAAAGAGACATTACTCTTTCTTTTCTCTTTGATACCATTTGATACACTGATTTGAGTTGAGGTTTGTGAGGCACAGGCAAGCAATCCCTGCCATGTGTTTCCCTCCTCCTCATATGTGTAAAAACATTAAAAGCTTTAAAAGGTCAAAAATAGTTAGCAGGAACAAGCTAAAATAATTAGAATACCTAAAATAAATAATATATATATATATATATATATATATATATATACATATAAAAAAAAAAAAAATGTTAAGGTTACTTAAAAGAAAATAAAAGGACATCTTACCCGTAGTACAAATGATCATTTTGCTAGCATCGGGTGTAAGTCTAGTCCTCATCAAACCATTAGTGTGAAACACTCTGTTGTATAAGAAACCACTTTCAGTGTAGCTAATCAACAGAAATTATAATCAATATTAGATAAGAATCAAAAGGATAATTATACATCTACAAGGTGATTCTAGATTAATAACACCATCAGATGTAAGTTAGCTGTCTCAACAAACATTTTTTCAAACTCTACGAGCAATAACGATCAGTTAGGGGGGGGGGGGGGGGGGGGTGACACACTTCGTCAATGAGAATAGATGGAACCTGTCACACGAGGTGGCACCACCTGCCGGGTGGTACTACACGGTCGACCGTCCGATGGTCTAGCCGCTACCTGAGTGGTGAAGTGTGTCACTACCCTTATTGCATTCAGACTTATTCAGGTAGATTTGTTGACCTTGACGGGGACAGTTGTCAGAAAGACAAAATATTTATTTGTACTTTGTTGGATATTTATATTGTCTGCACAGGTTCAGATATGTGTGGACACATAAAATACTAGTTTTACTTGTTTGCATTCTTATTTACTGATTTATCTTTGGCATTCTCATTAAAACTATTGACATTCGTACACCTGAACATGCTGGTTTGAAGAGCACCTGCTGTAAATATAAAAAATAATGTGACCAATCTAGAGATTGAAAGAGGGGTTTTTAAATACCTTTTTCAATTTTTAAGCAGGGTTACATTTATTTAATTATACATAATCTTAGTCTTTTCCCCTTTTTTAATAGTCCTTCAATTTTATTCTATATGGTCTATTGGGTATTATATTAATAACGTTAGTAATTTGTAAGTTATTACATTATATATAGAAAAATTAAAATAATATTCTTTTAGGCCTAAAGAGGAGGTGAAATATTGCCTATAAATAGGGTTGCCAGATTTCTGAATGTAAAAACCGGGGCACCCCCCCCCCCCCCATGCTGCAAGTTGTAACTTATCATATAATATATGGATCATCAATACAGTACAATATCGGTATCATATAAAAAAAATCTTTGATTTATAAAATACTTATCTATAAAACTATTGTACCTTTGCTTTCTAAAACTACGCATTTATGAATTATTTTATAACATAAATTATCAGCTTT
Source organism: Gerris lacustris (assembly GCA_951217055.1). Classification (NCBI taxonomy): domain Eukaryota; kingdom Metazoa; phylum Arthropoda; class Insecta; order Hemiptera; family Gerridae; genus Gerris; species Gerris lacustris. Next base: position 54,493,727 of record OX578284.1, on the reverse strand, counting down.
TTCTTGCACCTAAATTATTATTATATTACATTACGTCTCCAGTACAAACCGGGACATTTTGGCGTCCCGAAAAGTGTCTTCGGGACACCGGGACTTTGAGTCCAAAACCGGGACGTCTGGCAACCCTACCTATAAAAGCAATGTGTTGTATTTTATAATATACCCTATAGACCATATAGAAGAAAATTTAAGGTTAATTATACATTTAAATTAGTTAAATACAATTTAATATTTATTTAATAAATTGTTGAAGCTGTTTATTAAGAGTAAAAATCCATTTTAGTAGGTTTTTTTTTTTTAACAAGTATAATTTTTAATAAACAGCTTGGTTTTCAGTAAAATCTGTTGATCTCCGACGTTTTGCTTCCACTACTGGAAGCATCTTCAGGGGTATGTTGCATTGTGATGTTTACTTGAAGCAACAACTATCATGATGCACCCCTGAAGATGCTTCCAGTAGTGGCAGTGAAACGTTGGACTTCAACACCTTCGTGACGCGGATTTCACCGGAAAATCAAGCTGATTATTACGAGTCTAACTCCAGAAACCTACGCACCAAGTTATTACAATTTTTCCTATATTTATACCAAATTTCATCAAAATCAGGTTCATTAGTTCAGAGTCTACTTGTCAAGACAGACTTCAGAAAGACTTATTTGAACTTGGGGCTTTAAAACATGTAAAATCTCTAAATCAAAGTTTATTAGTATCACAATTCATTCTTTAAATGAGGAAGTAAAAAGTGAAATTATGTTAATAAATAAATTTCTTGAAAAGTCTAACTCTTAAAATGACCATTAGTAAAAACAAAAGAATATTACGGCAAAAACCTCGCTTATCTGTCTCCCGAATAGCTATCTTTCTCACTCAAACGTCAGGCACACCTGACAAATGCACACCCTTATCTTCGATTTAACCTGATCCCCCACTACCCCAAACCCACCCGACGAGCGACCATGAAGGTACTATCTTTGAATAATTATAAATAATAATAATTAATTTTGACATTTTTATGTTTAGCCTATGGAACATAAGTCAAAAACGTTACGTTACTTTTAGCTTAAAAACTCAGAAAAGTATAACAGGGAGTTAAAAAGCTGTAGGAGGTGTGTAATCCAGTCTCCAGCTGTTGGGCCTCCCTCCACCGCACGCCATAGGGCCGAAGAGAGTCAAAAAGATTTATACGTGTGACAGGGAGTTAGGAAAGTACAGGAGGTTGCCATCAACTCTCAGCCCTCTCGGCCTACCTAGTATGAAGGCATATTAACAATTCGTAGAAGGCGGGCCGGCGCCTTTGAATTCAGTATTTTGTAATCAAGCCACGGCAGTGCCGGTGTGGAGATAAGAATAAAAATTATCTTCCATCTACTTTTATCAATTACTTGAATAAATTACCGATTTTATTTCAATTTATGTCGGTAGTTTACGCAGAGCAAAACCATAAAAATGTCTCACGTATGCAAGAAGTATTCATTATTTAACTCTTGGCTTGAAGAAGTTTTTGAGACTTTAGTCACTTTTACCCCAAAAATTTTCCTCTTTCAGTCTTAACCGTCTTTTCAATTATTTGTCAATATATGGTCCTGTGCTTGACAGTCAATCAAGGTTGAACTATACACTGTACATAGAAAAATACAAATAAAAATTTCACTATTAGCCTAAATTTGGATTAATGAGGGAATGAATAACCAAGGTCACACTGTATTACATAACTTTAACTTTAAATATACAGTCCACAATATAATTAATTTGTGACTACACAATATTGAACACACAATTTAAATGCAGGAAGAATAAAATTTTTTAAACATGCCTTCCCAAAAAATAAAATAAATAGAAATACTATGGAAAAACATTACATAACAACGATTTAAACCCCTAATACTGAAAAATAAGGAAAATAAAATATATTTCAAGGTAAACACTATAAACAAATATATTAAATAAAAAAAAAATGTTTTAAAATTAATTATAGGTTTGTCTCGTGTCTTTATTGTGAAAGTAGATAAAATTCTACTAAAAAAACCACCTTATTATTACAGGTTGGTTTTTTTTTTCTTCAAAAATACATAAAAAGTATATTTAACAGGATGTCCTTGAACTAATCCTACCAATTCACAAGCTGTTGTATGAATCACCAATTTATAATTTATTTCTTATTACACCCTTATATTTATAATTTATAATTATTTCTAAGTATACCTCTTTAAAAGGGTTTCCATCCTAATATGTTCTGTTTCGAAATACTGTCGCATCTCTGTATAAAGAACTTCTGTACAACAAAAATCCCTATATAACGAATATTTTTTATGTCCCCACGAATTCTCAAGAATAAAAGTGTTTCTATAGAACTTAATAATTTCTTTATAACTAAAAAAATTCATAGAAATAAGATAAAGATCAGACTGACAAACTTTTTATGAATTAGTATTAGTTTTTGCATCCCTTTAACTTTCTTAGAACCAGCAGTATCTTGTTCTAGCTTTCAAATAATTTTTGCTTATCCTACCTCCAATTGTTTAAGTAGAATCATAATTATCTTGGCACAGTATAGAGAAATCTCTTAGTCTCAGTTTAGAATTTGTTTCGGACGTTTTTTAAAGTGTAATTAACTCACCGTACAAATGTCTAAAAGAAAATCATCACTTTCAGCAAAATTGAATCTATTAAAAGACATAGACAAAGAAATGAAGGTACTTCTTTAGATTGTTACTCCCCTTATAAAAAAACAGAGGGGAGTAACAATCTAAAGATGGTGTACAGAATGTTATTCTTTAGCCTGTTACTCCCCTTATAAAAACAAAAGTGTGATATTCCTCTGCCCAAAACTACGTTGTGTAAGGTCTCTTGAGTTCAAAAAATATGATTTTTTAAAAAAAATGTTGTATTGTATTCTGAGCATATTTGAGCCTAAACTTTCAGGGTAATTTTGATGAAATTTTGGCGAATTTTGGTTGGCATCTATGTTCAAAGAATCATACCTCAAAAAAAGAAATTATTGGTCCCCCCCCCCCCCCAAAAAAAAACATTTGAAAAATAATTTCTTAAAAGACAGTTCTGACAATTTTTAAGGGAAAAATAGATAACAAAATCTTCCATTTAATAGTTATTTGTGCACCTAGGGAATAATGTAAGATATTATTTCCCGCGTGACTGAGTTGATCAAGGCAACTAACTTGATTTAAAGTAAAATTGAATCTTTCCGTAGTATGAATACTACCAAAAACTTTGGAAGGCAACTAATTCCCGAGGCGAAGCCAAGGGAGATAATTATAACAAGGGAATAATAATGCATATTACTCTCAAGGTACATACAACATTTAATTTCCAGAAAAAGCCCTGTATAAGATTTATTCAACAAAGAAAACATTTGTATTTCTTTATTAAATGAATTTAATACAGAAATAAAATAATGTGAATTATTTAAATGATTTAAAACAATTTATAATCACTTTTAAAGTAATAAAAAAAAATTAAATTTAACGAAAGCTAAACAAAACATCATAGAATGACTCGCAATGCAGTTGGGAGTTTAAAAGCAGTGCTGCCAACTTGATTTCAACAAATTCACTACATTTGCCATTCATTCTCTACTATTTACAGAATAATTAGATTGGCGAACGTGGATTATAATCCCGTTATTACATTATATCCCCTTTTTCAAATTATTTCCCCGATTTTAAGAATGGGCATGAAAAGACCAACATTATAGCAGTCTATAAACTAGCTCTGAAAAGTTACTTTTCGTCCCTAGTGGAGACAAATAGAAATGTAACAATATAACTTGTTTTTTTCTCGGGGAAAATCAAGTTTTTAAAGATATTGATGGAAATCAGACCAATTTAGTTGAAAAATTAAACAAAAAAGGAAAAAACACACACCTGTTGAACAATTTTTGACATATTTATGTTTAGGCTATGGAATATACCTCAAAAAGCGTTATGTTACCTAAAAACTCAGAAAAGTGTGACAGGCATGCAGAAACCTATACGAGGTTTACAATCCAGTCTATAGCTGTAGGACCTTTCCAGGGTGTCCAGCAACATTAAAATTTAAAATTCAAGCACATTTCAAGGTTTTCAAGGCTCAATTTTATAAAATTCGAGACTGGGTTAGCATTAGTTATTAAAATAGTGATTTATTCACAATTTCTTAGAATTATAGAAAAAAAATATGAGAAAAACAGTATGAGTTCAGCAGAATAATATTAATTACTTTTATAATAGAAGAGATTTTATTTTTAGGACTTGTAGAATATTATAGTAGGCTGGAGGGTTTATTTGATATGAAAGTTCTTTGAGTATATATTTTTATTTCATCGAAGCTTTTACCATGGGAACCTGAGCTTCTTCAGTGATCACTAAGCTCTGATGAAATACAAATAAATATCACTCGAAGGACTTTCATTCCAAATAAACCCTCCAGCCTACTATAATATTAATAGTATTAATTCAACCTAATTACAGCAGTAGTAACCCAGAGAAGTGAAATACAATATACAGTAGCGCATCGATTATCCGAACTAATAACTAATGTTGTTTAGGGTGGTTCGGATAATAACAAATTCAAAATGTATTGGTACTTCTAGACAACCTAGGGTCTTTAAAATTCCCGATTTTTTACAAATTCAAGCATATTTTAAGTATTTCTGTTATTGTTTCAAAATTCAAGCACATTTCAAGGTTTTTTCAAGCATCCTAAAAATTCAAGCATAATTCCAGGAGTTCAAGGAATTCAAGGCTGCTGGACACCCTGCTTTCCCTACCGCGGACTTGAATGTAACCAAGGACGGGCGTGTAGGTTCGGCTGCCTTCGGTTCTCCCCCACTCTATAGCCTGTAGCCCAGCGCTCTTCTACTCTACTACACTTAGTAAAGTCTAGTCTAGAGCAGCAGTTCTCAACCCACGTACCCCTTTTTGTATAATTAACTGTGGGTATCCTCTAAAAACAACCCCTTATTTTTACAAATACTATTTACATTAGATAAAGTGTTGTTACACTACTGCTAATATTGCAACATCGTAGAAACAGCTGTAAATAGGTCATTTACTTTACTTACGCACATAAACTCGAATAACATTACCAAAAAACGACACCAAAAAGGGTTACATAAAAATGTCTCACTGTCTTGCAGACTCGTATGCAAGCAATTTTTATTTAATTATATTTATTAATAAATTAGATAGTACGGAATTTAAATTTAGTATTATTATGTATACAGTAGAGTCTCGCTAATCCGGGTTTGACGGGACCGGACCCAGTCCGGATTACTGAAAGTCCAGATTAAACGGAATCAGTTTTAAAATATAATATAAAACAAATTTTAGTTGAGAAAAACTATTAAAATCGATGTTATTATCATAAAAGTTACTTCTACTAGTCTCAAAAACATACTTGTACAACGTATGTTCACTATTTTAGGACTGTTCTGTCACCAGTCCAAATATCAAATGAATTAAAATAAAATTACAATCTACTAAGCAGGTGCAGGTATAGAAGGGACTTCCAGGGAAACAAGCTGTGTTCCGATTTGAAATTTGAGCAACGGCTAATCATTTAACAAAAAGTTGAGACATTATACACACGCGGCTTGGCGAAATTTCACGGAACTGCGTTGAGCCACCGCTACGTGTTTCTTAAAACTCTGTCACCATCTTACTCGTATTTTATTGTATTTCCTGGAATACACTACCTTTATATCTTCCGCCCTACATTTCTATGGGACCAAAAGAGATTTTTCGGTGTTCTTATTTATTCTAATCTGTTAATTTTTAACAGAAATACCGGGTATTACTCGTGTCGGAACATTGGAATGTACACCTGTAAACTATTCTAGGAACAATTTTATATAAATTTTAATAGACAATAAAAGCAGAAACTTCGATAATCTTAACAATTCATAAATCTGAATTAGCCCTGGTTCCAATTTGTACACAGTTTTTAGCCTGTCCGGATTATACGGACGTCCGGACTAGCGGGGTCCGGATAAGTAAGACTCTACTGTATTAGAGAGTTTAATTTGACTTTGTCGAACTAATTTTTCTAATTTAGGCCAGGTTCAACACAAAACACTGATCTGATTATTAATACTGCCCTGGCTGTAATACTTAATTTTTCTCACTCATATCAACTCTTTATTGAGAACAGATATGTAATATGTAAAGCATTTAAACTAAAGTGATATGATTTGGTTAAAAAGCATTACGTACCGGTTCATAATAAAGTCTGATAAGAGAGGGAGAAAAAATTTAGAACCAGAATTAATTCTCAGATCGGTTTAAGGGTATATGATGGTTAGGTATTTAAAGAACCAAATGTAATTGTAGCTTATGCAATGTTTACTATGTACACACTGCACTGTCTGAACTATTCATTCCTTATTTAATATCCATTAACCTTCAAACCTGAGAATACATTTAGACAAGCATCTCATTAACAAAATAAATATTTCTTTTTGTTATTTTTTGTCTCAATAACTTCATTCATATTTTTAAAATTTTCAACCAAAAAAAAATCTTAGATGAAAAAATAGGTTTAATCATTTTTCTTTAGGCTATTTAAATAATTACTCTTCAATTTTTAAGTTTTTGGTAGTTTTCATACTACGGAAAGTTAAATTTTAATTTAAATCAAATTATAATTATTATTAACTACGGGAAATAGACAGTGAAAAATACACTCCTGTGCCGGGATTTGAACCACGGGCCTCTATATTTCCAGTATAGCGCTCTTCCATCTAAGCTACGCAGGCGAATGATTTTTCACTACCGTAATCGATAACTAGTCCCGAATCCAAGCTTTCAATATTCATATACATTTAGACAGTCAATATTTATGACATTAGAACTAAACCAGAATTAACCAAAAACTTAAAAATTGAATTTCGAATTGATTGTACAAGGTACAGGTACTAATTGAGTACTTTATAATTATAAGCGTTAATTCTGGTTTAGTTCTAATGTCATAAATATTGACTGTCTAAATGTATATGAATATTGAAAGCTTGGATTCGGGACTAGTTATCGATTACGGTAGTGAAAAATCATTCGCCTGCGTAGCTTAGATGGAAGAGCGCTATACTGGAAATATAGAGGCCCGTGGTTCAAATCCCGGCACAGGAGTGTATTTTTCACTGTCTATTTCCCGTAGTTAATAATAATTATAATTTGATTTAAATTAAAATTTAACTTTCCGTAGTATGAAAACTACCAAAAACTTAAAAATTGAATTTCGAATTGATTGTACAAGGTACAGGTACTAATTGAGTACTTTATAATTATAAGCGTTAATTCTGGTTTAGTTCTAATGTCATAAATATTGACTGTCTAAATGTATATGAATATTGAAAGCTTGGATTCGGGACTAGTTATCGATTACGGTAGTGAAAAATCATTCGCCTGCGTAGCTTAGATGGAAGAGCGCTATACTGGAAATATAGAGGCCCGTGGTTCAAATCCCGGCACAGGAGTGTATTTTTCACTGTCTAATTCCCGTAGTTAATAATAATTATAATTTGATTTAAAATAATTACTCTTGTTAGCTGTTGTTGCTTTACTTGTTGCTTTAAAAATAAAGTAGCTATAAAGCATAAAACATGTAAAATGTACCTTTTGTTTGTTGATACACCTAATTTTTTTATGTTCAATTTCATTTTATTTTCCTTGATCAATGAAATACAAATATATATTTATTGTTTTGTCTTGTGTTTTAACACAGATTGCTTTGAATATAAGATGCACTGTTCCCCCCATTTTTGGTGCGTTGGGTGCGTCTTATATTTGATAATCGGGGTGCGTCTTATATTTGAGGTGTATCTTATAATTGATGTATTCTAATCTAACACATCTAACAATCTTTTTTTCTGCAAACTTCTTTTTCAAGAGTACCCGTTGAGATCATGTTTTTACTTTTTATTTCCAATTATCAGAATTTTACATGGATATCATCGTCATTTGATCATCAAAATTGAATTTTTGGCTCTATTACCATACTTTCTCTCTATATGTATTAGGTATATGAGAAAGTAAAAAAAAAACATTTATCTCCAGTAGGGAGAAAAGTTAGAGGGACTAAAGTAAGTTTTTTCATCCCTGAACTCAAAAAGTTGAGAGAAAAAGTAAAAGTAGGCGAAAAAGTAAAGATTGCAACTTAATTATTTTATAAATAGTAGAAAATGAATGGCTAATGTAATGAAGTTGTTGAAATCAGGTTGGCGACACTGCTTTTTCAACCGTGTTTATCTTTGTTTATAACCTGCATCCAAATAACCTTGTATTTGAGTTTAATTCCAATTCTTATTTGTTTTTAATATTTAATCTCTTATATCTGCTATTAAAAGTGCTAATAATTATTGCTATTTATTAAAATAATAAATAAAAACTGTGGAATGGACGAAAATGTGTATTTTCTTCCTACTGGAGATAAAAAGTTGTATGTACCTCGGGAGTAAAGTGCCATTATTCCCTTCGTGATAATTATCTCCCTCGGCTGCACCTCGGGAATTAAAGAGTCTAATTCAGATTTAGGGACCATGGTTCCTTCGGCTTCGCCTCAAGAACTAACTTTTTCGCTCAGGGAATAATGGCTTACTTTAATCCCTATGTGCATAAATAACTATTAAAAGAACGGTACTATGCAAAAAAAAAAAATAAAAATATATAAAAATAAAATAGTATGTTGGTAACTATACAACAACTAAAAAGAAACTGTTTGAAAAGTAATATTTTTAAAATACGAAACACTAATTTTAGATTGCTGGATGCACTTTTTTAAAATATTAAGCAGGGATAGTTTGTAGTTACAATTTAAGGCTACGTAAGATGGATCCTTTACTTTAAGGTATTAATTATAAATCCAAGTTTTTTTAATTTATCTAGAATCTAGAGGATAAATTTATCTAAAAGTCTATAAATAAATAAAAATCTCCTTTTAGAATAATAAAAACAAATGCCTATCAACAAAAGCCAGCTTTTATCCTCTCAACCATCTCATGTGTTAGTAAATGATATGAGGGGGGGGGGGGGGGATACTAATTTTGAATGATGGATATGTTGGGCATTGAATCCACATATCGACATTTCAATGTTTTATCATGAAGTGGAGAAAATTAGTATAGATTTGTCTAATTGATATAGTAGATGAACTTCTATCGGCTAAATATAGTACTACAATGAATAAAAGTGAAAATCAATGTACCTCCTATTATAATGGAACATCCTGGTACGATATTATAAGAGTAGTTAATGTCTTTTATTAAAACTTCAGCCCACCTACTGTCAAAATAGGCAGCAATTGTACCTACTATAAATGAAAACCAATCGACCACCTGTGAAATCCTAACTTCTTGGCATGATATTTAAAATTGCCACATTTTTCATGTTTCTTATGTGATGGAAATTTCTTCTGTTATCCAGAGCTAAGATATATTCATATTAAATACATAGAATGAGAGTCAATACCAAGAGCAGTCTAATTATTCTATTATATTGAATTAAATTCAACTTGCACACTTATTCTTCAACATCTCATTGTAATATTAGAACACAATTTTTTTCAAAATTGATTTGTTGCAATTAACAAGCTAACAGAGTACTTACAAGAAGACCAATTAGATGAAAAAAATGTCCATAAGGAGGATAATACAATTCATAATCATAAGAAATAACAAGGAAAATAGCTAATTAATTGTAATTAAACTATATTATTCATTAAAAAGAGATCAAACATACCTGTTAATATCCCACGTATAAATCACTCCGTCAAAGCCAGATGTGACAAGAAGGCCATCACTCTGAGAGTATTCAATGTTCTTAACCCAATTAGAGTGACCATGTAATGTTCTTATTCTTGTTTTCAGATTACGCGCATCCCACAGAGCAACTGTACTGTCGTCAGAACATGTAGCAAAAACTCGGGAATCTAAAAATCTGAAAAAAAAAAAAAAGAAGGAAAAAAATGAAATTAAGTGATTACACTATATAAAATAATCTTCCGCAAGAATATAGGTTTGTGTTAAGGGAGCATTAGCCCAATATGAAGTCTCAGAATAATATAGTGTAGATTCTATAGAAGGTAGAGAAGAAACAGTGGGCATATTGCATAATATAGCAGGGACCGCGGAACAGGGGGGGCGGCCGCCCCTCCACAGTGAACAGAGGGGGGGCAACGCCCCCCCTCAGTTATTGTTAGATTACCTATTCATTCTATATAAATAAATGAATATATAGGTATAGGCCAGTCAAATAAGACATTAAATTTGCAAAGCGTGATGTGGTTCTGATTTTTTTGTTGTATGTAGTTCGGACATCTTAGAGTGTTAGAGTAATGAGTAATGTGATCCTAAGTTTGCAGCTTCGAAAAACCTGTGCTAGCTGCATAACATGTGAAAAATGGAAAAATTTTCTGACTTTTTTCAATTGTTGATACCTTGTAAACTATGCGCTGCTCAATGTTAGTTGTTCGATGGACGTACATAGTTTTCATTGGACCTTCAAGGAAGCCAATTATATTCACTAAAACTTCATTCCTTATAACATTTCTCGTAGGTTAACATTTTTACGCCGATATTCGCCCCGAAACGAGGGCAATACTTTAAATTTCTTTTTTTTTTGCAAAAATATCCAATTTTTAAAGTGCCATATCTCGGGAACTATTGGACGTACAAAGTTGCCGTTAGAGTTAAATTGTTGTAAATTTATTGTACTTAAAAAATAGTAAGAACAACTAACATCGAACATGTACATTTACTGATCTCTAAAAATAATTAAATAAAATTATAATTTACACGTATAGTACAATATTATTTATATAAACGCATAAAGTATATATTTAAATACAAATACTCTACAGATATCAATGTTTAACATTACGTTTTTTATAAAAAACTAAAACTTATTAAAGGATTGCTTTGTTTGGAAATTTTATTATTAATCAATTAATTTTTCTTTTCCCTTAGAAATTTAGCCTCTATAAACAAACCAAAATATATACTACTTCACTACTTGAGAAAAATTGTTTAGAGGTGCTTGTAATATAAAAAAAAGTTTAATATTATTAGCAAAATGCTAAACCCACAATGCACAACATATTTTGGGTTTTTTTTGCCCCCCCTCTTTGAAATAGGTTCCGCGGTCCCTGTAATATAGGTTATTATGAAAGTGGCATGAGCCCAATATAAAGTCTTAAAATAAAATAGAGAAGATTCTACAGAAGGTAGGGAAGAAACAGTAGACAAATTGCATAATATAGGTTTGTATGAAAGTGGCATGAGCCCAATATGAAGTCTCAGAATAATATAGTGTAGATTCTATAGAAGGTAGAGAAGAAACAGTGGGCAAATTGCATAATATAGGTTTGTATGAAAGTGGCATGAGCTCAATATGAAGTCTCAGAATAAAATAGTGTAGATTCTACAGAAGGTAGAGAAGAAACAGTGGGCAAATTGCATAATATAGGTTTGTATGAAAGTGGCATGAGCTCAATATGAAGTCTCAGAATAAAATAGTGCAGATTCTAGAGAAGGTAGAGAAGAAACAGTGGGCAAAATACTTAACATAGGTTTTTATAAAGGTGGCATGAGCCCAATATGAAGTCTCAGAATAATATAGTGTAGATTCTATAGAAGGTAGAGAAGAAACAGTGGGCAAATTGCATAATATAGGTTTGTATGAAAGTGGCATGAGCCCAATATAAAGTCTTAAAATAAAATAGAGAAGATTCCACGGAAGGTAGAGAAGAAACAGTGGGCAAATTGCATAATATAGGTTTGTATGAAAGAGGCATGAGCCCAATATAAAGTCTTAAAATAAAATAGAGAAGATTCCACGGAAGGTAGAGAAGAAACAGTGGGCAAATTGCATAATATAGGTTTGTATGAAAGTGGCATGAGCCCAATATAAAGTCTTAAAATAAAATAGAGAAGATTCCACGGAAGGTAGAGAAGAAACAGTGGGCAAATTGCATAATATAGGTTTGTATGAAAGAGGCATGAGCCCAATATAAAGTCTTAAAATAAAATAGAGAAGATTCCACGGAAGGTAGAGAAGAAACAGTGGGCAAATTGCATAATATAGGTTTGTATGAAAGAGGCATGAGCCCAATATAAAGTCTTAAAATAAAATAGAGAAGATTCCACGGAAGGTAGAGAAGAAACAGTGGGCAAATTGCATAATATAGGTTTGTATGAAAGAGGCATGAGCCCAATATAAAGTCTTAAAATAAAATAGAGAAGATTCCACGGAAGGTAGAGAAGAAACAGTGGGCAAATTGCATAATATAGGTTTGTATGAAAGAGGCATGAGCCCAATATAAAGTCTTAAAATAAAATAGAGAAGATTCCACGGAAGGTAGGGAAGAAACAGTGGACAAAATGCATAATATAGGTTTGTATGAAAGTGACATGAGCCCAATATAAAGTCTCAGAATAAATTAGTGTTAATTCTACAGAATGTACACAAACAAAATACACGGCCTAACAAAAAACAAAATAATATAATTGCTAGAGGTCAACCAAGAAGTCATGAACACGGGAGAAACGGAAAGCTTAACTTCGTTTAAAATCGGAACTTCCGAGTAGTGCCGAAGTCAGTACAGTCGGGTGCTAAGACAATACCCATTTCTAGTTTGTATGACATGCGCGGTTATGTCAAATCTCACGAATAACAACAACAAGAAGGTTTCCAATCTGTTAGGTTTCCTGTTTTGTTTGTTTTTATACAATACAAATTATAGTCACAACTGTCACACAACAATTTTGATTTTGTACCATTCACCATGATGATGCAAATGCAAAGAACGCTACAAATAATGGGGTTGGAACAAACCTAATATTTATTTTTTTATTATAAAAATGATTGCTCTCCATGACAATTAATCAAATTAATATTAGCGAATTTCTAGTTTGCTTTTCCCCATTATATTTTAAGGAAAACTTATCTTAGAATCTCATTATTTTTATAATTTCTTCCTAATTTTGAATTCGTGTTATTATCCATGTTTTTAATAATACCAGGAAATTTAATTTACCAAAGAGAAAATTGCCAAAAACAATCCGAGAGAGGTAATAGTACAAATAATAATTCACAAAAAAGTAAGAACTAAAATCCAGAAATAAGGAAAGTAACAAATAAAACAGAAATAAAAAAGTAACAAATCAAACTCAGAAATAAAGAGGAAGAAAAAAAAAATCGATTAAGATAGAAGAAAATTTATTTAGATTTAAAGAATATTATTGTGAATAATCAATAAATAATAATATAAAGATATTATCGTATATTATTGTGATTTCTTATCAGGTACAGTGTTGCCTGTTGCAAAAAATATAGAAGTTATCAAAAATAAAATTATTAATAACAAAAGAACAACACTGTATTTTTTGACAGTGGTCTATGTTAATAAAAACTGACTGTACATGTCGATACTAGCGCACTCCTCATATTTCCATGACTTCTTGGTCGACCTATAATAGCCTTCACAATTTTAACAATTAAATTCTAAACCCAGTTAAAAGGTTTATATAAAGGTAGCATGGGCCAAATATGGAGTCTCGGATTCATATAGACTACATTCTACAGATAACACAAGAAACAGTGACAAACATTTAATTTCTAAGCCTTTACAGCTTCTAAATTCAATAAAGTTAAAAATTAGGTTTCTTGAGTAACCATAATTTTACTATAACAACTACATAGATATAGGTAATAGAAGTATTGACATTGGCGGGTTACACGAGAAGTAGGAAACTGTCTATTGACAGTACTTACAATATTTCAGACATGAATTATTACCCGAATAAATTATTGTTATGTAAGTAGGCTAATAAGTGTCGAGGGGGGTTTCCAGGAATGAATTGCAAGGTTAGGTTGTGGCTTAAAGGGTTAGGATGATGAGAAATTAGATTCATGGAAAGGTTTGTATCAGGAGGTGGCTAGTTCACAGACAAAGGGAACTTGGAGGTCATTGTGAAGGGTTAAGTCGGAGACAAAAGAAAGGCACTTTAGTCCATAATGCCCATTCCCTTCAGTCTAGACCTAGACAGAAGGGATTGGATAGGGTAGGAGTTGGAACGCTTGGTACAACCCTAGTCTTCAATCCTGAATAAAGGGGTGATTAAATAATCAAGATTACACTGTTTTATATAACATTAATATACTAAGTTTGAATAATTTAAATCTAAATTATATGGTTTGAGTAGTCAAGAATTAATAAGCTAGAATATAATAATATACATGTATTTTTTTTTAAAAAAATCTTAATTGATAATAATAATAATAATAATAATAATAATAATAATAACCTTTATTTGTAGAGACTATACAGAATATAGTATTACATGAGTCAAGTATATACAAAAGAATTACATTAATAAATACGCATAGAGAACTAATGCAAAATTGCCATGATAAGGTTTGATTTAAAATAAAAACTACAAACTCATATCACATTTATAAATAAATTAAAACTTAAAACTACCTACAAACTAATATCACAAGACTTACATGCCAGACTTAAAACTAAAATGTTATCTACTCGGATATTCGATAACATTATAAGTACTTAAATCTAATATCACATGTATTCCTATGATCTAATTTGTTGGGACAACACAAACATATAAATAAATAATTGTACTATCTAAATAAATTAAAATATTCCTCTATACTATAAATAGGGTTATTAACAAGAAATTCCTTGACGGTTCTGCAGAAATCCTCGTATTTCAGCTTTTTCACAGAATCCTCTAACCTATTAAATAATAATAGTCCCAGATTCTGGTAAGTTATGTATGTTCTTTCATATTCAGAACTGGATAAGTTATGTATGTTCTTTAGTGCAAACAAGAAACCAAGGAAGTATTTTATAAAAACTAAATACTGTTTAATCTACAACAGAAGCAAAATTTTTTCAAATTAAAATTTGAAGATTTGTAATAAATGATAAATTTTAGAGATTTTTTTTTTTTTATAAAAGAGGAAAAGGAAAAAACACCAGTAAGCTTTGGGTGTAAATGACCATATAATATCCATTATAAGATTAATCCATTATTTTATATCTCATTGCATTTATATTATGACAAATGATAGAAATAAAAACATAATGCAGATAATACTGCACATATTTTGGTATAGAGAACCAAATAAATCTCAAAAACAAAATCTCCCCCTTTCCTCTGAAGGATGTTTCCAGTAATGTTATTCTACATCTATCTTTTATCTATGATATTGTTATTGATTTATATATAGTTCTAGAATATTTTATCATTAATATTGATTTATATATAGTTCTAGAATATTTTATCTATAATATTGTTATTGATTTATACATAGTTGTAGAATCTTTTATCTATAATATTGCTATTGATTTATACATAGTTCTAGAATATTTTATCTATAATATTGTTATTGATTTATATATAGTTGTAGAATATTTTATCTATAATATTGCTATTGATTTATACATAGTTGTAGAATATTTTATCTATAATAATGTTATTGATTTATACATAGTTGTAGAATATTTTATCTATAATAATGTTATTGATTTATACATAGTTCTAGAATATTTTATCTATAATAATGTTATTGATTTATACATAGTTGTAGAATATTTTATCTATAATAATGTTATTGATTTATCCATAGTTCTAGGGAGCTAGCGTAGCCGTGTGAGTTAAACCACGTCTGCTCGGCCATCACTGAATCTCGAGTGGAAAGAGACGGGGTTCGATTCCTCGTCGTGACACTCTGATTTATATGGCTCACTATTGATCACATCATACTCGCTTTGGCGGTACTATGTACAGAGGTATGATGTGTGAAGTGGCTGGAACTCTCTACCGCAGGGCGTAAAAAGGGCCTAAGTGAT
Organism: Gerris lacustris; assembly: GCA_951217055.1. Taxonomy (NCBI): domain Eukaryota; kingdom Metazoa; phylum Arthropoda; class Insecta; order Hemiptera; family Gerridae; genus Gerris; species Gerris lacustris. The sequence goes on along the minus strand of OX578284.1, from coordinate 54,477,866 downwards.
GGCCTAATTGCAAGGTTCGAACAAGTGGTTCGTCCTACCCGTCCTAGTAGAAAGTACTAGACTACTACTACTACTACTATCCATAGTTCTAGAATCTTTTATCTAAAATATTGTTATTGATTTATACATAGTTGTAGAATCTTTTATCTATAATAATGTAATTGATTTATACATAATTGTAGAATCTTTTATCTATTCATTGTTATGTATAGTTGAAGACCTTACCAGAAAGACTTTTCCAGAGTAATGAAATTCTATGCCTATTTTGAATCTATAATATTGAAATTGATTTATGCATTGCATAGTTGGAAAATCTTTTATCAATTCCTTGTTATAAAAAAGTTGAAGAATTTTTTTCAACACATTATTTCTATTCCCCCGCCCAGCCTCCCGAACACTCTGGAAAAAAAAATTCCAGAGTAGCAATGTTATTTTATATCTATTTGTAATCTATAATATTGTTTATGTATAATTGGAGAATCTTTTATCAATTCATTGTTATGTATAATTAAAGAATCTATATATCTATAATACTGTTATTGATTTATGTATAGTTGACAAATCATTTAAGTATCTATAACATTGTTATCAACCTATATACAGTTAGAGAATATTTTATCTACAATTTATGAGTTATGAATAGTTTGGGAATAAATTATTATCGATATATAAATATTGATTTATGCAAAACAAGAATCTTTCAAACTATCAATTAATAATTAAATATAGCTAGAGTATGTTGTATAGGGAATTCTTATTAAGAAAAGTGGGACATCTCTTGAAAAAAATATGGTGTGGGGTCATCTAAAACGAAAACGAGATAGCATACTGCGATACACGTCAAAGCCAGATTCTGAAGAGGGGTCAAAAAACCGGAAAACTTTACAAACAGCAAATAATAGCCTTTAGAAGATGCGATGTACATATGGTTTACCCAAAGAAGAAGCTCAGGCGCACCTTTATCAGGTCCTCTCGTCTGCGAAAAAGTTGTTTTACAGCATATTCGAAAATTCGGAAAAATTGGTAATCTGGACAGTGTCTTGTCCCAATTAGTCCTAATTATCGAGGTTCCACTGTACTGTGATGATATTTTCTGGATAGTACAGTTCAAGCCTTAAGATGCCCAGGTATGGGCGAAATATAGCTTAACAAAAAGAAAATTTTATCTTTTCTTCATCCCTAGAGACCTTGTAATAAGAATATATCGACAATAGCCACCAAGATTAGAGTAATAGTATATTATGTTACAAGGCTGTGAAGTGAGTTTTTTCTTTACCGCGGCAATTACATTTACTGTCGAGCGAAGCGAGACAGTAAATATTGCCAAGGTAAAGAAAAAACACTTCAAAGTCGGGTAGCATATGCTATTTTTTCCGAGGTAGCAGACAATGAAAAAACATTAAATATTAATCACTAATCAATATATAATAATAACAAATATTAGTACATACTTAAGACTTAAAAAAAGAAACCTTAAAATGAGGTTACACTATAAGAAAAGATAAACAAAACGCATTGACATCTAGCGGATTTTTATCGTACTAGAAGCATTTCTACAAAGACTGCAGCACTACTAACGGAAGTTTTGACAACTACCCGCCGTAAAGAAAAAATCTTTTAGTGCCTAGGACGTAAAAGATTTTTTCTTTACAGCTAGGAGTAATGAAAAGATTTTTTAAGCCCACGTAATGAAAAAATGGATTTTAGCTATGCTTTTAGGCTCTAAAGTTACTATTTCACAGCCTACCACGGAAAAAAGAATTTTTCAGCAAGAACAAGTTGGAATAGTAATTTTCTAGTCAGCTTGAACATGACCCAAAAAGGGGTCGAAATATTGCAAAAGTGAAATTTTAATTGTTTCCTTTAGACCCTACCACCAATAAGATTAATAATACAAGGAAACAAACACTACTACTTACTATAAACAGTCTGTTTACCACTAACTTTTTTAAAGATATCAGTTGACACCTATCAGTTTGTACATTGCTGCAGAGTGTAATGAAATGTTTCAATAGTACATTACGCGTCGAGTGCGGAAAGTAGCATTTTGCATGCGAGTGTGGAGTTTGCACCTGAGCGACAGCGAGGGTAGTAAAACCACACGAGCAATGCAAAATGCCGTTTTCGCACTAGTTGCGTACCGTACTTTATCTACGATTGTTGGATTTTAATAATAAATACAGGAAAAAATATTTAATAAACTTCCTGTATGCAAGTTTGTATTTCTCTTTTGATATAGACGGCATTAATTCATTAGTTGTATTTTGTGCCGAATTTATTATTTCGGGAGGAGTATTATTCTCCTCATTTTCGTCATAATTTCTTTAAATCACTCATTGATTTTTACTAAAAACTCAATATAAACACATATTACTTTAATTAAACAAATAGCAATTAGTTTTGTTAAATGTAAACAAACATGCTAATCCTGCGTTAAGGTGATTCTTCTTTTTCTCAACTACTAGTAGATCGTAGATAAAAGTATTTCTCTGTTTTAATTTGCAAATTACAATGAAAAAATTCCTAAGGTGGCGAGTTGAGAGGGAATAGCCATTGATCTATATATTTATTGAGGCTAATTCATATTGCACGCGCCAGAGAAATTTCCTAAATAGTGGTTCGAGGTGGCTCTAAATCTCGGCCTGGCGCATACAATATGAATTTACCTTTATTGAGTTATGCAAAGTTAGAGGATTATTTTTTATCTTATTATTATTGATTTAGGCATAGTTGGAAAATTGTTTAAACTAACTTACAGAAATCCTCAATTTTTTTAATCTTAGAGACCAAGGAATTGAAGTTGTACACACTAGCAAATATAGACAAATGAATTTCAACTGTGGTGCAAAATGTGGTCAATAATTTTGATTTTTTTTTTTTAAATTAAATTTATTTAACCAATACCAATATTGGAAGCCATCAATACAAGCTATCATTAATCAACACTTGACCATTATCTATTATTTATTAGTCAGTGATCCAAAGAGATCCTTCACACAGACAATTCATTCGAATACAGCAAAGCTAATTAAGAGTAGAAAAACAATCGAAAAATTAAACTAAAAGATGACCTCTTCCATAGTTTAATATATGTTAATACAGAGTTCCTCACATTGATGGATCAAAATTAATTGATAATTAATTTTGACAGAATAATTGATACAAGATCAATTACTAAATAAATCATATTTATTTTTTTCACACATTAACAATATAATATATATAAAAAATAGAAGCAATTAGCAACGAATAAATTAATTAGACGTAACACTAATTAACATTTTTACAGGGCAACTAGGAAATAAAAAATGAGGGATTTTCAGTAAAAACTTAAAGAGGAAGAAGTGATAATAATCTACGGTAATACAATTACTCTGCTGAGCCTTGCAATGACCCCCAAGCAACTGTTCTAAGGTCAGTAGTTCTTTCTCACGGTCATTTTCTTAATGTAATATTAATTATTAATTATTTATAAAAATAATTACCTGACGCAGTTGACACAGTCGAAATGAGCGTTGTCGACGGAATTCACCAACTGTCGACAGATGGGATCGAAAAGAAGAATACTTCGTTTTTCACAGGCAGCTACGAGGAGCGATCTGAAAGTTAGGTACGATTTAGTGTGAATTATGTTTTTCGACTTCAAAAACCAAATAAGATCGTTATTATTGTCGGTACTGACCCGTCAGGTGAAAATTCTAGATTGAATATGCCACCAGGAGCGGAATTTCTTAAACTATCGTTGTGATCCCAAACAGCACAAGGTAGAAGATGAGAATACAGTTTTTCCATAAACCTATCGGTCGAACCGAGTCTTATTTTACCACCTAACTCTCTATTTCGAAGATAATTGGTTAGAAATAACGAACAGTCTCCCGATCTCGTCATTTTTATATATGTATAATTAAAAAAAAATAACAATAAATTAGAATAACAGCCGAAAAAAACACAAAAACAAAAAAAAAACTTCTTTTTCTTCAAGACATTTTTAGATTATCACTTATGAATAATTAGCAAGAAAACACGATAATATCACCGTAAAGGGATAATAAACGGCACGATTTAAATATTCCATAGTTTAAAAGGAAAAAACATAAAAAATGAAACACAACAAAAAATAAATAGAAATTTACAAATACACTTTCAGTTTAACAGAAATCTTAAGTCAATCATGAACCACCAGCTAAGATCAGCTGACTATAACACAGTGTTGCTGTTTGGCTAAAAATCACTTCTAAAATAAGATTTGCTCGATTGACCGGGAGGGCACTGAACCATGGCCGTAAGTGGGAGGAGGGGGGGGGGGGGGGGCCTTCTCTTACCAATAATTTAATTATTCATGGCCTCCAACTAAACTGGAGCTTTTATTAATAACAGAAAAAAAAATGCTCAAGTAAACATTACGAACTCTATTTAACTAATCTAATATAGTAGAAATGATTCAACGATTTAAACGCATTTTTTTTAAAAAAATCAACATACTCGTAAAATATTACATACATTTAAAATAAATGTTTTATATCAATAGTATTTTTATTTGTTTCTTAACTTTTTGTTAACATTTAAAAAAAAAAAAAAAACATGATCCGGATGAAATCAGATTTTGCATCTCTCTATAAGGAAAGATAATATATTCTTCTTATCGTGTGTGCCAATAAATATTTAGCATGTTAAATAGAAATGTATTGATAGGAATGTAAAGATATTAAGTTTTATTGATAAACTAAACAAAAACAAATAGATTAGCTGATTAGATTTGTAGATGAAGTATGAGTGTGTTACTGTTACTGTAAAATCCGATTTGCCATAACAAAACATTTATATTATATTTATAGATTTATTTTCTTTTACTTTATTTCATATACAGTGTGGTCCAAAAGTCTCTGTCCCCCCCCCCCCCCCTCTTAACTTTTGAACAGTTTGAGATAAGTTAATGAAACTTGGGGGGATCCGTACCATGTTAAGGGAAGTTTTTTTTCATGCAATCGCGCACTAGGGGCAAACACTCATTTTGCCCCCAGGCCATCCAACTTCAAAAGTTTCAAATTGGAGTGTATATTTTTGATAGCATATTTGGATTCTACGGTGAAAAATAATAAAATTTCACTTGAAACTTTTTTTTTATCTTGAATATTTTGCCCCCTATAAAAGGGCAAAGATAGAAAAATAGTCCTTCCGAAAATAGTAAAAAACGGGAAATAGTATTATCAATTAACACTGAATCGTTGTAAAATCTAAACGGTTCGAGATAAATAAATGAAACTTGGGGGGCCGTACCATGTAAAGGGAAGTTTGTTTTCATGCAATCGCGCACTCTAGGGACCACCACCCATTTTGCCCCCAGGGCCCCAGGCCAACAACTTAAAAATTTCAAATTAAGGAGTACCATTATTTTTAATAGCAGATTTGGATTCTACGTTAAAAAAATAAGAATATTGTACTTTTTACTGGTCTTATATTACTTTGCTTTGTAAGTTTCATCGCACGTTTCCGTTACCCCGATTTTGAACCACTTCCAGTATTTCAATCTTTCCCAAATTTTGCACATGGAAACAAATGAGGTAAAGAATGCAGAAACCAAAAAAAAAAAAATAAATAAAAATAGAATGGTAAATAAAATGGTATTTTTATATTAATTTTTTTTTTTTCCTCCAATATTTTGCCCCCTATAGGGGGCAAAAGCATAAATTGGTAGATTTGAGCGCCTGGAGGCAAAATGGGTGGTTACCCCTATTGCGCAAGTGTTGAAAATAAACTTACCTTTACATGGTATGGATCCCCCAAGTTCTATTAATTTTTCTCAAAACGTTCAAAATTTAAGAGGAGGGGGAGGGGGGAATTTACGGACTTCTAAGTAAAAAAAAGGTGTCTAGAGGCATAGTTAAGAAGCCTATTTAAGTGAACCACTCTCAATGAAATTTGGAAAAAAATAATCATCATGAGATCACATAATAACAAGTAAGGTGCGCTTCACATAAGTACATGAGGCGATATTCGCTGGTTTCTGAACGATTATGTGAAAATTATTAAGTGTAAAATTTTAACAGTTGCATATTCTTTTACTACACTTCAAGACCTTTAATAATTGATGTATAACAGGTCATGGTGACTAAAAACATTTTTTTAGTCACCCACCATATTAGTAGTAGTAGTCTAGTACTTTCTACTAGAATGGGTAGGACGAACCACTTGTTCGAACCTTGCAATTAGGCCATCACTTAGGCCCTTTTTACCCCCTGCGGTAGAGAGTTCCAGCCACTTCACACATCATACCTCTGTACATATTACTGCCGAAGCAAGTATGATGTGATCAATAGTGAGCCATATAAATCAGAGCGTCACGGCGAGGAATCGAACCCCGTCTCGTTCCACTCATGATTCAGTGATGGCCGAGCAGACGTGGTTTAACCCACACGGCCACGCTGGCTCTCCACCATATTCAAAATATTAAGTGTGAAAAATCCAAAAAGTGTCCAGTTGTCACAAATGCCGAGATGAACCTGTGTCATGAATTTCATGTTCCTAGCTATAGTAGTTTATGAATTGAAACATGCCAACGGACAGACAGACACAGCCGTTTTATAAGGTTTCTTTTTGTGCTTCGTACAGAAACCTAATAAGGTGAAATGTCCCCAAAAAAGTATGAAAAAACAGCATGGAGGTTAAGGTAATGACTTCCTGCTAGGTATATCAGCCACTTAATGGATAGTGTATTATAAGAATTAGGAGCATTAGTTTTTCACCATGCATGATCTTTAACAATGACTTACTTCTTTTGTTAGTACCTTAAGCAACTTAACATACCTAGTGGAGGGGCCTTGGTAGCCCGGAGTCGAGAGTGCTTGCCTTTCGATAAGGCAAGTAAAGCAGCATCGGGAGTGGTTAATTGTAGGACGGGTGTTCACTTCACCTAGAGCTCTGGGTTCGATTCCCGGAGTCATTGTGAACGACCAAACACTTTACTCTAATGTGAAGAGTTTGGTTCCTAACCTGGGTTTGTTCAATGGGTCCATCTAAGTGGCCTGCGTCTTCGGGTGTAAAAGCCCCCCGGAATAAAAAATAAACAGGTCAAGTGTGTGCTGGTCAGCACACAGCGAGGGTCCGTAGGCCACACTATATAGCGTTTAACTGTAAAGTGTATAAACAGTGTTTTTTTAAAATGCTAAAAAGCTTACTTTGAACCATTCTAAGGGTCTGATATTCTCAAAACACACTCTGATAAAGTATTTTTTTGCCACTGAACCGGACTACAACCATATAAATACACCGAAAAGACCATTATTATAAAAAAAACTATTTTGTTAATAAAAAATAAAATAATATTTTTTTCGAAATTTCCAAAAAGTGGTATCTTTACTTTTGGATGAAGAATGTTCAGGAAGTTTTTCAGATTTTTTGCACTTCACATAAGCGAGATAGAGGGGGGGGGGGGGACACGTTTCAAACTCGCCTACGCTCGCCCTATCAAAGTTATAACCAAAGAATTATTGAAGCGAGCGTAGCGAGCTTCCTACATTCAACGAAATATGTTCCGTGTCTGTCTGTCTGTCAGTAACGTTCACACGTGTGACGATAACTTGAGTAAAAGTTGACCGATTTAGTTGAAATTTGGTATACATGTTCCTCTTACTAATACTCAGGCTAAGTTCGTTGGACAGCGTGATCCGTCCAAGAGTTAGCGCGCAACGCTCGCGTAAACGAGAGGTACAAAAATTAAATTGGAATTTCAGGACCGAAAAAGATTCTATCATCATCTATTCGATGAGACGAACATTATTTTCTAATAAAAAAAATTTTTTTTTACTAATTTTTTACTAAAACCAACAGCGACACCGCTATGACTTAATAAAGATCGCTAAAACTATTAAAGCGGACCTAAACGTTTATAATAGAGAAAACAACCTTTTTACCGATATCTAACGTTCTAACGTAACGATTTTAATAAAACTTCATATGGACCATCTAATGCACAATTGAAACAGGTATGCAAAATTTCAACTTGATACAAGCAAAATTATTTGCGTAGTGACGAGATACATTTATAATAATTGTTTAAAAGCTACCGCGGGTGGTGAAGATTGTTATAGTCGTATAGAGTATAGGCTTGTTTAGGAAGTAAAGCTTTGTACCGAGTACCCCCACTCTTCCCACACTATTCTCTTCCACTTATCTACAACTATGACATTCATCATGATTAATAAATTTCAATATTCAGTATTTCATTGCAATACGCTCGCTTCAATGATAGAGCCACGCGATGCCTAGTATATTTGAAGCGAGCGTAGCGAGCTTCCTACATTCAACGAAATATGCTCCGTGTCTGTCTGTCTGTCTGTCTGTCAGTAACGTTCACGCGTGTGACGATAACTTGAGTAAAAGTTGACCGATTTAGTTGAAATTAGGTATACATGATCCTCTTACTAATACTCAGGCTAAGTTCGTTGGACAGCGTGATCCGTCCAAGAGTTCGCGCGCAACGCTCGCGTAAACGAGAGGTTCAAAAATTAAATTGGAATTTCAGGACGGAAAAAGATTCTATCATCATCTATTCGATGAGACCAACATTTTTTTCAAATAACATTTTTTAGTAAAACCAACAGCGACACCGCTATGAATTAATAAAGATCGCTAAAACTATTAAAGCGGGCCTAAACGTTTAAAATAGAGAAAACAACCTTTTTACCGATATCTTACGTTCTAACGTAACGATTTTAATAAAACTTCATAGACACCATCTGATGCACAATTGAAACAGGCATGCAAAATTTCAATTTGATACATGCAGTAGTTTGTTTGTAGCAAAGAGATACAAATTATAAATATTGAAATAGAGATGTGTGGTTAGAGGAATAGTAAGAATGCGGGGTGGTTCCCTTACTACTAGCCGCTGCACTACTACCAGACCCATTATCTATCAACTCATCATGATTCACAATAATCTTTTTTTTCAATATTCAATACATATTTATTACTATACGCTCGCTTCAATGATAGAGCCACGCGATGCCTAGTATAATCATTTTCTATACTTTTCTTGAAAACTATTAGTTAACATAACTACATGGACCTTTTTCTTGATTTTTTCTCAGCAAACTCTGTAACAACTTCGGAAAAATGCGTGGCCTACCCAAGTTAGTTGTGCCGTCCTCGTTTTTTTTTTTACCCTTTGTTCTGGAAATAATTGAAGCGAGCGTAAGTGAGCTTCTTACATTCAACGAAATATGCATCTTGTCTGTCTGTCTGTCAGTAACGTTTACGCGTGTGAGGATAACTTGAGTAAAAGTTGACCGATTTAGTTGAAATTTGGTATACATGTTCCTCTTACTAATACTCAGGCTAAGTTCGTTGGACAGTGTGATCCGTCCAAGAGTTCGCGCGCAACGCTCGCGTAAACGAGAGGTACAAAAATTAAATTGGAATTTCAGGACGGGAAATGATTCTATCATCATTTATTCGATGAGACCAACATTTTTTTCAAATAACATTTTTTACTAAAACCAACAGCGACGCCGCTATGAATTAATAAAGATCGCTAAAACTATTAAAGCGGACCTAAACGTTTATACTAGAGAAAACAACCTTTTTACCGATATCTTACGTTCTAACGCAACGATTTTAATAAAACTTCATATGGACCATCTAATGCACAATTGAAACAGGCATGCAAAATTTCAGCTTGATACAAGCAGAAGTCTTTGCGTAGTGAAGAGATACATTTATAATAATTGTTTAAAAGCTATACCGCAGGTGGTTAAGATTGTTATAGTCGTATAGTGTATAGGTTTGTTTAGGATGTAAAGCTTTGTACCGAGTACCCCCACTCTACCCCTCACTACCCTCTTCCACTTATCTTCAACCATGACATTCATCGTGATTAATAAATTTCAATATTCATTATTTCATTGCAAAACGCTCGCTTCAATGATAGAGCCACGCGATGCCTAGTATATATTGTAATCAGCTCGACGTACCCTTTCATATGATACCCCTAACCGTGTTACCCTAATTTTTTTTAAAAATGTTTTTTTTTAGTCGCTATATTTTTAAAATATGTGGGCACGTACAAGACACATACATGCCAAATTTCAAAGTGATCGGACGAAAGGTGTAGCCGTGAGAGCACGCGAGAGGACGGACGGACAGACACACGCAGGAAAATATAAGGGTCCTTGGTTTTGCCTACGGACCCTAAAAACTCCTAGCCCTAAACCTACTATAAACAGAAGTCTAAATGAATACACTCTACCCGTAGACAGTTGTGCCCTTTATGGAAGTCAAGAGAAATATCTAGCTTAGTCTATACTGGGATTTAATGTTGTGCGTCTTTGTTGCAGGGCTGAATCTATGCTGCTGCGATTCAGAGCCGCAACATGTTCCTGTTTCCTACCACCCATGTTCCATGAGTGTAAGTGATATGGACTCAATGTTGCAGGGCTGAATCTATGCTGCTGCGATTCAGAGCGGTAACATGTTCCCGTTTCCTACCACCCACGTTCCATGAGTGTAAGTGATATGGACTCAATGTTGCAGGGCTGAATCTATGCTGCTGCGATTCAGAGCGGTAACATGTTCCTGTTTCCTACCACCCATGTTCCATGAGTGTAAGTGATATGGACTCAATGTTGCAGGGCTGAATCTATGCTGCTGCGATTCAGAGCGGTAACATGTTCCAGTTTCCTACCACCCATGTTCCATGGGTCTACATGATACCATGGACTCAATGTTGCAGGGCTGAATATATGCTGCTGCGATTCAGAGCCGCAACATGTTCCCGTTTCCTACCACCCACGTTCCATGAGTGTAAGTGATACCATGGACTCAATGTTGCAGGGCTGAATCTATGCTGCTGCGATTCAGAGCGGTAACATGTTCCCGTTTCCTACCACCCATGTTCCATGGGTCTACATGATACCATGGACTCAATGTTGCGTACATTTGGTCTGGGCCTGAACCGCAGTAGCGCCGATTCAACATTTTATTGGTGGTGCTGCGATTCAGCCCTGCAACAAAGGTGCACAACATTAAGTCCCGGTGAGGACTAAGCTTAAAGATAAAGCAGCATATCTACTGTGCTTCTGTATGTCTGCATAACTTGGGAGGCAGTAAAAAATAAGTTACCGACTTTCATAAATCTGCAGAAATATTAAGGATATTTAGGCTGAAATTTTTCCAATACCAATGGTTATGGGCAAAAACAGAGGAAAAGGCAATTTGTATCAAAATGTGAAAAAGAAAAGCCATAGGTCGGCAAATTCACTCAGTGAAGATTCTGATGCACTGGAAATATAGGTCTACCTCTTACAGTCTGGTCAATATGATTTTAAACTTTCGACAGCGTGATAAAATCAAGGGAGAGCCAATTGGACCTTGAGATTTTGAAATCTGACCTTCTAGACGTCAAAATCTTGATCTCTTATTGGCTCCCCGTACCAGTTTTTCGATTTTACCATGTTGTCTAAAATTAAAACTTATCTTGACTAGACTGTAGACTGGAATCTGCAGGGCAAACAAGAAAGAGTAAATTGTAAATTATACAATAAAAAATGTTTCAAAATTTGTTTATTTCTAACTATACAAAAACTATATACAAATATTCATAACTGAAGTCACATACTTCAACAAAGTTTAATTAAAAAAAAAAAAATTATAATGTACAATTATTTACATTTTAGTTAAGGTACATCATTTACAAAGGTTTTCAATAGAAAATTGTACTATATAAGCAATGAAATTTTAATTCTTAATGTATACAAGATGCTACATACCTTTAAAATGTGTTATAACTTTAAGTAATTGTTACTTTAGACAATTATTGGTAATGAATGAAAATCAGAGTTGACCACAAACCCTAATTAATACCCAAAAAACAAATTGAATTTTAGTTCTTCTTTATTGCTGTGGTCTTTAGGGATGATAATAAAAAATTAATATATTGTATATTAATTTATTTATTTAGCCCAATCCTGGGCATCATAATGTCTTATGTCTTCAAATATGGCTGTTGTGTTTTTTATACATTTATTTGGCATGAAGGAGTAACATTTAACACCGAAATACATCACTTACTCCATCACTCCAAATAAACGTATAAACCACAATCATAACTGCAGACATAAGGTCTGATGATGCTCAAGATTGGGGTTAAATTGATTGAGCTAAATATATAAATTAATTTACAGTAGAACCTAGCTTACACGACCCTCAATAACACGACAACCTCAATTACAAGAGCAATTTTCAAATCCCCTTGAGATTGCCATAACACATAATGTTAAATTAACTTCTATAATGCGACTATTATTATCCAAACAACCTAAATAACACAGATTTTTTTCTATTCACACCATAACTCAGAACCTCTGTAACAAGTTGTTTTGAGAAGTCAACCTCGATAACGCGACTCTATACAGGAATGGGTTGACCTTGAGCAAGTCTAGACTTGAAAACCCTGCCCCACCCCCTTGATAACACGGCTGATAGCCAAAATAACCTTGATAACACGACCCTCAACAAAAAAGAGCACCTCGATAACAAGGTTGTTTCCCTAATCCACTTGAGACACTTCTTATCGAGGTTCTACTGTACAAATATGGATATATTATTTATCACCCCTAAAGACCACAGCAATAAGGAAAATATAAATTTAAAGAGATCAACTGAAGATTGAAAATTAATTTTAGCAATAAATAAATTTATTTTATAATGGATATTTTAAAAAGGACCTGCCAGAATTTAATTTAGACAATAAATGGTTAAATTAAATTTTATTTAAGCACTCAAAGACTATAAAATGAATCCAAGAGAATATAAGAGAGATATTAAATATAATAAGTTGATCATAAAAATAATGTTTTTAAAAACAAGCTTTTATTCATATTCTTCTCAGCAAACCCTTTCATTTAATACCCATATTATGAGCGTGCTAAAAAAAATACTAGTCCGCCATATTGGATTTAAAATGACGTCACTTAGCAAACCAAGCATTGTTATCCAAACTAAATGTGTATGCAAAATTTCAATTCAATTGGTTGATGATAACTGCTTCAAAATTCAGTTGCAAGATTTGACCCGAACATACATACATACAAACAAACATTGCAAGTTAAATAAAAGCTTGTAAAAAGAGGGTTAGTTCAATTATCAAACCAAGTTTTTTTTTTTTTTTTTTTTTTTTTTTTAAATTATAAATAAATAATAATACAATAAAAAATAAATAAAAATAAAAAAAGAAAGTAATTTCTGGTCAATCTCATTCAATTTAAAAAAAAAAGTTTTTCAAATTTAATTTTAAAAGGAATCTGTAAATTTTAGCATTGATAAGTTTATTTTAGTATCTATTTAGCAGGAAATATAATAAATACTTGTAACATTTATTTTTTTAATTGTAGATTATTAATTTTACGAATAAAATTCATAGATTAAAAATTTAATTAGTTTATTTTTTAAAATAAGCCACAATAGCTAATGCATACAATGGCAACTTGGTCCAGAAAATGAACCCATATCTGTGTAGCCATCCAAGTTGACAAAGAAGAGTTAAGTGCTCTCCTGTTTGAATTTCCAAGGCCCTAAAGAAGTTCCTTAACCCAAAGAATATAAGGACAAAGAATTATCTCTCTTCATTAAAGAAGTGTCAATCTCCCTTTGTCTTAATAGTTAATTAGACTAAAGAAGGAACTGCTAAGCATACATCTTTTTTTTTTTTGGAAAATAATCAACCTTGGATAACTATTCGTTCCGTTTTGACCGGGATAGTGATAAAAATGAACAGGTTTTGACTACTTAACAGTCATCTTAAGATTCTAAATTAGTAGTTCACAGTAACATGGTGTTAGAGTAAATATTAGAGATGTGAGTTATTTAACGTAATAGGTAAAATAATAGGGTTCCAACTGTGTCACCTATTACTGACGTGACAGTGACTTGGTTAAAGCTATTAAATTTGCCACTGGTTACGGAACGGCCCCTAGAGATTATTAAGGTAAGTGTAGGTACTAAGTAGTAGGGTGGTATCATGAGGCAGTAGTGGGGGAAGGTTCCTTTTCCTACATGTAAGACTTTGGCCTGTACCCTTTTCTACTTAGCAGAAAGCCCTCTGTCCTCTCTCCACCAGGTTCCGTTCCACTAAATATTGTTTATTCAATGATAACAAATATGATATTTATTGTAAGGAGGTAAATCTTACTTCGGAATTATTTAAAACTGTTCTTTTTTACTTTACAAAAAGGATTTCAGTAGCATCTCAATAAATTTAATATTCAATATACTTTTTAAAATTAATATCAATTATTGTTTTGATTTCAGGGAAAATGATAAATGGTTATGGTTATTTTAAGTTAATGTTAGTATTTTTTTTGACCTAATCAAACAATAACCTTCCATCATTACCCTAAAACATGACGCTTTATGATTTATTATAATTTATTTTAAATAAAAACTATTGAATTTATCGAGATGCTACAACCGGAATCGTTTTTACAATGTAAAAAGGAATAGTTAAAAAAAACTGAGTAAATCGGACAGTACAAATTAAGTGGGCCTGAGTGCGCAAATGTACCAATTAATGTCAAAAGAGAAAATGTTATCTAAAGAATGCATATTTTTTCTTAAAATTTCCAAAATTTGCCCATACCCTGGGGATGCAATCGCTCAACCCCCCCCCCGTTATGGACTAAATTTATTTTATATGGCCACCCTACTTATAACTCCACCTGGAGAGGTTAAGATTGAAAAAAATCAGAGTAGGGTACTATCTCCACAGTGTCCTCTATAAGATAGGATACTTTTTATTCCGTTTGGTCAACACATAAAAAAGTACTTATGATAACAGGGTACACTATCAAAAACACTGTTTTTGGCTCTAGAGGGCGCTGATGAGATTGGATAAAAAAAACCTATCATCGTCACTTTAAAGCCTACAAGATAGGCTAGTTAATTTTTTTTCAAGAGTTACATTTTAAGTCAGAAATATTGCCTGCACAAAAAATCCTTTAGTGAAACCAGATAATATTCGTACTTCATATGAACACAAAAATATAAAGAGTCAGATAAGACAAATAAAACAGTTCGGGAAAATTAAGTTGATAGCAACTAAATTGATTCAAGACCTGTGATAAAAGATTAATTATTGTGGATTTAGACAATAAAACTGATTATGCTCTTTTCACAGTTAGTATTAACTTTTGACACTCGGATTGTGGCCAACCTAAATTAGAAAAAAATAAAGCCACTAGGACTGTGGGAGGGGTAGGACCAGAGATATTTTTATTTGCCTAGTTGGCCCTACCTTCTCGAATTCAAAATCCAGTGCTCTCATTGGCTCCACTCCACATTTTTTAGATTTTCCCGCAGTGTAAAAAGTTAATACTAATTGTAAAAAGAGATTATTTTGCTGCTCTAACTTTATTCCTTATTATGTTCATCAAAATCTTGGTAGAAACTAATTTTATAATGATTTTGTCTTGAAAAATGTCAATTTAATTCCTTCTCCTACGAACTCTAGAAATTCTCCAGGCATTCGGTTCTTCATACTTATTGTAGAGAGGTTCCAAACGTTGATTCTTCTTGAATTTACTTAATTTCGTAGGATCGGAGAATTTGAAGAACGCCGGAGCAAATTCAACTAACCATTTAGGATCTATGGTAGTAACTTCTCTCATGTATTCTTTAGTTGTTTGTACTAGTTCGTGATATATTACCCTGTAACAATAAAAAAAAAAATAATAGTTAATTTTATATGTTCAATTAATAATTAAAATTTGTTGATATACAACATAATATTATGATTATGGCTATGATCATTAAATCTCTTTATCTTTCAATCCTTTAACGTCCAGATATAAAAAAATTCACCATGATCTAAACGCATTGTGACCACATCTATGTGGACAACACCTAAAATAAACCCCATTTTACACCCTCACAATACCTCCTCTCTCTAAACTATATCCATATTGAGAAAGTAAAAAAAAAAACACTAATGAACAATAAATCAAATAAATATTAATTATTACCATTCAGGCTGCCTATTAAATAGAGCACTGCTAGGATGTATATAGACAAC
Organism: Gerris lacustris; assembly: GCA_951217055.1. Lineage (NCBI taxonomy): Eukaryota > Metazoa > Arthropoda > Insecta > Hemiptera > Gerridae > Gerris > Gerris lacustris. The sequence goes on along the minus strand of OX578284.1, from coordinate 54,461,803 downwards.
CTGACTGTCAACCAAGGTTCTGTAACCTTCCTGAGGATCCTTCTTAGCTGCGTTACGGAAGAAACCTGAACACACGGCTTTCTGAACACGGACTGCATTTTTACCTGCACTTACCACATCTAATTTGTGTCTGGAATAAAAAAAAGACAGATTATAAACAAAATATTCATTATATTGTTTTAATAAAATCTTGGGACTATCAATTTCACTATCATAGCCGGTGTAGCCGAGGGGTTAGCGCACTCGACTCTGAAACCAAGCTCTAAACCCTGGCTGTGAGTTCGAATCCCAGCGGGGTGAGACATGTTTCACACTGATGATCTTATCGATTGGATGAGTAAAGTGGCCGGATAACCCCCGTCCTGTAATAACCTAATAAGCTGTTGAACGGGACTAAAACTACTACTACAAAAAGAAAAAAAAAAAAAAAAAAAAATAGATTGATGTTTACTAGAATAGTTTATTATTTTTATTTTTTTAATTAAAAACCGACTCTTACACTTCACATCTAAACTTGACACACATAACAAATTACTTATATATAACACCATAATTAAGCCCATTTGGTGATATGGTATTGAACTCTAGGGATGCACCAAGCGTTCCAACTCCTACCATATCCAGTCCCTTCAATCCAAAATCCTAAAAAGAATAACTAACGTTCCCTTCTATGTCTCCAACTTTACCCTTCACAATGACCTCAACGTTCCCTTTGTTTGTGACCTAGCCACCTCCCGATACAAATCTTTCCATGACTAATTTCCCATTATCCTAAACCTTTAATCCACAACATAACATCACCATTAATGCCTGGTAACCCTCCTCGACACCTAAAAAGACAGTGGCAGCGTGACCCATTGAACATCAATTAATAAAACGTAACATTAAATTCTGAAATGCAGTAAGTACTGTCAATGGACAGTTTTTCACATCATGTGTAATAAGTCAATATCAAACTTAAGTTATCTTTTCCCAAACCTCCAGACCATAGGTCCAACCTTAGAACTGTCTTTTAGATGAGAAGTTCATAATTTTTTTGGAACTACAATCTAGAAGACAGAACAGCAACTTGTATAGTCGACATCAGTACGTTATGCAATTTTTGTGTTGCCAGGAGAATACTTCTAAAAAGTCTCACAACCAACTTTTTTTCAAGTTAAAACCAATATAAAAGATTATATGAGAGAAACTTTCTCTAACCATATGTGTGTACAGTATACATACATATGTGTTATATACAAAAGAGATAGTCAACAAGGTATATCAAAATTAATTAATAATTTTAAAAAATTTCTTTAAATTTCTGAAAAGGTTTTTAATTTATTTTCACTACATATTAATCGTCAAAATATATATTTTAAAATACCTGTCCATAATTCCTAAGAGCTGCTTTCTAACATCCTGAGCCCTTTTAAGTGTCCTGATTTGTACAAAATTTTCATAGCACCAGGCATTGCTAAACTTGTTATTTTTCCAAGAGTTATAAACAGCGAGAAGTGTTAAATGATCTCCTTCAGGCTGGTTAAATTTTGCTTTCTTCTGATCAGCAAGAGCTTGTTTATCTTTGGGCCTAAGAAAAAAAGAAGGAAATTATTTAAATATAATATTAATTCAAAAAATTATATTGTTTTACATATATTTAGTCAGAACTTAGAACAAAGCTGCGCTAACTCTCCCTGTACTTCCTTCCTCCCAAACAGCCCTCCTCGTGTGCCCTTCATGTTATGGAGGTCTGCCTCCAGGCAGACCAGGTGCTTGTGCCGTGAATAGACCCTATAAGAAGGTAATAAGAGACAGCTGGAGGGTGGATTTTTGACCTTACTGACTGCACTAAAAACCTCCAGCCATTACATCCTACCTCTTACATTCTGCAGTGCGATGGTAGCTAAAAGTTAGGGTACTCATGTCAAGACTGACAGTATGAGTCAGCTTCAAAGAAGATTGTCTTGCACCCTTTTACATTTCATGTAAAACTTGTTTAGCACATTGAATATGGGCTTCCATATTTTAACTTTACTATATAGTTGACTTATTTCATTTCCAAAAATTACTTAACTCGACATCAAAAAAGCCAAAATTACTTGAACTTAAGGAAACCTGTAATTAACCATACCCTCCAGCAGGGAGTGATAAGAAATAATTCATGTCAAATCATTAACCGCACCTCAGTAGGTGGTAAAAGGCACACTCTCACCTACAATCATTAGGAAAAGGCCCATAAACTATTTGAAAATATCATAAAAATATGAGCTTACCTGTAGAAGACATTTTGAACTGAAAGCATTGAAACGATTGTCAAAATTTCATCTGCGCATTGTAAATGTACCGACATAATCAACATTTTAGAGAGGTTTGGTTCAAGAGGAAATTCAGCCATCTAAAAAAACACAAAATAATAAAAACTATTAATCCTATGAGTGTTTAATTAATACCTAAACAAAGAATTAAAGAAAAACTTAAATCGTAGTTGCTGTAAATACCGAGAATGTTAACAACCTCTATTGGAAAACACTTTTAAGATAAATTAAATCTAAAAATAATTTCTTACCCTTCTTCCAAGACGAGTGAGTAAGCCTTCATCATCTAATGCAGATAGAGAATGAAGCTGTTCCAAAGCCATAATAAGAGATTCTACAGGAGGGGCATCCATGAAATCAAAGTGGATTAGATCATTGATACCCATAGTTTTCAATTGTAATACCTAAAATAGAAAATCAAACATTGAGTATATTAATTACACAATATAGAAAATTAATAAAAGGACCACTATTATAAGGATGACTGGCAGATGGGAATAGACCCTTTTGCGGAGGTCCAGATAAGATGTTTTATATAATTTATTTAATATAATTTTGCTGAGGTAAAGGGCACCATACAAGTTCATACATGTTGTACAACTAAGTGCAATAAGACACCATGCACAGTCCAACATGTCTATCAATGGTAGTTTTGATTTTATAAACCTGAAACTTTGAAGAGCAACCCAAACAGGTTGTAGAACCAAACCAAGTTGTACAGCATGTCTTAAAGTGTATGATGCAGACCAACACAAACAGGTTGTAGAACCAAACCAAGTTGTACAACATGTCTCAAAGTGTATGATTCGGCCAACTCAATCAGGTTGTAGAACCAAATCAAGTACAACATGTCTCAAAGTGTATGATTCGGCCAGCACAAACAGGTTGTAGACCCAAACCAAGTTGTACAACATGTCTCAAAGTGTATGATTCGGCCAGCACAAACAGGTTGTAGAACCAAACCAAGTTGTACAAAGTGCCTTTACCAGTATCACCAACAAATAAATGACAGATGGCAGCATCTGTGATGTCTCTTAACTGGATAGGCAAATAGGCACCACCAAATACAAATCCTAACATTTCTTCAAGGGGTGGCCACCTAGCCCTGGATAATGACTTCCCACCAAATGATCAAAGGTTTTGATAAAAAAAGGGAAGTTAGAATACAATTTAAAAAAAAAATAAACTCACAGTAGTAGCAAGGTTAGTCCTCTGAATTTCAGGTACTGGAGTAGGAAGCATTTCATCTCTGTAAGCTCTTTCTGTATAAAGCCTGTAACATTTACCTGGACCTGTTCTACCTGCTCTCCCAGCTCTCTGCTTAGCTTGAGCCTAAAAACAAAGGAAACGTTAATGTAAACAAGTTCAACAAATAAGAGGAAAAAGGAAAAGTCAGAAAGTATAAATTATTAATGAAAATTTAAGTTTCTCTTAGGATCTAACCACCCATTCACGTTCGTTCTATTCCAGCCACTCTACTCCACATGGAAGACAAACTTACTATGAATGGGGAATCTTTAACTGGAGTAGGAGTCCAGCTGAATTTTGTAAGTAAAATTAACAAAAATAATGTGAATTAATGAATGTAAAAAGGAGGCCAGGTCTGAAAATAAAGCTAGCAAAGAGTTCATTTGGTCTTAACACAGATCTAAGAATGACCAAAATCGAGTAAAAATGTGTTAACACTACAATTTTGTCTGTACAATTTTTGCTGTACTGGTTTGTATTCAGCAAACATTATGATTAACAAAAACAGTACCAAATCTTCTACAGGAAAAATATTACAGAATATCAATGAAAGATTTTATAGTGAGTTTATAAAATATCAACAAAATTACAAAGAGGTGAGGTACAAAGAAGACTTAGGAAATAATAAATACATAAATCTAAACATACTGTAAAAAAATAAAAGACATTAAAAAGAATTAATAAGGCACCTGTGATATAGGTGTGACCACAAGTGAGTCCATGCCAGTTTTAGAGTTGTATACTTTCTGCTTCACAAATCCAGGATCAACTACGTAATAAATACCATCGATGGTAAGAGAGGTTTCTGCAATATTTGTAGCAATTACAACCTGGAAATGATAAGAGTGAGAGAATTAAGACATTCATTTATTATTAGTAATAAATCACAAAAAAAAGAAAGAATGGTGATACAGAGAAACTAATAGGTTTGTTCCAACCAAGCAGTGTACCTTACTCGGGATCGCCACAGGCATTCGCAATGGATAAAAGCCGTTCCAACCCGACTTGTGACAGTGTTTCGTACCGTCCTCCAAACTGTTCCAACCCCCGCAGGGATCGTTTGCAAACCGTTTACTGTACCGTCCAAACTATACTCTGACAACACACAAGTACTGGTTTGTATGACATGAGAAGTTATGTCAATCGTCACACACGTCAACAGGAAGGTTTCCTAACTGTTAGGTCTCCTTAAATGTTTTAAATATAGTGTGAATTATAGTCTAAAACCCGTTCTAACCTGACATGATTTTATAACCGTACAATGTTAGCGCATGAGTGTAAAACCTGTCCTAAACGATTCCCGAACGATCTACAAAGGACAGTATAAATAGATGGGTTGAAACAAACCTATTATAGTGGTTTGAAAACATTTTAGTTCAAAGAATCTAAGATTTTAATTTAAAAAAAAAAAAGTACACCCTATTGACCAGGAAATACAAGAAAAGCACATTTGGTTCTACCACAAAACACAAGGTTATTTATCTCCCTTCAAGAGAACAACTAGGCACTAGGGTGATCTCTTTAAAAACTACTACTCAAAAGTTTATGATAATGATAATGTGAAATTTGGTTTACCTTCCTAGAGCCAGGTGGAGCAGCCTCAAATATCCTAGTCTGCATTTCACTAGGCAAAGCGGAGTACACAGGTAGAATAATCAAATCAGGTACATCAGGTCCAAGAGATTTCATTCTTTCATAAAGGATCTCACAGGCAGTGTCAATCTCTTCTTGACCTGATTACAAAAATGCAAAACACATAAATTATATATCTACTTCAAGCTTAGAGCTCATTGCTACTATAGTGCATGCTTTGGAAACTGGAGGTTAAGGGTTTCATTCCCAAAAAATATTTAAACAGAAGTATCAAACACTTTCTATGCAATAACTTCATTTTAATAAGTACAGTTACAATTTAAAAATAAGTGTGGTGTCGGGGGACACCCGGTAGGAACCAAGTTCCTTACATTTTGTATTAAATATAAATTATAAAATCACACTGCTAAGTACGTATACATTGCTAACTACTTATACATGGCGGAGTTAGAAAAGAGACAAAATTAAAAGTAACGAACTGTTTGTACCTAGCAGAGTTAACCCTTTAAACGCCGCCCTAAAAAATAATTATTTTTTTGTTGATTTTTTTTGCAATTCGGCTTTCTTATTTTTTAGTTATGAAATTTCAAAAAAAAAAATTTAAAAAAATTTAATTTTTCACCATTTTCTTTTATGTTCCATTTATGGAACAATGGCGGGACTTGGGTTACAAGAATTACACATTATTTAAAAAAACTATTTTTAAAGAGACCACCATAAATACAATAATTAATTACATATTTCATTTAATTTAGTATTATTATTTATATATTATTAGTTAGATTTTCTCCCTCTCTCTTTTCATAATAAAGCCCCCCCCCCCCCCCCCCAAAAAAAAAAAAAAAAAAAATCATATAAACAAAAAATTGTAATTATCAACATGCTAATAAAACTACATACTATAAAAACAAATATCTCCCTAAACCATTCCCCCCCCCCCAACTAAAATTTGTTTGATAAACTCATACAATTTCATATAAGCATTACTTTTGTTGAAAAAAAAAAAATCTACTAAATAATTCAATTTAAATTCCATGATATAGAGGAAAGCACATTACATGTAGTCTCTTCTGACATTGGTGGCACTGAAATTTAGTGTTATTTTTACAAACTGCACATCTACCCTGACTAGCTTGAATGAGGTAATGACCATCGGTTTTTCTTCTTGCCTCAGGGATAGCGTTTTTGGGTCCTGATTTGGGACCATCCTTTCAAGGGGCCACTCGTAGCAACGCCATAGCTATTCCTCTTCTAAGTGAGAAATGATCAACTACCATTGAAGTATTTTTATATCCCTCTTTGTGCAGAAGCCGAGCTGCAACAACAGCTATATTCAAACCGTTTGCAAACAAGTTCCACCACCATTTCTTAGATCTTAGTTGCGGGCGATAAGAACCTAGCATCCGATCTAATACATCAACTCCTCCCATTCCTTTATTGTAATCTCCAACAAGGCTAGGTTGGTCTACATCAATTCTTTTATTTTTCCCTCTTGAATATCTTTTAGCAGTTCTCATTGGTAAATGGGAAGCGTAATTTGACGCTATTGTCACCAAAGCATTGTCGTTCCATCGACAAACATAAACTGAACCGTCACTCAAATAATCGAATTTCCCTCGGTCTCTCCTTTTTATTTCTTTTTGAGATATGAGAGGGCATTTTGATATTCTCTCTTCTCTTGCTATTCCTATTGCCTTGAAATTTTTCGTACGGAGATCTTGCAATAAATCATACAATGTAAAAAAATTGTCAAAGAAAACTTCTACTTGGCGAGGTTCTTCAATAACGGCAAGAAGATCGTTTACTACTCTTGTACCAAGTTGAGTCTGAGGAGCAGCGTCTGTTTTCTTACCGGCGTATATTTCCATATTATACGGGTAGCCATTTGATGAACAACGCATCCAGATCTTGAACTCAAATCTTATGGGTTTACCGCGAATAAACATTTTACATGAATGGTGACCATAGTAAGGGACCATTGATTCGTCGATTGACACTTGATCATGAAAAATGCCGAATTTCATAAATTGTTTTTTCAACTCGTCATAAAATGGTTGAATTTTTCCTAATTTGTCTCCTTATTTTAGTTTGGAATTATCCATAAGGTGGAAATTCTTTTTTATATCTCTGAATTTTTTTCTATTCATTACTGAAGGAACTATTGGGACACAAACATCTTCCGCATTACTCTAGTAACTATCCTCCGTTGAAACATTGTGTAGTGTCCGTTACTTGGTCATTCTCTTCTGGGGGTAGTTGACAGATATTCACTTCGTCGTCTGACGAATCTGATAAATCTGAATCTCTCAAGCTCATCAAATATTCTAGAGCTTCTTCGAAGGTTCGAAATGGTTTTTCCATAGTAAACTCACAACACAAATCAAAACTTCACTAATTATATAAGTTATAAGAATATAATATAACGAATTTTGAGAACTAAAATAATAAAGACGTCAATACTATAACACTATAGGTTTTCAAGATCTTAAATGAATAGTATTCCTTTTTGCATACACTTAATGCTATAATAAGAGAACCGTTATGCACCCAGACTAAAAGGTGGAGGGAGGCGGTTAGAAGCTCATGGGGAATTTGTAAATTGAGCGGGACAGTTAGTTGAAAGGAAAGCGGCTTCTATTAGGAGATTATTTTCCTGTAAATATTTATAAGTTTTTGCAATTTTCCATGAAAGATTTATAGTTCTTTAAAAATAAAGGGTTTATCCCATTCCAAGCTTAGGTCAATCCCCATCCACAGGTAAGTAATTCCATTCCTTCATCCTTCCGCTTTTCATAATCCTATGTTACCAACCCGTTAAGAAGCATGCCCTATCAATATTTAGTACACAGATAAAGATCACAGTACTGCTGTAATACATTCAAAGTGAAATAAGTTTATAGTGAAAAAAAAATAATAATAATAATCTACAAGAGTATAGATTTCAACTAATTCCCTAATTTTACCTGCCGGATTATTAAGAAAGATTCTTAAAATACAAATAGTATAAAGTATTCTATTTAATACGTATAAAAATCAGCAAATCAATATAGTAGTATATAATTTTATTATAAAACAGATAAAGGTAGAGAAGCCAAGGAACAGTAAACTATACTTGTTCCATGCTTCACTGGGTGTCTACCTTACCCGCCATTGTTCCATTTATGGAACATGCTTTTTCACTTCGACCTCAGAAGTTCCTTGTTTATATTTGTTTATCAAAATTATTTTTTTACTGTTCTATTATAATCTCTAAGTATACAAAAAAATTAGGGACCCAATATATATTCGTGATATTTAGATAAAAAATAATATGTGTGGGAAGGTCAAAATCCTTAAAATTGCTAATTTTTAAAAAATTGTAAAAAATATTTAAAACCCTCAAATATGAAAAACAAAAATACCACTAGTTAAAGAAGGATCATAAAAACAGTTACAATAGTCAAGTTTTCCAAAATATAATCAGTAAATAATTTTAAAAAAATGTTGAAGTGCATGTTCCATAAATGGAACAATGGCGGTTAAAAGGTTAAGGAAAAATTAAAAGAAAATCATTATTTGTATCATTAAAGCAAGCGTCTTACTATAAATACATATTGAATATAAGAAAAAAGTTGATCATGATGAGTTTATAGTTAAAGAGTATGTTTGTTAAAGGATGTTGGATTGAAATAGGACTGTTTTCTACCTACCCGGCCTATTAATTTAAAATATTATAAAATATATCTTTTCCCTACTCTAAAGCTTCTGCTTGTATTCGGTTGAAATTTTACATGGCTGTTTCAATTGTACTTTAGACAATGTGTCAAAAGTTTTATTAAAATCGTTATACGTTAGAATGGAAGATATCGGTAAAAAAGTTGTTTTCTATATTTTAAACGTTTGGGTCCACTTTAATAAATTTAGCGATCTTGATCACTTCATAACAGTGTCTACACAATACATTTTATCCCGTCTTTTTGAAGCTTAAGTTTACGCGAGCGTTGCGTGTGAACGCTTGGGCGGATAACGATTTCCAACGAACTCAGCCTGGGCATTGGTAAAATGAACATGTGAACCAAATTTCAACAAACTCGCTGATCTTTTACTCAAGTTATCGTCATCGGTAGATTTCGTGACGGTGATTTTGTGACAGTGATTTTGTGACGGTGATTTTGGTAGTTTTTTTCGGATTCACTGCCGGGCTCCAGAACGTGCCATAAGGAACTTCGTTCCAAAAAACTTGATGTCTCAGAGAATGGAATCCAGAGAGAATGGAAGAAATTCTTCAGCCATGGAAACCATGGATGGTATAGCAGTCAAAGAAAGTCAAACTGAGATAGCACTTAGATTAGCTACTTGTTTATGTCTTTCTGAAATAATCTTTTTAGATTTAATATCATATAAAATAATGTCACTGGTCTGTTTCAGTTCATAGGTCTGAACTCAGTCATATCCTAATGAAATTTGACTTTAAAATTCATATTTATTAAATTTCCTTATTACATTAATGTATCTACATGGGGTACATTATTACAAGAATTTACCCAAAGCCAAAGTGAGTATGGCAACCCTAATGTACTTTACTACATTCGACCTTCATCTGATTGATCCTATTTTTCAAAGGCTTGACTATCTTTTGTAAAATATTTTACCGAGAGGGTTGTTGGGCCACCACCAAGCCCTTACCTGGAGGACTAGAGGTTTATCTGCAGGGAGTCTTCTTCCCTTAGACAGTCACAGTAGCACATTATAGTATAAAACGAATTCTCAATAAATAATATTACCTGTAAGGAAAAGAAGAATATCTCCTGGAGGTTCTCTCAAGTGTATCTGCATGACAGTGATAAGAGACGCATCTAAGTAATCAGTTTCAGATTCCTTAGTGTAAAGGATTTCTACAGGGAATGTTCTACCAGGGATGGTGAAGATAGGAGCAGCGAAGAAATACTGAGAGAACTTCACAGCATCTAATGTAGCTGACGTCACAATCAACTTCAGATCAGCTCTCTTCTGGACAGCTTGCTTAAGTAATCCTGTTAATAATAAAATAGAAAAATTATCAGCTTACAAAATATTGAGGTAAAAAAGTAACGTCACAATGGAAAGGAAGAATTACAAAAGCACCAGAAATAAGATGACACATTTTAATTAAAGTTGGAATAGATATAAATTTAGAAATTCTTTAAAGTGAATATAATTGAAACCTTTTTGGCCTGAAAGAATTGCAAATAAGGAGCTGAGCAAGAGAAGTAAAGAGACCCTAGTAGCAGAAACAATTAAGAAATAAAGTAATAGTAAAAAAAAAAAAAAAAAAAAAAAAAACAAGCTTTTATTTGTATTCTTCTCATCAAACCCTTTCATTTGATACCCATATCATGGGCGTGCTTAAAAAATAACTTATCCGCCATCTTGGGCTGTCCGCCATATTGGATTTAGAATGATGTCACTTAGCTAACCATGCATTGTCATTCAAACTAAACTTGTATGCAAAATTTCAATTCAATCGGTTGAGGATATCTGCTTTAAAATTCAGTTGCAAGATTTGACACGAACATACAAACATTGCAAGTTAAATAAAAGCTTGTAAAAGAAAGATAAATGTATCAGAACACACAAGACTGCAGACAACCGTCTGTGAGTGGAATCTGCAAGGATTCCAAGGCCTAAAATCACTTGAAAAAGAACTAGTAAGTACATCTCTCAGAGCAAGGAAGGGGTAGAGGGAACAATACTATAGAATCTGGGTCTCAAAAAGTGGTTCATTATGCTACCTATACTAAACCTCCCAAGCGGCAGTTTGGTGAAAAAGTATCGATATCTCGATAAAAACTCAAAATTTATCTGATATCAGCTGATAAGAATAAGTGATATTTTCTTACGACATTTAATATTTAAATTTGTAATACTGTTTTCTTTATAAATATGTACTTTTAATGTTTTTTGTTAACCTTATTAATTATCTAATGGCAGTAAGGTCGTTAATAAACGTGTAACAGTTCCTAGATAACCAATAGCAATCTTCTTTGAGTGGGGTATCAAATAAATACTACTGATAAGGATTTGTTGACAAGCATCAGTGGGGACAGAAAGACAAGGAATAGACCAATAAGTCAAGGACCAGTGACCACTTTAGTTCGGATTGAGCTCGCTTGGGAGGTTTAGTGTAGGGGTGTAGCATAATGAACCACTTTTCAAATCACATTGCTCCCTCTACCCCTTCCTTGCTCTGAGGTACATCTTTCATAACTTACTAACTTGCAGTCATAATCCTCAATTTGACTACACTAGCGATATGTTTAGAGTCTCTCCTTTTCCGACCTTATGTCCTAAACCCTTGCCACCTTACCTTCTCGTCAGTCGAGAAATATAAGTCACTGAAGATAGCAGTCATACTTTTATAAACTGTTATATTTTTGTATTTTAGAGGCTGAAACCGGTCTGATTTACAATAAATTAAAAATTGTAGAACAGTTAATATATAATTAAAGGGTTTTATTTCTTACAAAAAGGTATATAAACGATTTATTAAACACTTGGAAAAGAACTAAAAATCATGGCCTAAAATCAGTTCAGGCAGAGATTGTGAGACTGTTTCAGCTCTACGTTTCCTGTATGGAATAAAAGGAAATAATAATAAAAATAAAAAGTACTGAAACAGGCAATACAAGTGAAAGGCAACTTACCAAACAAGACATCAGTGTGAATGGTACGCTCGTGAGCTTCATCAAGCATAATAACTGAATAAGTTTTTAGATCAAGATCCACTAGACATTCTCTCAGCAACATACCGTCTGTCATGTACCTGAAAAACAGATTTCATTCAATTTATTTTTTAACCTTAAGAGAATGGATTTTTACAATATCTTTAATATATAAAAGGACAAATCTCTGTACAAAGGATCTCGCCAAAACCTAATCTAAACTTTGCCATCAATATGCCCCAGGTTAATAATAGAGTGTATCTAGTGAACATGTCTGTATGATATAGTGTGGTGACGGGTCTGGTCCGATCAAGGAAAATTAGAAGGTAGGATGGCTGAGTGTAAGGCATTATGTTAGATGTGTGTTTGATATAGAATGGTTACATTGATGTATATCGGAATGTATGATGGGTGAGTTAAGGAGGAAAAAAATTGGAGTGGAATATTAGATGAAAGTGAATCAGAGTCGCATTTAAACCCTTTAATTTATTTGTTTGACCACAGAAGTGTATGACTTACAGGTGTTACATTATTAACTTAATATTAATTAGTGACAATTGTTGAGGAAATAAATAGTTTGAAAAATGTTTCCAGACAACAAACTCCACCAGTTTAGACAACAAAATAGATCAATTCAATGAATAGTTATGGGTATCAAGACCAAGACTAATCAAATTAGCATCAAACTAAAACCAGAGTTTATGCAAACTAAACTGAATTCAAAAGCTTAATACCCAAGTACACTGGTAGCTTAGCCTCACCAAACCATGTATGGTGACAAATCCCAATTTCCCTTGTATCGATAAAACCACATATTATGCCTAATTGGGGCCACCCATAATAATAGTTATTTATCCTAGAGAGTAAGCCAATATTCCCTGCACGAATAAGTTGGTCCCCTAAATCCTGAGGAGAAGCCTCAGGAATAACGATAATTAGCTCCCTAGGCGCAGCCAAAGGAGATAATTATCGCGAGGGGAATTATAGCTCTTTACTCCCGAGGTACATACAATATTTTATCTCAAGTAGGGAGAAAATACATAAACATCCATTGCACAGTTTTTATTTATTATTTTAATAAATAACAATAATTGTTAGCATTTCTAATAACAGGTATAGGAGGAGATTCAATATTAAAAAATAAATGAAAATTGCAATAAAACTCAAATAGAAGGTTATTTAGATGCAGGTTTAAACAACGATACACAAGGTCAAAAAAGCAGTGTCGCCAACCTGATTTCAACAACTTCACTACATTAGCCATTCATTCTCTACTATTTATAAAATAATTAAGTTGGCAATCCTTCTATTTCTCCCTGGTTTTACTTTTTCTCCCTACTATTTGAGTTCAGGGAAGAAAAGACTTACTTTAGTCCCTCTAAACTTAAATCATAACTTTTCTTCCCTACTGGAGATAAAAAATATTTATTTCTTTCTAATAATATTCCTAGAACCGGATGCCTAAAAGACTACATAGGTCGAATTACTACCAATTATAAATTGGTAGTCATAGCTTATTATTAAAATAGTCACATTCATAGCTAAAAAAAAAAAAAAATATAATAATAATAATCAATTGGAAACATACTTGATATGTGTATCGTTAGATGTACAGTCCTCAAAACGAATAGTATAACCAACTTCTTGGCCCAGCCTACAACCAAATTCTTCAGCTACTCTTTTAGCAACAGACATTGCTGCCACTCTCCTAGGTTGGGTGCAACCAATTTTACCTAAAATAAACAAAAATAACATTTTATGATTTAAACAGTTTCTGAAAGCTAAAATAAAACAAAAAGTATTAAATTGTAAACACAGCTGTTCAGAAAGGAAAGGGATTCAAGGAAATCATATGGCTCCATCACTAGTGCTAACTCTGTCCTGCCTTAATTTTGTTTAATTCAGGGAAGTTGCACCTCCACCTTCTTTCCATGAACTCACGTTTGACTCAGATTATTGAAAACTCAATAATCTAATATTGAATTTAATATTTTGGGGGTTAAAATTCAGTCTCACTATGTTAATAAGAAAGTTGTTTTTACTTTCTCATATAAAGAGAAAGTATTAAGATGGTGTGGAAATTCGATTTTGATGGATTTACACGTTTTGAGGTCCCCTGAGTCCAAAAAAAGGTTTTTAAAAAATATCTGTCGTCTGTGCAAACGCATGGAGCCTAAACTAGCGGGCAAATTTTGACGAAATTTGGCAAACATGTTCAGAAAAATCATACCCGGAGGCGAAATCAAGAAATTAATTTTATTTCCAAATTACCCCCCAAAAAATCTGAAAAAACCGTGAAAAGAATTATTTATTGAAAACAGTTCTGAGGATTTTGATTATAAATTCTAAAATGTAGATCATTTAAAAATGAATCTGTGATATAAGCCGTTTTCCCGAGAAAAATCTAGTTCCTGAGAAAATGGCTTTAAATGAGGACGAAGAGAGGTTGGGTTCAATTCCTCGCCAAGAAGAAGCTATTTTTATGATAAATTTTGATGAAATGTTCAATAATAATTAAATGTCCCTACAAAAACATGAAAACTAATAATTAGAAAACACTGGGCTAAGAAATTATGAACTTGTATATGAGAAAGTTTGTCTAAGATGTCTCTGACCGATTTTTATTTTGCAAGTATTGTTGCATATTTTTCAAAAATTAAAAATTATGAAACAATATAAAATTGATTATCTCTTTATATGCTAGCAATTTAGTCACAATGCTTTACCACAATTATCTGCCAGAGCAATTAAGTGACACTATAAAAAAAATTGAGTTTGATAATTTACTTCTTGGCATTCTATTATGCAAAGACCCACCTACAACCCATTAAAACAATTTCTTATTATAACCAGCATAGAGATATTTATAAGTTGACTTAACCCATTGATTTAACCCTTTAAAATAAATAAGTAGCACAAATTACCTCTTGATGTAAAACCAGCTTCAGCCAAATATTGAGTCATTTGTGTTGTTTTTCCTGATCCAGTCTCTCCAATAACAATTAGAATCTGATTGTCAGTTACAGCCTAAAATAAAAAACTAAATTATAAGTATACATTATATATCAACATTTATAAAACATAATGTAAAATAAAACAATTATACAATGTTTATAACCTTTCATATAAATCAAATCAGAGGTAAAACAATGTTGACATTTTCTCAACTTCATGGAAAAACATTGAAATATGTTTTTGGGCATTGAATCCAATGTAGCCAACCCTTACACCTTCCCCTATTAAAGGTTGTCATAGTACGCTCCTATTGGCAAAATATAGAACTAAAAAAAAAAAAAAAAAAAAAATTCTAGCATACGAGTCTGCAAGACAGTAAGACATTTTAATGTAACACTTTTTGGTGTCTTTTTTTTGGTAACGTTTTTAGAGTTTATGTGCATAAGTTTGTATATTAGGAATTAAATCGAACATATTTTGTGCACGAAGAATGAAAGTACATTTCTTCTTTTCCAGCTTATTAAGAAGTAATATTTTTGCTTCTTCACCCATATTTTTATAATAAATGCAAAAAATTATAGTATAAAAAAAAAATTATGTATGTAAGTTTAAAAAAAATAAAATTCTAAGGGTTATGGCGTTTGTCCGGTGCAAATCGGAGCAGTAGGACAGAAGTTGTAGTTGAGGGGGAGGGGGGGGGGGGGTTGAAGGCTCTCTCTACAACCCTCTAGACTAGACTTTACTAAGTGTAGTAGAAGAGCGCTGGGCTACAGGCTATAGAGTGGGGGAGACCCGAAGACAGCCGAACTACACGTCACGTCCTTGGTTACCTTCGAGTCCGCGGTAGGGAAAGGCCCTACAGCTGTAGACTGGATTGCAAACCTCCTATAGCTTTCTAACTCCCTGTCACACTTTACTGAGTTTTTAAGCATTACTTGTAGTAACGGTAACGCTTTTTGAGTTATGTGCCATAGCATAAACATGAAATGTCAAAAGTGACAATTAAGCTACCTCACTCTACTTATTAACTTTGTGGTACCATATTTAAATATTCAGCACTTCTATTGGCAAAATATATAACTAAAAAGTGAAAACCAAGCAACTTCCTGTTACATCCCAACTTCCTAGTACTATATTTAAGAGAGTCCCATTTTTCATGTTGGTTTTTGCGTGACAGAAATTTCTTCTGTTTACCTAGCCCAAAAATGTATTCATATTAAAAATTTAATTTACAATCAATTTTTTTCTTTAATTTATTTAACAATACATTATTTCAATGTTTAAAAAAATAATATTTTTCAAACAAATTATATCCAAATAGCTAACCTTGATAAGTTCTTCTTTGAGCTTGTAAATGGGAAGACTTTGTCTTTGTTCTAGTAAACTCATGTTAGTTTTCATACCAAATGAACTTTTCTTTCCACCAATCACATGCTTTTTCCACTCTGGTAAATCTTGATTGGACAGACCGACACCTCTCATGTTGGAAGCAATTAACCTACTGTCATCTGAAACATAGAAAAAGAGATTTGGAATAATTATGAATAAGTTAGAACATTGAAGAATCGGTTCAATAAAAATGTAGAAAGGTAGGGTATTGCTGGAAATAGATTATATTCAACTGAGAATGGTACAGGGTTTTAAGAAACACATAGCGGCAGCTCAAATCAGTCCCGGGAAATTTCACAAAGCTGTCAGTGTATAAGGTCTCTTTTTTGCCCTTAAGTTGGATTTCCAAGGTTCTACAGAACTTCTTTTGATTGTTACTCCCCTTATATAAAAAACTGAAAGAAGGTGAAAAGAAAGTTCTTCTTTAGACTGTTACTCCCCAAAAACAGAAGGAGGATATTCCTTTGTCTCAAAGTACATTGGACTAATCATTCCTCTTTCTTAATAGTTATGTAGTCAAAAAATTTTTTTTTCTAAAACAACGTAGGGGAGTAGCAATCTAAAGAAGTACCGGTTCTACTGTATTACATTTTAAATATTATACAGATTATTAAGGCTGATACAGTAATTTTGCTGCATCTTCAAAACAAAATATTCTTTACCTGTCTGCAAGTGCCATTTATCGACTATATTTGTAAAATTGCATCCTTGTTGAATGATGATAAGGAATCAATGGATAGCTAAAAGAATCTTCACTAAACATTTTAATAACAATTATTATGATTAAAATTTTGTTAAAAAAGCTCTAAAAACCCATACAAATGAATATTGTGGAGCACTTCATTTCAAGAATAAAATAATAAAGATAGCTTACACACACTGAATAAATAAAAAGTAAAATTGATTCCAAGACCTAAATGTCAAAAAATAGTAGGGTACAAGGCTAAAAAGCAGTAGCATGGTCTCTGCAGACTTCAACTTCCTTCAGGTATTAGGGGGCAACTAAATAAGTATTGTGTGATAAGATTATAAAATAACTATAGGATAATGTAGACTAAGAAAAAATAGAATTCAGATTGCATTATCAATTATCACATTACTATTCCTTATCACTAGAAATAAATGAAAACATAGTTTAAGTATAATAAAGAATGTACTGATCATTTAATAAAAACTTACTGTCAGGCATTGGGTCAATCCATGTTTTAGCCTGACTTCCTGGAGCTTGTTCCACTTCTTGTTCCCTGTTGAGCATTTTCTGTTCCCTCCTCTCTTTAGCAAGAGCACTTTGCATCATGGCAGCTTGTGCTAGGGAACCATCGGGGTTTTTAACAATTCTCACCTAAAAAAACAAAAAACAACACAGGTTTAGAAACTTCAGGAGTCAAACAATCTTAGACACAGCCTCCTCCAGGAGTTCAAGGTCACCAGTCAAGAGCCAAAACACACAATTGGTTTAGAAACACAGTCTCCTCCAGGAGTTCAAGGTCACCAGTCAAGAGCCAAAAAACATACAATTGGTTTAGAAACACAATCTTAAACACTGTCTCCTCCAGGAGTTCAAGATCGTCAGTCAAGAGCCAAAAATACAATTGGTTTAGAAACACAATCTGAAACACAGTCTCCTCCAGGAGTTCAAGATCACCAGTCAAGAGCCAAAAACACAACTGGTTTAGAAACACAATTTTAAACACAGTCTCCTCCAGGAGTTTAAGATCACTAGTCGAGAGCCTAGTAAAGAATAAGGAGGTAATTTGATTTCTAAATAAAACAAACACAAACATGAAACATGTATTTTCTATGGAATTGCTTCCAAATTAAAAAAAAAACAAAAAAAAAAAACTTACAGGGCTGAGATCATGTAGGTTTCTACCGTGACCCTGAAGAAATGGAGGTTCGTCTTCAACAAGTTCTATTTCAATATCTTCTTCTTCACACGTTTCCTTGGGTAAAAGACCTGTTTCTTGGTCAAAATCTGGTAACTCACATGTATCTACACAACCAGCTGACATCATCTGTAATGAAAAGAAAATTAATATTTTATTAGAAGTAAATAAATAGATAAATATTCATATATATGCTTTCTTTCATAATAAGCTTTCTATTTAAGAAGAATCAAGAGAATACAATAACAAAAAGAGGAACATTTGATTTTACACTGATATCTCTGTTTCTAGAATTGTGGCTTTAACCCTTTTAATTTTGTGGTAATATGTGCCTTATATCAACAGGCTTTGAATCTTAAAAAGAAAAATAATTTAAAAAATAACAGAGATACATTCATAAAAAAAATAAAAAAATAAAGACATCATCAGGTTTGTTAAAACCGATAGGATATATTAGCAAGGACCACCAAAAAAATCTTGTAGAAATGAGGTAACTACGTGGATGTCAAGATGTCAACTGTGAATTCAAATAGGAATTCAGAGTCGCAATAATCAATCAGAAGTAAAAAAAATACTGCCAATTGGTGTGGCACATAGCTTCCTCACATCCTATCACCCACTTAATTGATTTTATGCTTTATTATCTAATTCATTTGATTGTTTCCCCTCGTTTTTTTAATCAGTAAAAATTGTTTAGATTTTTTACAAGAATTAAAGTATCAATTTAGCAAAAGTTAGAGAACGCAGACAGTTAAAATTAATCTGGGGCTATCTGCAGATTACTTTCGATCAACTTTTGAAGTTTCATACAAATCAGATAAGTACTTTTCAAGCTATAGGTGTAAAAAGTATGTTTGTGCGCATGTGGAAGAGAAACAAATAGGAGCAGAAGGTTGAAACGTATGGGATTATAAATGAGCTAATTATGACCTACCATACAAATTTTATTAAAGTGGGATGTGTAGTTTTTAAGATATGTTGGTTCGCAAAAACCGAGCGACAAACGACACACAGACAGACACAGAACCAAAAATGTACCCTGAATGTCTGACATGGATTTCAGTTTTTTAAATCGAAAGCATAAAATATCTTCGTTCTTTAGAACTATCACATAGCTTCCGTTACCTTCGGTAAGCTCGGAAGCAAAAACTTGGGAAAATGTATCTCCTTCAAGATATAATACAAGAATTGAATATGGTACGAAAACGTTCTTGTAGTATACCTTGAAGAAGCAAATTCATTTTCCAAAACATCGGTAACCAAAACTTAGAGTTTTACTTTAAACTGATCATAGCAATCCTCAATTTCTGTGTAGTAGAAAAAGGCAACTGAAAGTAGATGGATAGGTAAACTAGGAGAGGGACCTGATGATTCTAAGTGTATTTATTCTAGTGAACTGGAGGATTGCTGGAAGAGGAAAGTTCAGCCAGATTCCATCTTGGAATGTAGAACCAGCAAAAGTAAAGGGAATGAAGTGCTCTGAGAATCAATAACAGTATAAACAGGTCAAGTGTGTGCTAGTCAGCACACAGCGAGGGTCCGCACTGTAGGCCACACTGTATTGTTTAAGTAGTACCTCATTGATGGTGTTTTTTAAAATGATAAAAAGCTTACTTTGAACTATCCTATGGGTCTGATATTCTCATAATACACGAACCGGACTACAACCATATAAATACATCGAAAAGACAATACTTATAAAAAAAATGTCTTTTGTCAATAAAAAATAAAATAATTTTTTTTTTAAATTTCCAAAAAGTGGTATCTTTACTTTTGGTCAAAGAATGTTCAGGAATTTTTTCAGATTTTTTGCACTTCACATAAGCGAGATATAGGGGGGGGGGGGGGGGGCACTTTTCACACCCACTTCAAACTTGCCTACGACGCCCTATCAAAGTAATTACCAAAGAATTATATATTTTTGTAATCAGCTTGACGTAACCTTTCATATGATACCCCTCACGATGTCGAAAACAAATAAAAAAAATGTTAACCCTTAAGTTTTTTGAAAAATATTTTTTTTAAGTCGCTATATTTTTAAAATATGTGGGTAGGTACAAGACACATATACGCCAAATTTTAAAGTGATTGGACGAAAGGTGTAGCCATGAGAGCAGGCGACCGAACAGACACACGCAGGAAAATATAAGGGTCCTTGGTTTTGCCTACGGACCCTAAAAACAGCTCTTTTTACATTTTAATATAATAAATTAATCTTAATAATCATCTCTTCAATTTCTCCAACAATATAAATAAAAATTGTACCTGTTTAATTTCCCATCTTTCAGGTGATGATATTCTATGGACTCTCTTCCGACTGTCTGTATCATCATCATCTAAGGGACCCTGAAGATCATCTAGCAAAGATGTTGGGCGGTCAGGATTGCGATGGGCAGCTTCTTCATCTCTGTAGAAAATATGCAGTAGCAATATAATAGGCAAATAGGCATTAGCAATATAATTTTTTTAAAAATATATAATAATGTAATAAAGTATACTAATACCTAATTTAAATGAACTTAATTTTATATCACTTCTGCTATATACTAATTAATACATGGCTCATTCTCATTTAAATTGGGCATTCGCTGTCCCCACCACTCCAAATGCAACCTGATATGTGTTTGTGGGAAATTTCAAAGCAGATAAGAGCCCAATTTTGTTACTGTCTTAATATGCAGCTGGATAGTATTTTGAATGCCTAGACTGAACCAGAAATATTAAACATCTTTAATTTTTGTCCAAATGGTAAAAGTTTAAAAAAAATAAATAAAACCATATTTCCACACATGGCCTCAACCCTAGTAGGTTTTCTCACATAAAAAGCAAACTTTCTTTGTTGATATTTATCTAACCACATAACACAAAGACTCCCTTAACTGTCTTTACAATGTCAATGCCCTAACATATTAATGTTTTCAAATATTGAGTTATTATTTAAAGTGGTACTGACTTCTCTCTATTCATTGCTCTCTTGGTAGGGTTGAGATCTTTTCCATTTTCTTGATCAACATCCTTCATTGAAAGAGATACCTTCTGTCCTGCTATTGAAATAACTTTAACCTGAAATTCAATTGAAATAAGCTATTATAATTAAATACATAAGTCATAAATAAGGAAATTTTATTAGACATTTTTAAAACAAATGCTTTATTGGTACACTTCGTAAGTTACGAGCCATCAATTTTTAAAAAAAATATTATTATGGTTAATGAACAGTAATGGTTCAAATTTATTTTATAAAAAGGTTCAAATTTATATGGGACTAACAGTGGGCTAATTATGACTTATCATTCAAATTTCAATTAAATCGGATAAGTAATTTTTGTTGACAGATAGACAGACCAAAAATGTTCCGATGTCTAAATAGTTATTTATCCACCTAGGGAGTAAAGTAAGCCATCATTCATCCATTGCACAGTTTTTATTTATTATTTCAATAAATAACAATAATTATTAGCACTTTTAATAGCAGATATAAGAGATTCAATATTGAAAACAAATAAGAATTGGAATTAAACTCAAATAGAAGGTTATTTAGATGCAGGTTATAAACAAAGATAAACATGGTCAAAAAAGCAGTATTGCCAACCTGATTTCAACAACTTCATTACATTAGCCATTCATTTCTACTATTTTTAAAATAATTAAGTGGCAATCTTTACTTTTTTGTCCTACTTTACTTTTTCGCCCTACTTTTACATTTTCTCCCAACTTTTTGAGTTCAGGGATGAAAAGACTTACTTCAGTCCCTCTAATCAAATTCAAAATCATAACTTTTTCTCCCTACTGGAGATAAACACATTTTTGTCAAGGTTTTTTTGAATTTGGAGCCAAATATCTTTTTTCATGATCACTATGCTTCTAAAGTCGGTAAACTCAGAAGCATAATTGGAGAAACTAAAATGTTATTCATCATGGAAGCAAGTGAAAATTAACATACATTATTACATTACATTCATAAGAATCATAGTAAATTTTAATTTGATCATAATTAAAGTGTTTCGAGAAGATCATTTAGCTCCTACTTCTGGAAGTATTTCAAAGATGTTGAGAATTATAATACTGACTTGAAACAACAAGAAACTGATCTGAGATGTTTAGTGACGACTTAAACACTTATGTTCTAGGCTGGAGTCATCACAATAGGGTTTTAATCGCACAACAAAAGTGATTTAATCTATCACGCACTAGAAGTTAAGTAGGAAAAGCAATCTCTCAAACTACTGAAATCATACATACCATAACTTTAGCACCTCTGGAAACAACTTCTGATACGTTGGTAACTCGTCCTTCTCTTCTAAGTTGAGATATATGTACGAGGCCTTCCCAACGTCTCTTCAAGCCATCGAGCTGAACAAAACAACCGAATCCAACTAAACTTGACACCTTTCCTGAATAGATCTTATCAACTTCGGGCTCAGCATCCAATCTGCAATATAACCATCAAATACAACAGGTGTTATCATAACAAATACTGA
This sequence comes from Gerris lacustris, assembly GCA_951217055.1. Taxonomy (NCBI): domain Eukaryota; kingdom Metazoa; phylum Arthropoda; class Insecta; order Hemiptera; family Gerridae; genus Gerris; species Gerris lacustris. The sequence goes on along the minus strand of OX578284.1, from coordinate 54,439,274 downwards.
TTACAAATTTAATAAAAGTAATTTTTAAATAAGATAAATCTTTATTTAGATTTTTTTCAATTAAATTAAGGACGCAATACGGTAGCTGAGTCAGCTCTAAAATCTAAATGATAGGATGGAGAAAAAAAATCAAACAGCCTTCAAATATATTTTATCTACTCACGGCAACAAAATTAAGCATTGTTGTACTGTTTTCAATCTGCAAAATTGTTTTTATTCTTTTGTAACCTGTCAAAAAACATGTAGCAAAATAATAAAGATTCAGCAAAATATCAAAGTGTCAGCAAAATAATAAACAGGCTGACAAATTTTAGAAAAGGTTACTAGATCGCAGGTTATGAACTCTCCTACATTGTTCATTTTTATATATTTAAGTGTAATATTTGGCTAAATATTTAAAACCTTTTTAAACATACCTTTACACATTATAATAATAAAACAAATTTTATTATTTTACAGTGATTATTTAAAAAAAAAAATATATAAATAAAAATAAAAACAGCTGTTAATAAAAAAAAGGGGCAACACTGAATTCGTTTTGCCTTTGTTTTGTTTTATAGTGAAGGTTGATAAGAAAAGAAAACACTTACTTGTTCAATAATTTTATTGTCAAACCATAAATATTGTTGTAAACCATATGTTTTGTTTTAACTTAATGACTCAAACTTTCGTATTTTTACAACTTATATTTCTTTAAATCTTTTATTTATTAAATAAGGAATATAATAATTAGTGTATTTTTTTTGCCGTTAGTAGATAAAATATTGTATGTAACTATGCACCAAAAAAAAAACATTCCTGACTCGTTTAAAGATTACCTGCTTCGGTTACACCTTAGCAGGTAAAATAAAATAATGGTCTGAAATGCTAAGTTCGTCTGTGGGACATAGCTTGGCAATAGGCGTTTGAAGAAGAAGAAGAAGAAAAAAAAAAAAAAAAAAAAAAAAAACCGGTGGAGAGCATTGTCCCACAAATTATGGTGGATAATGTGATTGTCATAATCCCATGTACAATTCAAGTGAATGTTAGTTTACCACTTCATAGGTGACCACTTTGATTTGGAGTAATATTTGAATAACTAACCTATCCAGTGAGAAACTAGTATCAACTTGATTTACGGTCTACTAACTAATACTGTACTCAGGATCATGAAAATCACCTTGTCCACCAAAATCGATGGGACATGGCCGCTTTCCACTGGTTTTCTTTTTTTTAAATGCTTATTGCCAAGCTATGTCCCGCAGACGACCTTAGCCGACCACATATTCTTAAAAGGCACTAAAATATTAACTTGTACAAAAAATTCTAGCTTGATGTTAGTCAGACATTCTTTGCACGCTATCTCCTGGACTAAATGGAGAAAAAATTATGTTAAATACGATCCTTAGAAAAAATAAAGTGTGCTAATAAGTAAATACTTACTCTTCTTCCTTCCTCTTCTTTTTAAAATCATTATACTTGTTGTCTTCATTATTTTCATTTCTTTTTGGACTTTCATCCCGTCCTTTCTTTCTATCCTTACTTTTTCCTCTTTTATCCTTCTTATCCCTGCTTCTATCTCTATGATCTCGGCCTCGTTCATCCCTGTGATCTCTTATCCTATCCTTGCTTTTCTCTATTCTGTCTCTACTTCTGCTCCTCCGACTGTTCTCTCTATTTCTGCTTCCATTGTTGTTCTCTCTACTTCTGCTCCTCCTATCGTTCCTCCTACTCTCCCTACTTTTGTTTCTGCTTCTGCTTTGGCTTCTTTTGTTTCTGTCTCTACTTCTACTTCTTCTATCCTTGTCGTCTCTTTTCCTCTTCCTTCTATCTCCGCTTTCACTTCTTCTCCTCTTTTTCTCACGACTTTTACTCCGGTGTCTGCCTTCCTTTGAGTTTATGTTTTCTTTTCCTTTATTTGGTTTTTCCGATTCTTCTGCTTTTTTCTTTTTTTCCCTGCAAAAAAAAAAAATAGATATAAATTAATAATAATGGATTACTGTTTAAGAGAAAGATTAATTTGTAACTTTGAGCATAAATAATTTGTTCTTATAATAAAAGAATAACATAAATGGACAGAATCACTCCATCCAGGCCCAGTGAGGAATGCACTTCCAATATCCTCGATCCCTATAAATGGATAGAGAAGGGTAGAAATATTGGTACTACTCGACATTGCAAGGTAGAAGAGGACCAAAATAAGTAAGAAGAAAGAAAAATAGAAAAGAGAGTATACGTAATTATTGTGTTTTAAAATACTGTCAGAAAAGAGATAAATTAAATAAGGCAGACAGAGACAAATGAAAATGGAAGTTGATGATCATCACCAACAGAAAGCAAACACAGGTCTCTGGGTATTCCTGACTGATTGATTTTTGCCAGCAGAAGGTGTATTTTGAACTATCCTTCCCCCTCTTATTTAACAATATTGTTACTTATTCTAGGAATCTGACTGATGATGAATCACCATTCATTTCATATTTAAGTTTCATTTGTATCATACCAGAGACTTAAAAAAATAGGATAATGTCTTACCCTGAAGGGGCTAGAGCTTCCAGTGTAGCCATCGCACTTTCAAGAAAAGCATCTTCGTCGTCTCCATTTTTTGGTTTTTCGTTGTCAGAACTGCTTTCGGAAGAGCTTCGATGTCTCTCATTAGGAATGGCAAGACCAGGAAACAGATTAGTCAATCTATCTTTTGGGTCTGAGTTGTTTGAACTCTCATTATTTTGCAACAGAGATTTTGGTTTCATGTGGTGAATAATCCTAAGTAAATTCTCGACAAATGAATCCTAGAAAGAAAAATAAACACATACATATTAATAATTATGAATTAGATGTAACTTCATTTAAGTTAATTAGTGTCACGACATGAACTTCACTTGATGGAGGTCATCAAAGGGTAGAGGTCTCTTCCTTTTTTTACCCACCCATCTCCACTTGTTAAGGCAGCAGTTGTGGGTACCAGGGTAAAGGTGGAAAGCAGTCAGGTACAAGGTAGTAAAGAGGATTTTATTATCTGTTCCCTTTATCTACCCTATAATTTACCAAACCCTCCACCTTCATAGGATTTTATAAAAGTGGTTACTTACGCAAAGGGTAATGACCTATCTCTCTTGGTAGGATTCGATGCAAAAAAGGGCAGCACTAATACAAACCCATGAGGAAGAGCTCTGTTAGAGTGCTGAACTATATATTCTCAACTGTGAATCCACCAACTTACTTCTCTGAGGCTGCGGCCACACCGAAGCTACCTCGCTTGGAGCCTAGTGGCTTGGTGAGTCGCCAGGCGTGTAATCCATGTCAACCAACCTTCTAAAACATACGAGGCCGGCCACACCGCGCGCTTGGTTATTAGGCGAGTTACCTAGCGGGTCGCTAGACGAACAGTCCAGTCTGTTCTACATGGCGAATCACCAAGCCGCTAGGCTCCAAGCGAGGTAGCTCCGGTGTGGCCGTAGCCTGAGAGGAGGAAGGAGGTAATTGATATGAACATAGGTCAAAATGAACAGAGTAAAGAACTGGGAAGTGGATCTAGAAGACTTCTTGTCAGGACATAGCCAAATCAAGTTGTGCCTTTGAGGACATCTTGAGCAGCAGATACCATTGTAGGTATCTAACATTGTGTGGTTAAAACAACACTCAAGAAGTTTCTCAACAGAGAATTTCAAGTAAAATCTCCTGGGATGAAATAATCCAAGTTATTTATAACAGGAACCTCTCTTGGACATACTAAAAGTATGTTGTCTAAATAAGAAATCGTGCCAGAAACTGACAGGTTTCCTAACAGGTCACTGCTTTTTAAAGAGGCGCCTACAGCATATGGAATTGATAAACGAATTAACATGCAGGCTGTGTGGCGAGGATGAGAAGACTCCTCTAAATCTGATAAGTCAATGTCCTGGGCTGCTTGATTACAGATGGCTGATCTTTGGAGAGCCAACAGTTCTGCTAAGGGGACTAAAAAGAATACCCCTCAACAAGCTGATAACATTTACAAATGTTAGGGGATTAGAAGATAAACAGATATAAAGAGGGGAAACATCTCCTACAATCTGGGTTTGCTCAAAGGACCCACATTTAGGTCTATGACTCTCAGACTTGTTCCCCCAGGTTTAAAAAAAAGTAAAGGAGGTTATTGATTAGGTGGTAACCAAACACAGGTCCCCTAGCTGGAGTTGCAAATCAAATCCCAATTTCTAGGGTATATTAGCAATTGCAGTTAATTAACTGCAAGGTTTATGAGTTCACATTACTATTACTATACATCCCAAACAAAGTAAAAAATAAAATAAAATAAAATAAAATATGAGAAATCTCTGATTGAAATGGTATAAGAACAAAAAGTGATATCTGCAGTAAAAAATAGTAGCATTATACAAGGGCCACATTGAGGCATATTATATAATAATATAATATAATTATTAAACAATAATAATAATAATAATAATAATGTTTATCAAGAAAATATAATTTAATACTATTACTATTATATACTATTTTACAGTTACTTAGACCGTTCGTTAACTCCAAGTGAAATAATTATGATTATAGGTGCAGCCTGTTTCTTTCCTGTATCTCTGACGTGGTCCTAAATGTTAAGATGAAGGGATATTTAGTCCAATGTACTTTAGTTACAGCAGAACTGAAGGAGATATTATGTTCAAGAATTGCTTGGCGGCACAATTTTGCTTCATTTATACTCTTGAGAGTTTATATCCCTTTGTCAAAAAACAAATGTAGGAACCTAACCACCAACGTTTTTATAAAGCGCCTCATATTCTTAAGTTTTACCAAAGTAACAACATCCCTTAATCTAAGTCATAATTGCACGGTTTCGTTCAGTTCAGCCAACCAATCAAAATCGAGCGAAGACTAGAAAGTTAGGTAGTATAATACATATTTCTCATTGTTCCAAACATAATTTTCTATAGGACACTATACACAGTTTCACAACGTTATATATTCTTTTAACAAGTTTAGAGGATGCATATTGATCAATTATCATTAAAGATAGGTGAGAGGTCCCATAAAAAGTCAAATTAAGTTCTTCAATAAAATGCTTTGAAGATTAACCATTCATCATAACAAAATAAACTTGATTATTTGATACTCACGGAAAATTCCGCTCCATTTTCAATTAATAGCCGTTTAAAAGTCTCAAATGTACCACTTTTATCAGCCAAGTCAATAATAAATTCGGCTAAAACATAAAAAAACAAAAATGAATATACACTACAACAATTTTTTTCCCTATAAACAAGAGATGCATGAATATTAATAAAACACGTACCTAAATCCTTGTCGTTTAAACCTAAATGATTTTCCAACTCCGTACATATTTTTGAAACTAATGATAAATGTTCAAGTCTTTTAAGTTCATCCATTTAAAATCTATATATTTTTAAACAAATAAAATAAGATTAAATAAAAACAAACTTCGTTCACAGTTCACACCAGGGGGGTGTCTCCCAATAGAAAATCCGAGGGGATATCAAAAGTGGAATTTTTGAAGATTTAGTTCGCCACAACAGCGCGAGATCGCAGCACTAGTCATGAAAAAAAAAAAATCTTCAGCTTTTAGGTTATCTTTTTTTAAAAAGTAAACAAAACAACACATTAGTTGATTATAACATTTCCAATCACTTTTTTTTTAGCATAAATAAATGTTATTTTATGATTATAAGTACTAATAAATAGTAATTTTTTTAAGTTTTTTAACGTGTTATATTAGTAAATATTGTTAAGACATTATTACTTTGATTATTAACTATTTTTTAGGCACAAATTTAGTTTGGATTACCTAATATTTGTTGATTATTTCCTAAATTTCCAGTCTATAATTATTTTAATATTTGTGTTTTGTTTTTACTTCATTAGAACTCGATAATAAAAATTTGTTCGATAGTGTGTTCTTATTATTCAGATTTTTCGTTGTAAGAGTTAAAAAAAGCATTGGCATCATAATCTTCTGAGTTTAAGTGTTTTTGGAAGAAGAGGATTAGAAAAGTAAGTATAAACTTTGTACAATATTATACTTTTGATGCATGAAGTACTATTTTAGAGATTAGATTTAAAGTTGTTTCACAATTTACTTGATTTAAATTCTAAAAAGGGATTGAGAAGCCTTGATGTCGTGCTCTTACTTGATGTATTAAACCTAAGTATTTAAATTATTGGAATAAGGTTCTTAAGTCAACTTTGTAACTGCTTAAGTCTAACTTAATTATCTTACTCTTATTAAGTTGGGATTATTTGGGGGGTCACTGCCAGGTTCCTATGTAGGTAAGTGCCTGGCCTAATCCTTTTGGGAAAAGGGTTGATCAAGATGCAATGTACACATTAAATATTCCTTTAGTATCATTAAACTGCTAGCTTTTGTACCATTGATTTCTCTAGTTTTTTAATATTTTCCTATCTTGCAGTTTTGTCTGATAACTCAGAAATAATAATTTTGAGTCTCAATTGCAGTACTTTATCTGTAGATTTAACAGTTTCTTATTTTATTAAACATAGTTTAATAAATAATACTTCAGTCTCAGTCTAATGCCATGAATGAAATGTTGTTCTTCTCTAATAAATTATATTCTTTATTAATTGATTTTTTTTTTTTTATGTTACAGCATGTGGAGATGATCTGCCCAAAGAAACAAAGGAAACTGCAGAACGTATGGCTAGGTACATCCCCTTTTGTATGTAGAGAGTTTATTAAACTTCTTGTAAGCTTTATACACATTTGGTGTGATAGCGATTTTTAAGTGGTAAAGATGTGAGATGTGTCCCTAAATAATGGGCTCAATTCATCACAAAGCCACAAAATATTATAAGAAACATAGTAGATACACTTCTACTATAATGTAGAATGTAACATATCATGCATAGAATTGTATGTAACCCTGACTTAATAATAACACGTACGTCTCTGAGTCGTGTAAACTTAAAAGATTTGATTCTGCTTTGCACTTTATAGTGCGATCAGATTATGCTATAACAAGTATTCGACCTTCCGAAACTATAAAGGTTTAGCCCTTAATATGCTTTTCACCTGAGATATTTGCCTTTTGTCAGAGCACTCTACGCCTCAGGGACGTAATGATATATTTTTGATTCAAAGATACTTTAAATAAAAAATTAGGAAAATTAAAGTCTGAATTTCATGATTTTATTAGCATGTAAAACGAAAATTTGTTCTGTTACATTTTAAATCGGGTTTTAACATTGTATGAGAATCCAGGGAAAAAAGCCAATAGATAAAAAATGGTATTAAAATATGGTAATAAAGTAAAATTTTGTGAAGTAATATTAAGTTCAAAACATTATAGCAGAAGATGTATAAAGAAAGTAAGAGTAAAAATGTAATTAATATTTTTATGCTACTCTTTTTACAATTAGAATTAACTTTTAACATTCAGATTCGCCAAACATATTGAAGAAAAAAAGAAAGCACCTGGGAAGGGTTCCCTTGTTGGCCCGACATTTTCAAATTCAAAATCCAACTGCTCTCATTAGCTTTTTTCAATTTCCCTGTGCTGTCTAAAATTAATACTAATTTTAACAAGAGTATAAACTTTTTTTAAATCGTAACTAAAATGTAAACAAATGCGAGTACATTATGTAAAATTATACAAATTTTAATAATGAATTATGTTTGTATATTTGTGGAAAAATTGTTAAATAACGTTTTAAATGTGTATTATTGTTACTAATTTGTAAAATTTGATGCAAAAATGTAATTATTAATATAGATTTTTTTTTTTTTAATATATTCTGTATTTATATTATTTTGTAAAAGATATTTCCATTCCTAAATATATTAGTTACATGTAGCAAATAGAGTGAAGCAGGGTAAGGATTAATAAGTAAATAATTTGATGCAAGGCTATAACTTGGTAGCAACAAAACAAGTAACAACGGAGTGATAGTAAATTAACGCTGCTCAGGTTGTGTCAGTACGGTGAGATTAGGCTCAAATACAAATAAGTGCTAGGCATCTTATAAGATTTTTAACTAAAAAATATTCTGATTTTTTTTATTGTGTCTGTCCTCAACTCATTATTTTTTAATGAAATTAATTATTTTATATGATATCTAATTATTAAATAGTCTTAAATCTAGTTCATTATTATTGGATAAACCAGATTTGAGGCTATTTAACAATTATTAAAAATTATATCAAATAAATAATTTCATTAAAAAATAATGAGTTGGTGACAGAGACAATAAAAAAATGGGAGACATACAACTGTCAACTATTGGCATCTAGCGGTAGCTCCTGGAACTACCAGGCTGGTTTTTTAAAATTTTAGTTCCTCCACAACAGCGCTAGATGTCGCTAAGATCGCTTCGATTTAGCTCCGCCCCCAAAACTTATTGAAGTGGCGGGTCTATTTAAATCTCTAGTCTATGGTTCACACACAATCGTCTTCAAATAAAATTATGTTCGAAACATTCTTCTTCTTTTTCTTGACATTATGATTGTTAGATAGCCAACCGTTTTTAACTTAAATAATTTTTTTCTTTTTAAATTATAAAATTAAAATAAATTTAATTTTATAAATAAAGGATAAAAATAAATATTGGCGTTAAATTTTAAATATATTAAAAAATAAAATAGATGCTTTTAAATAAATAATGTCCCCCCCGAATATTGACTCTCCATTAAGAAAAAAAAGGTTTTCTCGTTGTCAAAACTTCTGTACTGTTTTCAACATCGACGTGGAAATAGATATTTATTTTATTGTAATTATTAGTGATAATCCGTCGAATTTCATCATTAAAAAATTGAAAATGTCGTGAGTTTCAAGGAAAATTAGTCGTTTACTTGTTCAAATTGTCGAAAAAAGGCTTAGGTAAAAAACCTTGTATTATTTTAAATTTTTTGCGGCTCATAGGTTATTCCGTGTAAACACAAACTTCAATATCAGTTTGTCACTTTATACTTATTGTATAGTTTAGTTTATTAGATAAAAAGGATAATTCTTTAATTATTTTGTTTGTTGGATGTTTAAAAGTGATTATAATTGTGATTGTTTCCAGTTGTTTATCAGGATAGCTCTGAAGTTTGGGGTGGAGTTTCGTGAATAGAATTTAAGTGCATGTGATCCGCCGTCTAGTTGTATAACACCATGGATGATACTGACAATGTACAAAAAAGTATAGCCAGTAAATTTTGGACTAATATTCAACAGGTAAAAGCCTTTATATATATAGCTCTTGGTAAATGCTGTAAAAGATTTATGTTAAGTTTATACGTATAAAAATGTAATCTTTACTTTATCTCTTGTTTCTTTTCTATTATCAGTTGTAACCATCATTGACTCATTTTATTGTAAATATTTGGTTCTTTCGGCCCTTTTTTACAAAATCATTTGTATGTAAAATTGTTAGTAAGTTATACTAATAAATTAGCAGCTTATTTCATATTTAAACTTCTGATCTTACCGTAGGAAACAGGAGGATTTTGATCCGATTTTTGTTGAATATGGATGTTAGGTCAAAATTAGCCCAATTTTAGTCCAGTATTAATTGTCAACTCTATGTTCTCATTGCTTTTTCTTCCGTGTTCACACAAATGGAGTCACATAATAATTTCAACTAATTTGGATGATTAGTTGAAAGTAGCACACAGATAGTCACATATTAATTTCAAATAATTTGGATGATTAGTTGAAAGTAGCACACAGATGGAGTCACATATTAATTTCAAATAATTTGGATGATTAGTTGAAAGTAGCACACAGATAGTCACATATTAATTTCAAATAATTTGGATGATTAGTTGAAAGTAGCACACAGATGGAGTCACATGTTAATTTCAACTAATTTGGATGATTAGTTGAAAGTAGCACACAGATGGAGTCACATATTAATTTCAACTAATTTGGATGATTAGTTGAAAGTAGCACACAGATAGTCACATATTAATTTCAACTAATTTGGACGATTAGTTGAAAGTAGCCCACAGATAGTCACATATTAATTTCAACTAATTTGGATGATTAGTTGAAAGTAGCCCACAGATAGTCACATATTAATTTCAACTAATTTGGACGATTAGTTGAAAGTATCCCACAGATAGTCACATATTAATTTCAACTAATTTGGATGATTAGTTGAAAGTAGCACACAGATAGTCACATATTAATTTCAACTAATTTGGACGATTAGTTGAAAGTAGCCCACAGATAGTCACATATTAATTTCAACTAATTTGGATGATTAGTTGAAAGTAGCCCACAGATAGTCACATATTAATTTCAACTAATTTGGATGATTAGTTGAAAGTAGCCCACAGATAGTCACATTAATTTCAACTAATTTGGATGATTAGTTGAAAGTAGCACACAGATAGTCACATATTAATTTCAACTAATTTGGACGATTAGTTGAAAGTAGCCCACAGATAGTCACATATTAATTTCAACTAATTTGGACGATTAGTTGAAAGTAGCCCACAGATAGTCACATATTAATTTCAACTAATTTGGACGATTAGTTGAAAGTAGCCCACAGATAGTCACATATTAATTTCAACTAATTTGGATGATTAGTTGAAAGTAGCACACAGATGGAGTCACATATTCATTTCAACTAATTTGGATGATTAGTTGAAAGTAGCACACAGATAAAGTCACATATTAATTTCAACTAATTTGGACGATTAGTTGAAAGTAGCACACAGATAGAGTCACATTCATTTCAACTAATTTGGACGATTAGTTGAAAGTAGCACACAGATAGAGTCACATATTAATTTCAACTAATTTGGACGATTAGTTGAAAGTAGCACACAGATAGAGTCACATATTAATTTCAACTAATTTGGACGATTAGTTGAAAGTAGCACACAGATGGAGTCACATATTCATTTCAACTAATTTGGATGATTAGTTGAAAGTAGCACACAGATAAAGTCACATATTAATTTCAACTAATTTGGACGATTAGTTGAAAGTAGCACACAGATAGAGTCACATATTAATTTCAACTAATTTGGATGATTAGTTGAAAGTAGCACACAGATGGAGTCACATATTAATTTCAACTAATTTGGATGATTAGTTGAAAGTAGCACATTATTAATTTCAACTGCCTGCCCACATTTTTTATTGAATAAAACAACAATCGCACTTTTAATTCCCTGTTGTATCACATTATTTTGTTCTTCTGTGACTATTTCTTGAATAATAAGAAGCTTTGTGATAAGATAATTCCTTTCACTGGAACTATCTACATATTGCAAGGATGTTTCGACTATACTCATGTCATTATACTTTTTAAATCTGACAGGTCAGATTGGTCAACCTATTTTGAGGGAAAAAATAAAATTACTAGGCGGTTATCTTAAGGTTATCCAGTGATATTTTTGTTTGCCTAGTTGGCCCGACTTGCTATCCGCCTAAATCTCGAGCTCTCATTGGCTCCCTGCCTGTTGTAATATTTTTATTTTCCCACACTGTCAGAATAACAAAGTATAATGGCATAAGTTCAATGTGAATATTATCACTTCTAATCGTTAGACAACAGGACAGTATCCCTACGGTATTATTTAAGTGTTACTATCCCTTTCCTTTAACAATCCATTAAATAATCACAGAAAGTGAAATGTTGATACTACGTGCAGCCACCGATAAGTCGTGATATACCAAATATGTCCTAAAATAAAATAATTAAACTTATTTGACAGATTTATCAAACATTGGGTAAAACTGCATTTATCCAGTCACATAGGATAATTGGGGGGCCTCACTTGAATTTACTGTTTAGACTAAGAGAAATCATCTCTAAAGCCTCGTCCAGACTGCCGAACCGAACAGAGAAACGAGCCGAGCATTTGTCTCTGCGCAGGCGCCAAACGATCAAACCATGTTCGGCACCCCGATCCGGTTGTTGTCGGTTTTTTAACGAAACATCAAAGAGATGTTCGGTTCGGCCTGTTGGCAGTGTGGACGGACGCACAAAACGAGCCGAGCAGGCGTGAACCTTCCTGTAGCCTTCTCTAATTAAGACAATTTATTTACATCAACAAACAAAACAAATTGATTAAATTTTTTGTCTGTTAATATTTTATTTAATCCTTTATTGTAAATAAATCCTTGGTTTTTTTTTTTACTTATGCCTTTTATCAATATTTTAAAATCCTTTTATTTCTAAATAATGCTGATCGGCTTTATTTTTTAATTTTATTTTAACCTTTTGATTTTTTTTTTTTTTTTTTTTTTTATATTATAAGCCGCTAAAGTTTTCTTATAATATTATTCATGCTATACACAATCTTCAAATACGAATTTAGCAGTTTAAATGAAAATGTATTTATTAAACTAATATTTCTTAAAAACAGAAGACAGAAATTATGTTAGGCCGTTTGTTGTGGATCGTGCTGATTTCGGCCTTTACGATGTTCGGCTCGGGGTGTTTAAATTGTCACTGGAATGCCGAACTGAACATGCTCGGCTCGTTTCCCATGTTCGGATCGGCAGTCTGGACGAGGCTTAAAATGTATTAATTATATAAATATAATCTTTCAAATAGGTAAATCTTAAATATGAACTGTTTTGAAAAAGGGATATAATCTCTTAAGTGTATAAATCAAGCGAAATTATGCCACCAAGTGATTCTCTACTGTATGGATAACAGCAGATTAACCAAAAATTGGTGTACTTGATCTTTTGATAAATTATTAATTTTAGTGCTTAACTGTATTGGTCGCATAGACCAATGTCAGACCTGTGTCAAAAACTTTAATACATATGGTAACTTTATTTTTGGTAGAAGTAAGGTTCTTAGGCCCTTTAGCATGTTAGGCCAGTTTCACAGTGGGCAACGTTTGTCCCTGTGGACTGGCATGACGGCATATTTTTTCATGTGACTGAAATGTAAAGCGCACAATGAGTGCTTTCGCACACAGAAACGTCGCCCAGTGTGAAACCTGAACCACATTTCTATTCTCAGGCCCTAAAAGTTTGACTTCTGATTGGTCCTTCTTAGCAAAGGAAAGCTAGGGAGGTTATTACTAATGGATTATGCTTTAAATAAAAATTAAAAATTTGAATCCAAGAAAAAAATTGTTTTCTTCTTGTGAATTTTTAAAATGAACAGGAAACATACTTTTACTACAATATTCAAAATAACCTGTACGAAGGTCTGAAATAGTCAAACCAAACTCACTCTTACGAGGGAAATTTAACCTTATTATGAGAACGCATTCATGATAAAGGACTGAGTTTAGGATTAAGCTATAAATATTCCTAAAGAAAAACATGTAATTTATGTATGAGGGCTGTTAAAAAAGTTTCAGGTCTGATTGAATTTTGGCGGCTCTAGTAGGTCAAATGAATTCCTCTAGGGCGAATTTGAAAGTTTGATACCTCCTGTTTTTCGTTCGTTGTTTAAAGCTGTAGTCAGTTTTGTAAATTGGTCGGGACTCAATTGAAGATAATTCTTGAATAAGAAGACAGCCAACATTAAAAGATGATGATCATGTCGCTCAGGTGAGGTCCCTTGTTCGAGCTAATCCACGTTGAACAGTCAGAGAACTTGCAGAGTAGTGTTGCATCTCTGGGGGTTCATGTCATCACACGTTGACCAAACATTTTTCGGTGTGATGGGTCTCACTGCAAAATTTGTTCTCATATTGCTCAAAATTTGAACTCATGATTTTCTTCCTTTAACAGTCACATCCAATGCAATATTAGGTCATTTACAGAATAAGGGGATTGACCACTTAATGTTATCATCCAGTCTCATGTCTTTGGGCCTGATGTCGTTGTGGGTGTTAGGACATTGGTTTCAGTTTCAATCCATCAATTACACCAGAGGTGCCCAACTTAGTTCCATCCAGGGTTATATTGTAATGCATTAAATAGTCCATTGTGCCTTGCTGAGTTGAAGAAAGGTCTTTTATTGATGATATTTATTTTAAGAAACGGTCTTAAAGTAAGTGGATCATCAACAGTATGACAGCGACTTGCTTGCACGGTAAATTGTACGCTAATTACTGTACACAGTGCTTCTACACGATGCAGACAAGCATGCGCTAACCTCAGTCCAGTCACATCCTTTTGGCCCGCATGTACTTTCCTGCTTTTGGTTTCATTATACTTAGTATAGTTTACTAAACTATACTATAACTGAATTATTTTGAATAGGAACGTGTATCAGACATGTTTACACAAATCACAATGAGTAAAAGAAAACAAGCAGGCAAGAAGATAGGCACTGACACAATAAAACTGTAGGCCCAGCTGGAAGACCCTCCACGCAACACAACCAATACCTTGTAAACCTAATTAGTGCAGTTATTCTTTAAATTTTTCAACAGTCCACAAGACGTGCTTGCACGACTGTATGGTCCACACACACGGTTTTCAGTATACAATATGGTTTGCACAGGCAAGCCTAAGTAAAGCATACACGTTTGGATGGCCCATAATGTCTTACAACTTTATTTCTCTTTAAAGTTCCCTGAAAAATAAATAAAATTTAAAAAGAAAACCGTTTACAAGATTGTTTCTAGCATAATGCAGACTCCTTTCCCTAACTATTTTATTAATTTAAATAATTACAAAAATTGTTTACCTATTCTAAAATGCCTATTATTTCTTCCATAATCAGTCCAAATGATCTTATAGAGGCCAAAAGTTGCTTCGAAAATAAAAAATCGATTTTCTTGTGGAGAAAATTTGGGTATTTCTTTAGATTGTTACTCCCCTATGTTTTTTTTAGAATATAAATAACTTTGACTTAATAAATATAAAGACAAAGGGTTGTTTAGTCCGTACTTTGGGACAAAGGAATATCACAGTTCTGGCTTTATAAGGGGAGTAACAATCTAAAGAAGAACATTCCGTACACCTTCTTTAGAATTAATTTAAACCAGTGCTTACTGTCAAACTATGATTATTAACTCTTCGATATCATATTTTATCATTATGTTCATAGATTATTTAGTCTATCCACATCTTATTCTAAAACATTGCTGTTTTTATTTATTTATTTATTTTTTTTTCAGAGATATCAAAAACTTCTAGATGATGTCACACCCTTCACAATTGGAAGATGGGTATTTGCGGCTGTTCTTGTTATTATATTCTTAGCTAGGGTACTTTTTTTGCAGGTAAAAACATCTCTTTCTAAAAAATATTTTATTTATAATCATAATTAATATTTTCCTTGTTTCAAATATAGTTTTAAGTGCTTTATAATTAATAATAATTTTTTAATTACTTATTAAGTTAATTTTGTGCTTTCCAGGGTTGGTACATTGTTACATATGCATTAGGAATTTATCATCTTAATTTGTTCATTGCATTCCTTTCACCAAAGATTGATCCAGCTATGGGAGATTATGATGGTTTGTTAAATTTCTTATTATTTTATTATGTGCTTTATCTTTTAAATAATTAATTTTTTTTATTCTCCTTGTGAAGGTCTCCTCTCATAAGGGCCCCCCATTCAGTGTTTACTCAGTATCGCAAAGTATATGGGTTGCTTCTTAAGTTTACATTTATTTGGGCAGGATTTACCACTAGGCCCTGGCCTTGGGGCGCACAATTCCTAGGGGGGTGCACGCTATAAAAAATAATGTTCAAATAAAGAAAATGTTTATATTGAGTTAAGAAATGTCTTAATTTAATTTTCTTCTATACAGTTTATTGATATGCGTAATTATTGTTGATTGCTGCAGCAACTTTTTAATTTCTTGCCTGCCTCAGTCATCCTAAAGAAAAAGTGACCTTTAGGACTACAAAATCTATCCAAGACTCTCCAAGATGGTCTTTTCGTCACGACGCCTGCTGAGTTGTAAATAAAAACAGAGAAGGCATTTTGAAAAGTTTGAATTAAATAGCCCCATTTGCACGATCAAAGTATTCTTGGACCAAGTCAGCTTTGACTCTAATTTGGCGCTACTTGGATCGTGTAAACAAGTGTATCAAAGTCAACTTGGACATCCAAGTTAAGTTGGATGGGCTTTAACTTTTTGATCAAAATAGAGTGATGAAAACAAAAATGGTGCCCACCTGACAAATTATGAGCACAAACTGTCAAAAAAATGTCAAAGATGTAATGTTGTGCTGGGCTGAGTTTACAAGAAGGTTATATATCACCTCTGTTTTAAAACTTAATAAGTACAATTTAACTGAAAAGTTCTAGAGGGAAAAACATTTCACTCAATCCATCTTAACCTCTACTTTATAGTGTATCAAAGTTCCACTACTTGGACCAAGTGTACTTTGATCGTGTAAACCTCACTTCAAAGTTCAACAAACACTTGGACCAAGTGTTTATGATCAAAGTTACTTGGACCAAGTGTTTATGATCAAAGTTACTTGGACCAAGTGTTTATGAACAAAGTTACTTGGACCAAGTGTTTTTGATCAAATCCACTTGGCCCAAGTGTTTTTGATCAAATCCACTTGGCCCAAGTAACTTTGATCAAATCCACTTGGTCCAAGTAACTGATCAAATCCACTTGGACCTAGTGGATTTGATCAAAGTTAC
Organism: Gerris lacustris; assembly: GCA_951217055.1. NCBI lineage: Eukaryota > Metazoa > Arthropoda > Insecta > Hemiptera > Gerridae > Gerris > Gerris lacustris. The sequence continues at coordinate 54,422,795 of OX578284.1, read as the reverse complement.
TTGGATCGTGTAAAACCCGGCTTTACCTTATGTCTGCAGTCAATACTATGGTCCGTACATTTTATCACTTATTTTCTGTAAGTTACAGATGAAGGAGGGCCAGAGTTACCAACACGAGCGAATGAAGAGTTCCGACCATTCATCAGGAGGTTGCCAGAATTCAAGTTCTGGTATTCTGTCTCCAAGTCAACAGTGATAGCTATATTCTGTACATTGTTTGATTGTTTCAACATACCTGTTTTTTGGCCAATTCTTGTCATGTATTTTATTACACTCTTTGGAATCACCATGAAGAGACAGATCAGGGTAAATATAATATTGTTGTGCTTTATCTTGAACAAAAATAAGTGAAATAAGCCTAATTACTCTACTAATGTGTAAAGTAACCTCATTTTAAAATTAAGACACCATTCTGAAAACGCTATAAGTTCTCACTGAATGGTGAGTAAAGTATACTACTGAAGTATCTAAATTTCTATAACTAAATTAAAAAAAAAATGTTCAATTCAACTGTTATATTTTTAGAAAAAACTGAATGAGAAAAAGATTTTTTTATCTATTAACAAAAAATGGGTTTTTAGAAGTAAACACAACTGAAGCCTTTCCAAGATATATTTATAATAATATAAATTTACTTATAGTCCAGGAGATAGCGTGCAAAAAAGTGTCTGACTAACATCAAGCTAGAATTTTGTATACAAGTCAATCTTTTAGCGCCTTTTAAGAATATGTGGTCGGCTAAGTTCGACTGCGGGACATAGCTTGGCAATAGGCATTTGAAAAAAACGAACCGGTGGAGAGCGGCCATGTCTCACCAATTATGGTGGACAATGTGATTTTCATGGTCCTGAGTACAGAATTAGTTAGTAGACCAAAAATCAAGTCGATGTTATTTTCACACTTGATAGGTTAGTTATTAAAATATTACTAAAAATCAACGTGGTCACCTGTCAAGGGACAAACTAACATCAACTTGATTTTCGGTCTACTAACTAATTCTGTACTCAGGATCATGAAAATCACATTGTACACCATAATTGGTGAGACATGGCCGCTCTCCACCGGTTTGTTTTTTTCAAACGCCTATTGCCAAGCTATGTCCCGCAGACGAACTTAGCCGGCCACATATTCTTAAAAGGCGCTAAAAGATTGACTTGTTTACAAAATTTTAGCTTGATGTTAGTCAGACACTTTTTTGCATGCTATCTCCTGGACTATTATTTTTATTTAACATTTAAAATAAAAAATAAACTTTGCCAACTCTACTGGTACTCAGCTTTGTCTTATACATAATAACTACACGGACGCCAGACTGCCATTTATAAAACAACAACACCTCTTGGACTCCCATATATTAGAACCACAATACTTTCTCTTTATACATGCTCCATTTATGAGAAAGTATAAATAATTTTAGATGACTGAGAACTAAAATATATTTGGTAACAACAAAAAAGTTAATTTAACAAAGAAGATAGTTCATATTAATTTTATTAAAATAATTTACTATCAATATTGAAATAGAGTAGAACCCTGGAAATCAGTGTAGTGTACAGATGTAATGAAGTCGGAGATCTAGAGCATTTAATTATGAAATGTACAAAGTACAGAGATAGTAGGGAGAGATTGCTCCACAGCATCTCAGATAAAATAAAACAACCAGTTCTTTATAAAAGCATTCTTCAAAGCAATAATATCCTTGTGTTTCGTGAAATATACAATTTTCTAAATAGAGAACAAATAAAAATTTAAATTTATAGGAAAACGAGCAAATAAAAGACATTAATACTTGTATGGCTGTATAGTTGAAAAGCTAATGCCAACACCAAAAAAAAAAAAAAAAAGGATGCTGAAATATCCCGGTTTTCAATGGAGACATCAAATATAGATAATTTTGTTGCAGTAAAAAAATAATCTTGCAACCCTTATACAAATTGAAATGTATAATTGGTAAAACTTTAAATAATGTTTTGTTTGATTAATATAGATGATATTAAAATTCATTTTGTTACATTTAAAAGAATTTTAATTGTTTAATCTCGCAAGTGCTCGAAATATCTTCTGTCACTGTAACACCTATCTTCAAACATACTTATTTATCCATGAATTTAACTGATCTTCAAAAATATTACAAAACCTTTCACACTCAAATTGACACAATATTATCGTCTAAAAAAATATTCAGTTATTCATTCTTTCACTTTAACTACCATTTGAGCCTTGCCTAAAAAATTTTCACTACAAAAGAAGAAATCCTGGGGGTAATGTGTTTGGTAAACCTAGTGGCCATTCAATGCTGCCTCGTCCTCCGCATTCATCCCTAAAAAATGAGCGTAATAAGGTGTCAAAAGTTCTTAAATACTGTATACAAACTTATAGTTTTGGCCTAAATGTATTACTAACGACAAAAAATTTAATTTTTACAATTTAGGACATCTTCTTTATTCAAGTTTAACCTTAAGAATACATTTTTATTTTATTTATTTCTCTATAAACTAACATTATGTTTGTTTTTGTTTTGTTTTCAGCATATGATCAAGTACAGATACTTGCCGTTTACTCATGGAAAACCAAAGTATGCAGGCTCAAACGACAAGGTGATTACCTCTAAGTGACACCAGGTGACAATTTATGCGGTCAAATTAACTTAACCCTTTTTCTTTTCTTTTTTTCATTAATTAGCTTGCATTTAATTTGACTTGCCTCATTAACTAGAATAAGAATGTATTTATCGCTTATTTTTTTAATGTGTATATAGATAATTACTTTATCAATAAATAGTAATATATGTATATTTTTACAAAGGATTAGCAATTATAAATTATTAATTAAAAATATAAATATTTAAGCTGGATTGTTTATTAAGATTAGAAAGATGGTTTTTATTAACCTTTCAAAAACTGCTAGATTGTTTGTTCGATGAATGCATATCTTCTTAAAGCATGTTGTTTATACAATGCATCTTTAGACCAGTTTACCAGGTGTTACCTCTACCACATATGTATGAGTGTAACATTCTATGATTAAATGGGGTTAGATAGGAACAGTTAGCTTGGGTGAGGTAGGAACAGTTAGCTTGGGTGAGGAAGGAACAGTTAGCTTGGGTGAGATAGGAACAGTTATCTTAGATGAGATAGGAACAGTTAGCTTGGGTGAGGTAGGAACAGTTAGCTTGGGTGAGGTAGGAACAGTTAGCTTGGGTGAGATAGGAACAGTTAGCTTATACTCCTGAGATTGGGAGAAAAGATGTTGTATTGTAGAGGTATATTAAATATACCTGCCAACTTTGGAAGTGGCATGTCAACTTAGCTGCTAACAGTACCTTGGAAGTAAAAGGGCCAATGTCCAATTTTTACAATTTGATGATATGTCCACCATTGATAATTAATCCTTATCAGTTCTATCTGTAGGAAAAATCTGATCTTCCATCTGCTTCACCCTCTCAGTTCGAGTTGATTAAAAGGGACCATTGTGGTGTATCACTTCTAAGTACAAAGGCCATATTGGTGAACATATTTTGACTAGAGAGGTTGGTAGAATGTATCACAACAATACACACAACTTAGAAAGTACACACACAATTTTTTTTTTATCGAAACTCACAAACGCGTTTCGACTTATAATATCATCAGTGTGCGTGTTAACTTAGTAAGAGTTAACTTGGTAATCTTACTTAGTACTCTTAGTAACTACTATACTCTATAACTGTAACTACTATACTACTACTATACTCTATACTATAACTACTATATTACTTAATACTCTTAGTAACTACACAGAACAGTATTCTAGTTAACTTGGTATTCTTACTTATTGGTGTTAACTTAGTACTTTTACTAAGTTGCTTAGTACTCTTACTAAGTTGCTTAGTACTCTTAGTGAGTTGCTTAGTACTCTTACTAAGTTGCTTAGTACTCTTAGTGACTCATCATGAAAGAGGTGTAGTTCAATAACCAAACAACGTCTTCACACAAAAATTGTAATTTGAACAATTGACCGGTTTCGGCTGTTCTAAAGCAGCCTTCTTCAGATAATCTACAACCAAAATTATAAACTTGAACTTAAATGTATACAAGGTAACTTAAGTTGTAAAACAAAGAGAAAAATACAATAATTAATTAACACAAAATGAATCAAAAATAAAAATAAAAAATTAAAATATGTATGTATAAATTTTAAAATAAAATGGAAGAAAGAAAGGAATGCAAAATACCTTGATTCTAAAGCAGCCTTCTTCAGATAATCTACAACCAAAATTATAAACTTGAACTTAAATGTATACAAGGTAAAATAAGTGGTAAAACAAAGAGAAAAATACAATAATTAATTAACACAAAATGAATCAAAAATAAAAAATAAAATTAAAATTAAAAATTAAAATATGTATGTATAAATTTTAAAATAAAATGGAAGAAAGAAAGGAATGCAAAATACCTTGAAAATAGGAATGCAAAATACCTTTCTTCCATTTTATTTTAAAATTTATACATACATATTTTAATTTTTTATTTTTATTTTTGATTCATTTTGTGTTAATTAATTATTGTATTTTTCTCTTTGTTTTACAACTTAAGTTACCTTGTATACATTTAAGTTCAAGTTTATAATTTTGGTTGTAGATTATCTGAAGAAGGCTGCTTTAGAACAGCCGAAACCGGTCAATTGTTCAAATTACAATTTTTGTGTGAAGACGTTGTTTGGTTATTGAACTACACCTCTTTCATGATGAGTCGCTATCACACATTGGCGAAAAACACAGTCGAGACTCTTAGTGAGTTGCTTAGTACTCTTACTAAGTTGCTTAGTACTCTTACTAAGTTGCTTAGTACTCTTACTAAGTTGCTTAGTACTCTTACTAAGTTGCTTAGTACTCTTAGTGAGTTGCTTAGTACTCTTAGTGAGTTGCTTAGTACTCTTACTAAGTTGCTTAGTACTCTTACTAAGTTGCTTAGTACTCTTACTAAGTTGCTTAGTACTCTTACTAAGTTGCTTAGTACTCTTACTAAGTTGCTTAGTACTCTTACTAAGTTGCTTAGTGCTCTTAGTGAGTTGCTTAGTACTCTTACTAAGTTAACACACACACTAAAGATGATATTATAAGTCGAAACACGTTAGTGAGTTTTAATATAGTTTTGTAACTTTCTACCAACCTCTCTAATCATAATTATGAAGGAACCTCAAAGTCTCAGTCAAAACAACAAATTATGGGTGGGCATATAATCAAATAGTAGAATTTGGGCATTGGCCCTTTTACTTCTAAGGTAAAGCTCTAGTTGCTTCTAAGTTGGCATGTCACTTCCATAGTTATTCCATTAACAACGAAATGTCATGTAATAACATTTTGCAGGAAATGAAAACATAGAATTAATATACATTAAAAAAAAAAAAAAAAACCACACAAGATGCAAACTATCATTCAGACTTTTAGGTATTATTGCTATAGCCGTCCTGTGCTTGTTATTATAATTAGCCTTTTTGAGCCCCTAGTGTATTTTTATTGCACTCTCACTGGGCTAAAGGTTGAGATCATAAAGTACTTAAAGCCAATATTTTTGAAGTCTTTAAAATATGCGCCATTGGAAATTTTCAAATCTTGTACTGTGCCCACACAAAAAGGTTACCAAACCCTGCTTTAGAGATTTAGTTGCTTCAATTTAGTTTAGTAGATATCACAGGATATCAAAAATGATTAAGATGAAAGAATAATTTCAAACATGGCTACTTTATTTAATTCTTTAGTAATTATATACTTAGCAACTCCGTGAATGTTGCCTGTGCTTTAAAAAGTTTTTATTTTATACCTTACAATTTCTATACTAATATTTATTTCATTGCTCTTTTGTGTATAAGTTTTATATTTCTAACTTCAACTCTAAAAAAGAATATGCTGCTTTAAAGTTGCACAATATATATATTTATTTTATTGCACCTTTCATTTTCATAAATAAAATAGTAAAAAAGTAGGGTAGACAAAAAAATTTCTATATTTGAGACTATATAACTTAAAATTTTAATAAGGTGTCAACAGGGGTAATTAATTAATATTATTTTCTTTAAAACGTTGAAAATAACACCTTTTATATTAGATGTGGCTGGTTAAGGTGTGGTAATGATTAAAAATGTATGACCCTCTCTCATAGAGATAGAAAAATACATTTTAATTTACTTCAGCGAGGTCATTATTGTTAGTACAGTAATAAATTATTCATTGCATTAATTTTAATTAACAATACATTTTTAGATTAATTGGTTTTTCTAATTTAAAATTATTGTTGATTATTTATTCAATAATAAAAAAAAAAAAAATATATAATACATTATTAATTAACTCATATTTATATTTTTGAACAATACAATTAACATGGTTGAAAATGACCTTTAAAAGGGTCAAACGTTTCATAATATGAAGGGAAAAAACTAATTGTTTTTTTAACTAATTGTTTGAGCTCTGTGTTTTTGGAATATAAATGACTTTAACTCAATAACTATTAAGACAAAGTGATGTTTAGTCCAATTTACTTTTCGGGACAAAGGAATATCACACTTCTGTTTTTATAAGGGGAGTAACAGTCTAAAGAAGAACATTCTGTACATCTTCTTTAGAATGTTACTCCCCCCTGTTTTATTTTTAAGGGGAGTAACAATCTAAAGAAGTGCCCAATATTTAATCAACTCTAGAAGCTTTTTAGGGAGATATAATTAAGTTTCACAAATTATTTAAATATTTTTTATCAAATATTTATTTTTCGCTAATTATCTTCGTTTACTTCTTACTTAAACACTATAATAGTGAAAATTATTTATTGCTCAATTTAGGTCTCAATATTTATTACAATTTTTGCACTATCTTTTGAAACATTTTATCCTTAAATTTATATTTTTCTAAAACAAAAATAAAATTTCTTTTTTGGTATTTTAGTTAAAAGTTTATTCAAATTTAATATATTATATAGGTGTTTTTTTTTAGTTTTTTTTATTAGGGATTACTAAAATTAATTATTTTATCTTAATATTGAATTCAAATATGGTTTAAATTTAATTCCAATTCCAATTGTTATCAAATAATAAAGGTTATTCAACTCTTGATATATTATCAGTCTTCCTTTAGAAAAATTTATAACAGAAGATGGTATAAACAGATTTTTTTTTTTTCCAAATTCTGTATTATTGTTTAGTTAAATAATTGTTATTTAATTAATTTTTTTAATGAAAATCATTTTTATAAAGAAAATGTAATATTTTCATTTATTTATTTATATTACATTCCAATTTTTATTTATTTTTTGAACTTCCCTTTAATTATATATATGTATATATATTTTTAAATTTAATTAATTATTAAAAATAGTATATTCTTTATGATTTTGTTGATATATAAAAGTTAATGACATTGTACACAAATAAACCTTTGAATGAAATAATAATCAAATATTGAGGGTGTAGGTTAGTGGTGGTGCCTTACCTAATATTTTTTTTTTTTTTTTAATTAATTTGAAAATAAAAGTTTTAATTTTAGAACTTTCATTTAGTGGACCTGAGCAGTTTCAGTAATATGGGCATTATTAAGAAAGAAATTGAGGATAGCGAAGGATTATTAAAAAGTAAAGAAAAAATAATGATATAATCCAAAATCATTTCAGTAAAATTTATTTCCTTCAAGGTTAATACTATATTTTGCTTCCGAACTTAATGAAGGTAACGGAAGCTATGTGATCATTCTGAAGAACGAAAATATATTATGTCACCGATTTCAAAAATTCCAAGACAGAAATCTGTTTTAGACATCAGGGAACATTTTTGGTCTGACTCTGAATATTTGCGAACCAACATATCTTAAAATCTACTCATCTGATTTTAATAAAATTTGGATGATAGGTCACAATTGGCCCATTGTTGGTCTCATATAAGTTTCAACTTTCTGTGTCAATTTGTTTCTGTTCCACATGCGCACAAAAATACATTTATTTACACCTATATCTTCAAAAGTACTCATCTGATTTATGAAATTTGAAAGTAACCCCCAGATAGCACCAGATTAATTTCAACCATCTGTGCTCTGTAACTTTTGTAAATTGATACTTTAATTCATTAAAAAAATCAAAACAATTTTGACGTATTAACAAAAAAACAAACAGGGGAAACAATTAAATAAATTAGACAATAATGGCTTGTTAAAGCATAAAATCAATATAACAATACGTGCTAGGATGTGAGGAAGCTAAGTGCCACACTAATTGGCAGTCTATTTTTTTTTAAATCTCACTTATTAATTTTATTTACCTTGAAAAACCCATGAAATTATGTAATACTTAGTATATGTATGAATTAATACAACTCATTTTTGTTAATACCACTATCAAGAAGAAAAATTCATTTTATGAAGTGATTAATCCAAAACTTTATTTAATGTTTGACTGATCCTTACTACCCTCTATTTATATTTAATTCACTGGTCCTCTGACCCAGGCTATCTTTTTGATAACTTGTTACATAATGTATTTAATTTATTTGTTAAAAAAAGAAGAAAATGCGATTATAATAATTTAATTCACTGTTGATTTCTACTTATTTATTAAGAAGATAATATGGTGGTATGCAATTATTTAAAATAAATAAAAGCGTTATTACAATAATTAATTTTTCAAATACTATCAGACTTATAAAGTTTAATTATAGCAGAAGTAATGATAACAATAAGAGTTGAATTTATTTTTAATTATTTTTATAAGTATCGCAACATTAGGTTATTATGGGATATCTGAACACCCATTTGGCTACTTCACATATCTCACTCGATCTGATCATTATTGTGAAACAATCCTCACCTCTTATATTCGAGCCATCACCAAATATTTGGGCTGTGGTTTCAGCACTTTATCATCCCTAAGCCAATTGCCGTATAAAACTTTTAATAATTGAAGTCAGCTTTATAATAATAATAATAAGCCAAGTCAATCATTTTTATTTTTCTTCTTCTTTCGCTTTGCTCTTTATTTTCTTGCTTTCCTTATTACTGGGCCCATTTCTGGGCAAAGGCCTCCTTCTTTGACTGCCATAGTTCTCTATCTTGAGCTACTCCTATCAATTTTATGCCTACTTCGTCAACTATTTCATCTTTCTGTCTAGCTATTGGTCTTCCCCTTTTCCTTGTTTTTCTCACGAGGATATAATTCATTGATCTTCTTGGTCCACCTATTATCTTTAATCTAGCAATAAGGCCAGCCCATTCCCATTTTCTTTCTTTTGCTATCACTACAACATCTTTCACATTGGTTTTTTCCCTTATCTCTGTGTTTCTTCTTTATTCCTAGCCTGTTTCTTTCCATTGCTCTTTGCGTAACTCTTAGCCTATTGGCTGAACTGTTAGTTAGTTAGGGACCATGTTTGAGCACCGTAAGTTAACCTGGGTATTATGCAGGCATCAAAGACTTTTTGCTTTAAACTTATTGTCATTTTGCTTTTAAATATATATTTTTTCCATGCTAAGGTTATTCTTCTGTTTACTTGTTTACTAGTTCTATTATCAAAAGAAATAGTTTGACCAAGATATACAGCTTCTTAAACTTGTTCTATTTTCTTATTTTCTAGATGAACATTTACATTGTTTATATTTGGTAAGATTACAGTTTTCTTGGTGTTAATCTGTAGGCCTGCTTTTCTACAAGCTGTGTTTACTTCATTAATCATTTTTCTCATTTCGCTTTATTCAGATATTAGGATCACATCATCTGCAAAACGAAGATGTGATAGTTTTTCACCATATATATTAATACCAAACTTACTCCAATTTATTTCCTTGTAAGCTTTCTTGAGAGCTAGGATAAATAAGTCACTCGAGCTTTACAGTAAACAAAATATAAACCTTATATTTTATACTCGACGTTTATGTTTATGCTGATAACTTAAGTAAAGTTGACCGATTTTGTTGAAATTCGGTATGCTACTTTTATCAATGCTCAGACTATGTTTATGGGACAGCATTATCTAACTTTTCTGCATAAATATATATTCATCTATATAACACAACTTTTATCTCTAATCTAACTTCCATCTCTATCTACATAAATAAAAATGAATGTTTGTCTGTCTCTATGCCTCTTATGCCTTCCTAAACCGTTCATCCGATTGCGATGAAACTTTAGGGAATGGTTGGACGCATGCCTGGGAAGGTTTCCAAGTTATTAAAACTATGTTCCGATACATGGTGTGCGCGTCATTTCACTGAATGTGTTAATTTCATATTGTTTAACTACCGCTGAACAATATGAAATTCACACATTCAGTGACATTTCAGTGAAACACACGACATTCATTGACTGTTAGGCAGTATGAAGTTCGCCAGGTCTGCTAGTGTAAAATAAAAAATCACAGGGAAGTACTTGCGTCCAAGTACTTTTTAGGGTTTTGTAGACGATTAAGCATAACCGTTATGAAATTATGATTTTTTTTCTTCGATCCTAAGGGTCCTGGGTTCGATCCCCCGGGAGGTCACAATGATTTTTATAGGTAATAACGACAAGATAAATTACATTTTTTTAGAAAATTTTCATCGCCCAACCATACGTTGTAACCATGAATCATTTCAAAATTTTAAGACCATCCATTATATAAAATTTGGAGGGGGGATTTTTTTTGGGGGTATATTTTGACTTATAAAACCAATAAAGAATTAAAAATTTAAAAAAGCAAATATATATTTGTATTGTACTCTTCAGCAGCTTTCATTTGATACCCAACTCAAAATTTTTAAAAAATAAAATTTTGGGCGCACTCCAAATTTTCGTGCACAAAATTGGTAATTTTCAAAACCTGGGAATGAACTCCCGGAAATATCATCGCCCCACTATAAGGTATTAGTATGAATTATTTCGAAATTTTAGCACCAGCCGATCTATAGTGGTTGGGGGGGGGGGGGGAATTTTTTTGGGGTATATTTTGATTTTTTTCCCCTATAAGTAATGCAAATTTTAAAAAAGCATATATATATTTGTGTCCTACTCTTCAGCAGCTTTCATTTAATACCCAACTCAAAATTTTAAAAAAATAAAATTTTGGGCGCACTTCACTTTTTCGCGCCCAAAATTAACAATTTTTGAAAATTTGGAATGAACTCCCGGAATTTTCATCGCCTCACAATAAGATATTAGCATGAATTATTTCAAAATTTTAGCGCCAGCCGATCTATAGTGGTTGGGGGGGGGGGGGAAATTTTTTTTTGGTATATTTTGATTTATTTAACCAATAAGGAATGCAAATTTTAAAAAAGCATATATATATTTGTGTCCTACTCTTCAGCAGCTTTCATTTGATACCCTACTCAAAAATTTAAAAAAATATAAATTTTTGAGTTTACCACATTTTTTCGAATTGCGCATGCGCAAATCTAATTATGAACTTCTGTATATTTTTCCTGTGGTTGGGTCAAAAAGTTGGACCAGTGTTTCAAATTTCAGTACTTTCGCTTAAACGGTTCGGGCCCTATGAACCAAAGAGCGACGGACGGACGGACACATCACCCTCGGTATAAGGGTTTTGAGAAGTATCTACAAAACCCTAAAAATGCACTTAAATGATATTTTTAATTATTTATTTTTTAATTTTTGGTGATTGGTTTGACATTAGTTTTATAATTATAATTGATTTATGAAAAAAATATGTGTTTGTAACATCACAATTAATTGGTGGCGGAAAAAAATGAGGATTTTTTTTTGCTTTATTGGCATGGGCTGTTTGTGAGGCATATAGAAAAGAAATTAATAAAGGGTTTCGTTTTGTCATCAAATTTTTATTCTTTAGATATTATATATTTTTTTTGTATTATAATCTTTTTAATTATTGATAATTATTGTTATTTTAGAACCTTTCTTATTAAATTTTAATTCTAACTAAGATTTAAAAAAATCTTTAGTTCTACTATTCCTGATGTAGTCATAAGTTGTAAAATATATAATTTTTCCCCCCTCCTAAAGTTTAAGGTAGGATCTAAGTCTGCTTTGTACACCCAAATTGCATAAAATAAAATTACATTAAAAACAATTGTTTAGGGTGTTAATGAAAATATGCGCATAAATGATGAGCTTGGGGTAACATTTTTTTCTTAGACTCAATCATTATGTCCATTCCTTTGGCTCAAACATATGATCAATTTTTGGATTCAATTTGAATCTTGTCTATGTGCAATTGCTGCCTAATAGCAATTGAACTAACTAATTACACGTGGTTTAGAGACATAGGTATTTTCTCCCTAACAGATAAAGAATAATTTTCTTAAATTTTCTTTACAATTGTTAATTTGATAATTTCTATGTTTTTAAAACAAAATTATTTTAAACACTTATTCAGCTTGTAATATTATTTTTTTACCTCATATCATAACTTTTTTCTAGATTAACGAATGTAATTGCTTGTTTTGAATTGCTCAAATAGCTTATAGTTTATTTTTAATAAAAAAAAAATAAGTAGCTATTATTATTAGTAATAGTAACAAAAAATATATTTTTTTAATTGAATTAAGGTAAATGAAAAATGTTTTTTAGAAGTAGTCCAAGTCAATCTTGCCTTCTTTGATATATATATTTTTTATTATAGAGATAATGTTGTTTATATTTGCTCAAAAGGCAACATAGCCTTTTATTATCTTTCTTGATCTTATTATGTAATGTTTAGATAATAATAATAATATAATATTAATATTATAAGTAATAATAACATTTCTAATAATTGATAAAGTTAATTTCTAGTAGAGTTGGTATAAGAAACCATATAATTTTGATGAAAGAGAATAATTTTTGTTATTGTACTAGAGATGGACATGAAAAAAAAATTACATTGTTATTTATCAAATTATAATTGAAGCAAGCATAGCGAGCTTCCTACATTCAACAAAATATGCTCCGTGTCTGTGTGTCTGAAACGTATGACGATAACTTGAGTAAAAGTTGATCGATTTTGATGAAATTTGGTACACATGTTCATTTTATCAATGCTCAGGTCGAGTTCGTTGGATAACGTTGTCTGTCCAAGCGTTCGTGTGCAATGCTCGCGTAAACATGCGCTTCAAAATTAAAATTGGAATTTTAGGACGGTAAAAAATTATAACTTTATCTATTCAATGAGACGAACATTTTTTTTTTCAAATAACATTTTGTAGTAAAACCAACAGCGACACCACTATGAATTAATTAAGATCGTTAAAACTATTAAAGCTGACCTAAACGTTTAAAGTAGAGAAAACAATATTTTTTACCGATATCTTGCGTTCTATCTAACACAACGATTTTAATAAAACTTCATAAACATCGTCTAAAGTTCAATTGAAACGGCATGTAAAATTTCAACTTGGTACAAGCAGAAGTTTTTGCGTTGTGAAGTCATACATTTATAATAATTGTTTAAAAGCTGCTGGGGGTGGTTGAGATTCTAGGAGTGTAGGTTTATCTGGGAAGGTAAGCTTTGTACCAAGTACCCTATTCTACCCTCTTCCACTTATCTTCAACTATGCTACTATTAATAATTCATTTTCATCATTATTAATAATTCATATAATAAATATTCAGTATTTTATTGCAGTACGCTCGCTTCAATGATAGAGCCACACGATGCCTAGTTTATGACATTAGCCTTCAAATTCCCTTAATAATATTTTATTTTTTTACAAATACATTTGAGTAATGGTTAGATATGGGAGCTTCTATGGAGGTCATCTTAAAAGCATAACAATTTGTAGATAAATGGTGATTTCTCAATCATTAGAATTGATTAATTAAAATATAAGTTATTTAGAGAAAAAATATAAATGTATAAGATAAAATATAAATATATAGTAACTATTATGCCTCATGTGGCCAGTTTCCTTTTGCTATATCTTTTATCATCATTAGGCCTCTCAATCATTTTATATTCATCACTTTTATAATCATCACTAATTGGATTAAAATCCAATTAGTGAGAATTGTTTTGTTAATGAGTTAAGGATTATTGGGTACTCCTTTAGATTGCTACTCCCCTATGGTTTTTTTTTTTTAGAGTATTATTAACTTTGACTAAATAACTATTAAGACAAAGGGATGTTTAGTCCAATGTACTTTGGGACGGAGTGACAGTCTAAAGAAGAACATTCCATACACCTTCTTTAGATTGTTACTCTCCTCTGGTTTTCAAGGGGAGTAACAATCTAAAGAAGTGCTGGTTATTTTGTAGTTTTGTTCTGTAAGATGTTATTATTGCCAGATTATTTGTTTATTTAATTATTATGTTTACACGATTGTTATGTTAGCACTTATTTATTTATTTATTTGATATTTTCAGGACGAAGAAGAGGTTCCTTTACATCCTGCTTCGGCTTCTGCGTCAAATATTATTATTGAAGCATAGTCTCCTTTAATTTATTTAAGAAACAAAAGAAAAAAAAAAAAAAAAAACACGGGAAAACACACCGATAATGAAAAAAAAACACTTGTAAATATATTATACAAAGGATTTAATAAAATTTATTTTTATTTTATGAATTTTTTAGTTACTAAATTAATTTAATTTAGTCATTTTTTTTTTTTTTGTGCAAAAAAAAATTATACTTACTTATTTTCTAAACAAATATTATTGTTTCAGTCATATTATATTGTATTAAAATATGGAGAAAAAAAAAATCAGATATGAAAATAATAGAATAAGGTCTGTATTTATAAAAGAATATTCAAGTTAGAAAATGTAAAAATTATTAATTTTTATCATTATGGTTTTTAAAGCTTTGAATATATATAATGTTTGTTTGTTATTTATTTAATTATTTCTTAAAGATAAACCTTTTTTTTTTTTAAATAATTGAACTTAATATTTGTTATTTATTTATTCTTTTTTTTTTTTAGAGATAATATTGGTATATTGATATCTTATCTCCTTTTATCAATAATCTTGAGAGACGTCCTAGTTTGACAATTATTTCCTTGTTAAAGTTAATTTTAATAATATATGCTATCATTTTTTTTATTTTAAGGTGTATATTAATCTAATTCATAAATAACTTTAATCTAATTTTTTTTTTATTCAACAGTATATAAAATAATAAACTAAAACTGACTCATAATTAATAGAATCAAGCATTTGTAGCACTTCTTTAGATTTTTACTCCCCTTATAAAAAAGATAGAGGGGAGTAACAATCTAAAGAAGGTGTACGGAATGTTTTTCTTTAGACTGTTACTCACCTTATAAAAACAGAAGTGTGATTTTCCTTTGTTCTAAAGTACATTGGACTAAACATGCCTTTTTCGTAATAGTTATTCAGTCAAAGTTATTTATACTCGAAAAAGACATAGGGGAGTAACAATCTAAAGAAGTACCGCATTTGTATATACATAAAAAAAAAATATTGTATCCAGAAAAAGAAGTATACACTTTTTTAAGGGCTCATATTAGTTTCGAACTTTCTCATTTTGAACTTAAAGCAGGGAGTTCAATCCCGTAACTTTTTTTTTGACATTAATCCAAATTTGATTGGCACTTCTTTAGATTGTTACTCCCCTTTAGAAAAAACAGAGGGGAGTAACAATCTAAAGAAGGTATTGGGAATGTTCTTCTTTAGATTGTTACTCCCCTTATAAAAAAAACAAAAATTGATATTACCTTGCTCTAAAGTAATTTGGACTAAACATCCCTTTGTCTTAATTGTTATTTAGTCGGTCATTTATATTCTAAAAAACAGAGGGGAGTAACAATCTAAAGAAGTACCATTTGATTGACATCAAACTGGGATATTTATCAAATTTGTTGGTATTTATCATAACGAACCTAATAAGTGATGCCAGAGATTTTTGTGGCCAAATACCGAGCTACTCTGAGATTTTTGTTTTTAGTGATAATTTCTTAATCAATTTTGATGTATAATCACATTGAAAGGGAGGTTTCGAAGTTACAGAATCGGCCACTATTCCCTTAGATCAGAAGCATCATCAGTTCTAAAAATATTTATTAATAGAACCAACAATTTATTTGATATAGAACCTTTAAATCAAGGCATTGATTTGTATGAAACAGTTTAAATTTGTTACAAGACATACATATCAAGTAGAGATGATTATATTTTTATGGGCGTTAGATACCTTAAAGGAATAACACTAACCTCAGTACATAATTTAAATTACTGATGATGGCCTTTTGAAGTTTTGAAGTTGCTTCGTTATTAAAGTAATTTCAATAGTAATTTTAATAGTTTGTGTTATTCCTTGTTATTACGATTAAGATTTCATACTAACAAAACATACAATCTCTCAAAAAGATATGTTTTATCTAAAGTTCATTTTCGTTGACTAGATGCGCCTTTTTTTTAATTAACTAAATCTTGCCAGGTTCTAATTACGAATCATCTAACCATGAAAGACTCCATCCTTCACGCTTTTAAAGATTTTCATTCTTTGAATGTAAACAACTCAAATAGCTGTGAAAAGTATTGTTTTTTTTAATTATTTTGTAAGTATATAGACAGATATTATATGAATTAATTATTTTATAGATACATTTCTTTTTTAATTCACATTTCCTATTTCAGTATTTTGCAAGTTTTTAAAACACATATTTAAGTCGGGAGAAAAAATCACTCACATAAGAGCATTTTTGTAGGAGTTACTATTATTGCCAGTTTATTATTATTAAGGATTTTGCAGTTCACCTTCCAGCTAAGTTTATCTTTTATACATACTTTATATCTTAATTTAGTATAGGGGTTCTGAACATTATACCATGCTCTATCCCTTGATTAGTTTAACATTATGTTTATTTATTTTTTGCTAATTCAGGTTGGAATTGTGGTTCAAGAAAGCATCTTTACCAATATTACATATTATATTTTACTTATTTAAATATACCTATTAAAAGCATTTAGGTATAAATCATTTTTAACGTAAACTTCGCCCGTACAGTTTTAATGTATGGAAAACTGCAGGAGTCGGAATAGCTGAAGGAGTTAATTGTTAATGAATTAATCTCAAACCTTCAGAATAATCTGTAGGCTGTCATAACATGAAGCAAGAAAAGTTGGTTCCAAACCAACTTTTTCACGTTGAATCTAACCTCATTGAAACCTTCCTGGCTTCTTCTCCCTTGTTTATATATTTGATTTCATTTTTCAAATCAGTTATTTATATAATAAATACAAATAATAATATTAAATACACTCTTGTTTTTCATTTTAAAACCATCATTTTAGAAAGTTAGTATTGTATTTTAATAATATATTCAGTTTTGCTTATAACTCGAACGGAAGTGCACAAGGAAGGAAGGGTGGGGGAAAACACTCAGAAAAGTCTTCAAGGCTTTATGAATGTTTTTTTTTTGTATCTATATAGCCCAAACCCATGCTATGGACCCTCCTTTTAGAGCTAGAATAGCTAAAGATCTTTATTGGAAAACAATGTATGATTTCTGTTTATTTTTCACACAATATTCTGACGAAGGTGAAAGGTTGCTAAAACAGTTTTGCCAGGTTCCTCTCTGTCAAGTAGAAAAAATACCCTCTCCCTGAAATTTGTGATGGGGCAAGTTTCCAAGGTACTTATCTTCTTGGAATTGTGCTGGGGTAAGTGCCCAAGGTACTTCTTCCGGGAATTGTGCTGAGGTAAGTGTCTATGGTACTTCTTCATGGAATTGTTCTGTGGGAAAGTGTCCAAGGTACTTCTCTCCCTAGAATTGTGCTGGAGGGAATAGTCTAGGAATAGGGGAACCTGTCTTATATGCTCACATTAATATTTTTTCATAAACAAAATTTTGTTATTTAATATTTCTTTCTAACATAACTTTAATATTTTTTAATAAGTAAATTTTTCAAGAACAAGAGGTTGCTTTCGAGTCAAAATTTACAATTATAAGATACTATTATCAAAGGAAATTAATGTTAAATTATATTTCTATTATATGGCTCTATAAATTAAATTATACAGTCAAAAGTATATTAATTGAGTGAAAATTGTTCCATGTTCTAGATTTATGTGATTACTTGATAGAGTCAGAGATATAATTATTTTTTTAATACAGGCCTGAACTATTAAATAGTGCTACTGCACCTTCTAAAAGAATATCTGCTAACTACCAACAACAAACAAAATTATATAGATAGTGGAAATAAATACATAAATAAATAAACATATTACTTATCAAAGTTAACTAAATTATTCCCAAGAACATTATTTTATGTCTCTGAATCCGTTTCAAACATCAGGGACCATCATTAGTCCCTTTTATTTTTTACTTTAAAACAAAAATGTTTACTTAAAAAAAATATAAATATGACTTCTATTGATATTCTCTAGATTAAAAAATATAAAAATCGGTCTGAGACAACTCAGACAAACTTTCTCATATACAAGTGCATAATTACTTAGCCAATGTTTTCCATTTATTAGTTTTTGTAAGTACGTTTAATTATTATTGAAAATTATATAAAAATTTATCATAAAAATAACTTCTCCAGGGCGGAGAATCGAACCCGGGATCTCTCCGTCCACGTTTTAAGCTATTTTCTCAGGAACTAGATTTTTCCCGGGAAAACTGCTTATATCGTTGGATCCGTATTTAAATGGACTACATTTTCGAATTTTTTAATCAAAATCGTCAGAACCGTTTTCGAGAAATATTTTTTTTTCAGAGTTTTTGGGGGGTAGCCCCCTCAAATTTGGAGCTAAAATTCATTTCTCGATTTCGCCTTGGGGTATGATTTTTCTGAACATGTATGCCAAATTTCGTCAAAATCGGCTTAGTAGTTTAGGCTCCAGGCGTCTGCACAGACGACGGACAGACATTTTTTAAAAACCACTTTTTTGGACTCAGGGGACCTCAAAACGTGTAAATCCATCAAAATCTCAAAATCGAATTTTCGCGCCATCACAACACTTTCTCTTTATATGAGAAAGTAAAAAACAGTAAACCAAACAAATTCAAATTAATTTTGTCACAGCAATAAAGATCAATTAGAGGTGCTCATAATGTTTTTTTTTTTTTTTTTTTGTTTATTTGCATTACTTATTTGGTTGTATTCCTTATGTCATATGGATATATATATTTAAAGTTATTGATCAAAAAATTCTGTCATATTTTGTATTTATAAAGAGGAGAGAACAAGAAAATCTGTAACTAGTCAGTATAAAATAGCACTAAGAATTAAATCTGTTTCCTAAAACATCTAATAAGACAAAAAACAAATTAATTAAATAATATAATAGTAAACAAAATTTTCTTCATAATTGACTGAATTACAGACCTTTTTAAAACAAACATATTTTACATTTAAAAGATAATCTGATTTTTCAATAAATTATTAAATTTCCATGATTATTAAGCGGGTTTTACGCGATCCAAGTATACTTGGTCCAAGTCACTTTGATCAAATCCACTTGGTCCAAGAGTTTGTGGAACTTTGAAGTAAGGTTTACACGATCAAAGTATACTTAATCCAAGTAGTGGAACTTTGATACACTATAAAGAAAGTAGAGGTTAAGATAGATAGTGTGAAATGTTTTTTCCCTCTGGAACTTTCCAGTAAAATTGTACTTATTAAGTTGTAAAACAGTGGTGATATATCACCTCCTGGTTAACAAAACCCAGCTCAACCTCACGTCTGTCATTTTTGACAGCTTCTTCTCATAATTTGTCAGGTGGGCGCCATTTTTGATTTTATCAAAGTCTACTTAGATGGAACCCGTCCAACTCAACTTGGATGTCCAAGTTGACTTTGACACACTGTTTACACGATCAAAATAGTGTCAAAGTAGAGTCAAAACAGACTTGGTCCAAGTATACTTGGGTCCTGTAAACCCGGCTTTAAGTCAATATTTATAAACCTATTATTTTTTTAATTTAAATTATTTTCTTTTTTTCTTTTTGTTAAATATTCTATCAATCTATTTATTATATAATATGTAAACAATTGTATTTATTTAATTTGTAAAGCTGGTATGTTGGATATTTAAGAGATGCAATGTATTAAAAAACAAATCAGTTTCTTTTTATTTATAGTAAAACCTTAATAATTCTTAAATTTACATTATTCTTATAATTACAATAATTCTTAATTTAATAAATTCATTAGTTCAATTACAATTATTTTAATTGGCAGTGATTTAAAAAAAAAAAAAAAATGTATATCTTAGTGAATAGGCTTCTTTGAATGAAGATTGCAAATATGTGGTGTACATATTATAAATATATACACTCTAAAGACCCTATGAAAAGACCTGGTACTTAAAATAAGAAAAAATGTCCTTTTTAAAAAAAACTTGATCCATTTAATTTAGGGTCCTATTTGAATTTGAGTTTTTTTCAATTTTTAGCACAATGGTAATAAAGATACTTACAAAAGAACATGATAAGGTTGTAAAAATAATTTTTATTATACCAATCTATTCAATTTAGTTTTTATCTGACGCGAAATAAATCTACTTTCATTCTGTGTATTTAAGCTTATCTTTTTCTTTTTTTTTAAATCTTTATTAGCATAAGTTACAAAAATTAAGAGTAACTCTAGCCATTTAAAGCAAGATTGTCTTTGATCCTAATTGTTAACTTTATTGGCATAAGTTCAGAAATTAAGAGTAACTCCAGCCATTTAAAACAATATTGCCTTTGATCCTAATTTTTAACATCCAGTTTATTAATACTTTACTTAATATACAAATTTAATAAAAGGGAAATGATTTATAATGAAATTAAAGTAAAATGGAAACTAAAGAAAATGTATTTGTTTAATCCTTTCATAGAATAATCATTAGTTCATTAGCTAAAAGAATTTTACACAAGATATTTTGTTCAGATAGCTAGTACTTGCAATAAACAATCATTATACACATAAGCCTGCCTTAAATAAATTAAAAGATTTTTTTTTCTGAAAACAGAAAAACAAGACCAAGCTTACATCTTTATGCTGGGTCCACGCCAATAAAAATTTGCGTTGTCCAGGCTGCGTGTGATGAATCTTGTGAGACTGTACACATCAGATCACAAATATTTTTCCTTCACAGCCCCCACATGAACCATCTCATTTCGAAACAGATATTGGTTTTCTGACAAACATCAAAGGAATTTGCAGCTTACAGGATTTGAGTGTGTTAGAGTGAATTGTGTATTTTGTGTGTTAAGTTAATATTGTTTTAGTTTCAAGGTATTATTCCCACACACACACACATGGAGCTGGTGCATACAGCATACACCACACAAATATTTATTGACTGTGTGTGGTAATTTTGTATCGTAAATATTTTTATCTACGATTGATACAAAATATAAACATCGTATCTCTGTTTAGATGCGTAGAAAGTGATTCTTTACGTACTTGTATTCATTGCGTATGCGAGTCTCATAGTTCTGAAGAATTCCTCTTCTTTACCACCCTAGGGCAGTAAAAAAGAGGAATTCTTCAGCTTTACGCACGATTAGCGAGTTTGTTTACATTTAACAAAATTAATTTGCTGTTCTTTTATTAAAGTAACTGTTTATATCGAGTTTTTAGTGAAAAAGAATAAGTGAATCAAGTGACTTTGACGAAAATGTGGAGAATAATACTCCTCCAGAAATAATTAATTCGGCAAAAAATACAACTCAAGAATTAATGCCATCTTTATCAAGAGAGAGATACGAACTTACATACAGCAGGTTTATTTTTTTCTGTATTTATTATTTAAATCTAAAATCGTAGATAAAGTACGGTACGCAACTCGTGCGAAAACGGCATTTTGCATTGCTCGTGTGGTTTTACTACCCTCGCTGTCGCTCGGGTGCAAACTCCACACTCGCATCCAAAATGCTACTTTCCGCACTCGACGCGTAATGTACTATTGTCTCAAAGCAAATTCAACGCACACAATTTTTTTATTGGAGTGAACCCAGCTTTACCATTGAAAAGTTATAATATTATAATAGAAAAGCTGATAATATTAATGTGATAAGTGGATGACCTAGGGAGGTTACTTAAATAGTGTTGCCAGACTCTGGCAAGCAGAATCACAGTAAATATTCCTCTCTACCTGGAAGTGGTTCACAGGTAAGGGAATCTCCACTACTCGTATTGTTTTTGCCTAAATGAACAAAATTATATTATTACCCTGTGATATACACCATGTTGAAATGTTAAAGCTATCATGTACAGTTAACAAGATATTGGGTTTAACCCTTTAACACCCCAAAATAAAAAAAAACACCATAAACACCGCTAGGTGGTCTTCCAGGGGACCACCTTCATAATTAATGTTACTTAATTTAACTGAATTAATTAATTTCATTTTTTTAATTTTTACTGCAGGCATTTTTGGGTAGTCCCTATATGGACTACCAAGCGTTAAGGGGTTGAACCTTATTAATAATAAAACAGATTTTTTTTTCTGATACACTTTACAAATATAAATACTTTTTTTTTAATTTGATATTTTTATTATAAAGTCAGAAGCCTACACCTAAAATTTATTTATGTTTAGACTATGTATTACAATTCTACAAACTTAGTTCTCATAAAATATAAATGTATAAAAGAATTTGCAAAAATTAATCAAAGAGTGATTTTTTTCACAAAACAACCAATTTTATTATAATTTAAATATTTTTAAATTTATATTTAAAAAAAAATCTAATGTGTAAAAATTAATGTATTGATCACCGTTTTTGCTCTTAAATATGCTCACAAAGAAACTAACTAAATTTATATAAATTTATTTTTAAAGTTAGAGCTTGTTTTTTTTTTTTTTAGTCATTAATTATTTTTAAAGTTAATCACAAATGAGAGGTGCATTGATACATTTTATAGATTAGATTTGGAGATTTAAAAAATGGACCTAGTGGCTGGTTTTTTTTACTTCCTTTGTATGTGATCTTAAAAAAATTCCAATTTTATTTATTTGATTGCAATTTATTAAAAAAGATCATTTAACTGTAAACTATCTAGTTCTAGATGAGAAATTTCATGTAAACTAGATTTTAGTAATAAAAAAAAATCAACATCTGAAGGAAATTGACTTAAAGGCACAACCAACCTAGCTAAGAATAATTTTATTTGAGAAACTAACGGAGAAATAGACTAACCCATAAAAATAAAAAATTTAAATAGATATTTTGCATTTTTTTTTTTTGATAAGTTTCAGCTTTTATAGGTAAAAGTTATACCTCACAAACATGTGAACATAATATGTTTCAAATGGTTTCAAAACTAAATTTAAACTTCATTTTTCTTGGGTCTAACATTTTAGTGTTAGGATATTTTTCCACTACGTATATGTTTTAAGATTTTTATTCAAATAAAGTTAATAGTCCAGAAGATAGCGTGCAAAAAAGTGTCAGATTAACATCAAGCTAGAATTTTGTGCAAGTTAATTTTTTTATGCCTTTAAAGAATATGTGGTCGGCTAAGTTCGTCTGCGGGACATAGCTTGGCAATAGGCATTTGACAAAGAAAGTTCATGTTCATTTGTCATTTGATAGGTGACCACTTTGATTTGGAGTAAAGGTGGAGATACACATGCCGTTAAATTTTGGAAGTAGCTTGCATTCCAAAAGAGGGTATTTGCCAGTAACTGGCATACTAAGGATTTTTATTAAGTTTTTATCTGCTTGCTTGCCAGCTATAGGCTTGCCATTTAACATATAAACGTGCAAGTAGCTGGTATGTTTTAGTGTAAACTACAGGCATGTGCATCTCCAACTTAATATTTAAATAACTAACTTATCAAATGACAAACTAACATCAACTTGATTTTTTGGTTTACTAACTATGTACTCAAGATGTACTACAGTAGAGTCTCGCTAATCCGGACCCCGCTAGTCCGGACGGGCCAAAAACTATGTACAATTTGGAACCAGAGCCTGTTCAGATTTATGAATTGTTAAGATTATCGGAGTTTCTGCTTTTATTGTCTATTAACATTTATAAAATTGTCCCTAGTATTGTTTACAGGTGCACATTGTACATTCCAACGTTCCGACATGAGGAATACCCGGTATTTCTGTTAAAAATAAACAGATTTAGAATAATTATCAATAAGTAAGAACATCGATAAATTTGTTTCGGTTCCATAGAAGTAGGGCGGAAGATATAAAGGTAGTGTCCAGGAAATACAATTATATATGACTGAGATGGGGAGAGGATTTTAAGAAACACGTAGCGGCGCGGCGGTTCAACGGATTTCCTTGAAATTTTGCCAAGCCGCCAGTGTACATTGTCTTAACTTTTTGTGAAATAATTAGTCTTTGCTCGAATTTCATTTCGGAACACAGCTTGTTTCCATGGAAGTCCCTTCTATACCTGCACCTGCGTAATAGATTGCCATTTTAATTTAATTTATTTGATATTCAGACTGGTGACTGAAATGACCTTAAATAGTGGTTTTTTGAGACAAAGAAGTAATTTTTACGATAAAAACACCGATTTTTATAGTTTTACCCAACTAAAACTTGTTTTACAGACATTTTAAAACTGATTCCGTTTAATCCGGACTTTCGGTAATCCGGACTGGGTCCGGTCCCTTCAAACCCGGATTAGCGAGACTCTACTGTATGTACTGATATTTTGTACTCAGATTCATGAAAAATCACATTATCCACCAAAATTGGCGGGAGATGACCGCTCTCTGCCGATTTTTTTTTTTTTTTTTTTTTTCAATGCCTGCTATGTCCCGCAGACGAACTTAGCTGACCGCATTTTCTTAAAAAAGCATAATAATAATATAATACAGTTATGGTCAATAATTTATTATTGTAATTTTATATAATATTTTGAAATATAATAATTGTCTTAATGTACAATCTCTCATATTTTATTTGTCTTGAGTCTCTCATCTTAGCAAAATATTACATTTTATATCTCCCTGGAACTAAGATACGCATTATTACTTTTAGTGCACATTTATTTTCTAATAATAGTTAATTGTGTTGTTTAATTGTTTCCTATTTATTATATTATTCTGTACAAATTTATTCATTATTATAATTTATAAAATATTATTTTTAAACCTTAATTTTTTTGGCTAGTGTGATTCACAAAAAAATATAAATAAATAAATAATTTATAAAAAAAAAAATATATATATATTTATCTGTGTATATCAATAAATAAATACCGTATCCCTTTATAAATATAAATTATGTGTGTTTATTTTTTTTTTTTATAAATGATTGTGCGTTGAGTTAATTATTTTCTTTTTAGGGTTTCGTTAGTAAAACCAAAAAAATAAACCCGTATAGTTTGGGTGTCTGTCTGTCACTCTGTACGGTTCCAATAACTTCTGAATAAAAAAAAGGTATAAATATGAAACTTATTTCTATTTGTTTTGCAAGTTGAGTTCACAATGTCATTATATGTTGAGGGGGTTACCTCTTTTAACACGTTGATGATGGACAAATGATTGCTTGGCATTACGCAGGGGCTGGGAAATAAAACAAAAAATTAACTTTAAATAAACTAAAGAACAAAAAAAGCTAGGATATAGTGGAATGGATGTACAAAACCATCCAGATGCGCTCTACAGGGCTAGCTGGATACATGGGCGTTATAAAAAAAAAATAGATAGAAATATAGTTAGGATAGCACGTTCCCGGTACGTGGTCCATCCCATTGATCCTGACCAGCACCAAGTTCATGGAACATGGTTGGCCATCAACCTGTTAAAGTATCCATTCAGATAATAAATAATATCAGCTTACGAGCCCCAAGATATTGCAAACAATTACTGGAAAATTAAATCCATTTTTTTTTATGTGGTAGAAATGAGGATGCAAAAAATGATTTCTACCACTCAGAATTGAACCATTGATTTCTTTGCTTCATAGATGAATACTCTCACACTAAACTTTAATGAGTAGGAATATTAAAGTTTGTTCTAAATAGAAATGCAATCTCTTTATTTGCAATACAATTTAAAGCCAACCGGACACGAGAACATTGTAGAATGTTCACATTTTAGCACAGTAAAAAAAGAAATAATCTGCCAAAAAAACAAAAAACAATCAAGCTGAATTTTTGCACACACCTTTATTTAGGCATTATAAATAAAATGTAGAAAGACCCCATAGATTTCATATTGGCATCTAAAAATATTTTTAAATTCAAAGGTCATGGAAACAGATTTTTTGTGAATATCTCACTTGCTATTGGTTAGATTACAATAATTATGGTTGTATGAAAAAACTGTAGATTGGCTGGTTCTCTACCAAAAAAATACCCTTATTCTTGTTTGATAACTCTAATGGTTTCCAAGACATGTGTAGAGAAATTGTGTTTAATTATTAATCAGCTTAAATGTATAACTAATACATTTTATTCTAAGTTGCATATTTATAAAGTAAAATAGAAAAAATAAAATAAAATAAACCACTGAGTAGGCTATGGGAAAGCCACGATTTCTCTACACATATCTTGGAAACCATTAGTTTTCAAACAACTATAAGGATGTTAGGTTTCAAACAACTATGGGGTGTGAAAAAGTACTCTACAAATTTTTTTTTTAACTAAGAGGAATCCAGGAGATCTGTCCAGGGGAGCTGATAATAATATCTAATGCAAGATTTTCGAAAAAACAGGACAGTACTCAATCAACATAGAAGGAAATGAAAAGGACATCCATTAAGAAAAAAAAAGAGAGAAGAATTGCCATAAATGTGTGCATGAGTGTGATCCACATAATAAAAGAATTGAAAAACTTCTGAGAAACATGGAGGCGAATAGTGGTGAGATAAGAGGCAATAGGGGGGAAAAAGCACAAAGGACACATAAAAGAAAATTGATTTCTTCGTTTATAAACGTGGTTGATGATTTTTTTTTTTAAATTTAGTCAAGTCTATTCTGTTAGTTAAAATTATAGTCCAGGAGATAGCGTGCAAAGAAGTGTCTGATTAACATCAAGCTAGGATTTTGTATACAAGTTAATCTTTTAGTGCCTTTTAAGAATATGTGGTCGGCTATGTTTGTCTGCGGGAAATAGCTTGGCAATAGGCATTTGAAAAAAACAAAATGGTGAAGAGGGGCCATGGTCCCGCCTATTTTAGTGGACACTGTGTTTTTCATGATCCTGAGTACAAAATTAGTTAGTAAACCAAAAATCAAGTTGATGTTATTCAAATATTACTCCAAATCAAAGGGGTCACGTATTAAGTGACAAACTAACATCAACTTGATTTTCAGTTTACTAACTAATTTTGTACTCAGGATAAATCACATTGTCCACCAAAATAGGCGGGACATGGCTACTCTCCACCATTTTGTTTTTTTCAAATGCCTACTGCCAAGCTATGTCCTGTAGACGAACTTAGCCGACCAAATATAATTAAAAGCACTAAAAGATTAACTTGTATACAAAATTCTATTGATGATAGTCAGGCACTTTTTTGCACGCTATCTCCTGGACTATTAGGAACTACTGGATGATAAATACAGCAAGATACTAAGATACCTTCTCTTTTATTTTATAATAATTTTTTTATTCCAATTAATAATTTAATGTCAAACCTCATCAATTTAATAAAAACAAATAGAAAAACTTTCTTGTAAGGTTGCTATGGCATTACAATCTATTTGCTCAATAGTTGTTGCTAAGTATTCAACAATAAACAGCTGACTACAAACAATGCCATTTCCCCTTATCAAATTATTTGACAGATAATCTCTCTTTGTTTTTAGTTTAAAATAAATGTGGGTTTTGATTTAAATATTCCTACTAATATAAACACACAAAAAAAGGTTTAGCTTTTTGTGGAGCGATTAAGTTTTCTTTTCTATCGAGACAACGTATAAAACAATCAGTCATCTTTTGAATAAATTTAAAATTTAATCTTAAATATGTTTTCTATTGATAACAATGAGTATGTTCTTGAAAATGTGGCAAAGACAATTAAATACGAGTGTTTCCGAAGAGGATTTGATTATAAAGAAGATGAAATTAAATATTTGGTATTTTATTTAAATATTTATTTTGTTTTTTATTCATATATAATTTAACTCATGTTTATTTAAGAAGATGGTATTTTGTTAACCAAGTTTTCAATTGGAAATCTCATTGAATTAATTAAAATTGTTTAATACATTTTTTAAATATATAATATTTGTTTCTAAAGAAGTTTTGTTTATTCAAAAGAATAAATAAAATTAGAAGATGAAAGAAGAATATTAACTGGCAACTGTGCTCTCCATTGTTTAAAACTTAATTAGGTTAGAGATTTGTTATTAGAAATACCGAATTTACTGCTAAATTATGTTAACAGTTTTAAATTTTTGAACAAAAAATAGAAGAATATTGGTAATAAGAGCCAAAGTTTATAAGATCTAAACTTCTGGTACTGGTCCACTCAGCTTTAAATTTGGGAGGCTCTCTCCTAATTTTATGAAAAAAATATTCCAACATTTTTGAAATAAATACAGTAGAGTCTTACTAATCCGGGTTTGATGGGACCGGACCCAGTCCGGATTACCGAAAGTCTGGATTAAATGGAATCAGTTTTAAAATATAATATAAAACAAGTTTAGTTGAGAAAAACTATTAAAATCGATGTTATTATCGTAAAAGTTACTTCTACTAGTCTCAAAAACATACTTGTAGGTACAACGTATGTTCACTATTTTAGGACTGTTCTGTCACCAGTCCAAATATCAAATGAATTAAAATAAAATTACAATCTACTAAGCAGGTGCAGGTATAGAAGGGACTTCCAGGGAAACAAGCTGTGTTCCGATATGAAATTTGAGCAACGGCTAATCATTTCACAAGAAGTTGAGCCCCCGCTACGTGTTTCTTAAAACTCTCTCACCATCTTACTCGTATTTTATTGTATTTCCTGGAATACACTACCTTTATATCTTCCGCCCTACATTTCTATGGGACCAAAAGATATTTTTCGATGTTCTTACTAATTCTAAATCTGTTAATTTTTAACAGAAATACCGGGTATTCCTCGTGTCGGAACGTTGGAATGTACACCTGTAAACTATTCTAGGAACAATTTTATATAAATTTTAATAGACAATAAAAGCAGAAACTTCGATAATCTTAACAATTCATAAATCTGAATTAGCCCTGGTTCCAATTTGTACATAGTTTTTAGCCTGTCCGGATTAGCAGGGTCCGGATACGCGAGACTCTACTGTACTTACAAAAGTTTGTCTGAGCTTTCTCAAATATTCTTACTTCAAATAATTCTTCTGTGTTCTACTTCTATTCTACATATCAGAATTGTTTTAATCAAAATTGTCGGAACTGTTTTTGCAAAATAATTTTTTCAGAGTTTTTGGGTTTAGTGCCGACAAATTTGGAGCTAAAATTCATATCTCGATTACGCCTTGGGGTATAATTTTTCTGAATATGTATGCCAAATTTCGTTAAAATTGGCCCAGTAGTTTAGGCTCTACACGTCTGCACAGAGGACTCACAGACAATTTTTAAAAACTACTTTTTTGGACTCAGGGGACCTCAAAACGTGTAAATCCATCAAAACTGAATTTTTGCGCCATCACAATTCTTTCTCCTTATATGATAAAGTAAAAAATGAGCTTTAAGTTGGTTTTGAGACCATTGAAAATATATTTTGGATTTTTTTTTTTTTGTAAATATTAATATAATGGAGGTTAGACTATTCTTCCTTGAAAATCTATGAAAAAAGTATAGGTATATTTTTAAAGTATTCATGCCTTGTGTGCCCGAATTTTATTTTAAAAATGTATTTTTGTTAAATTTCAACCGATTTTGCTGGGTAACAGTCATTCTACAGCACAATGATCTATTTTAGAAAAAAATATAAAACCTTTATTTATTTTATTGTATAGGAAAATTTATTTAGATATATTCTCTTTTGGTCTTTTTAGGGGTTAAAAAAAAAAGAGTTGTTTTCTTCTCCTTTCTTTTTTTAAAAAACAGCAATATTTCACCCTTACTTAGAGCTTCTTCAGGCTGGTAACATTGTCAATTTAGAAAACATGTTTTAACTCCCTGTATGACTCACAGGGGGAGACTGAATGACAAAGTTTTTGTTTAATATTTTATATCCTTAAAACAAAAAAAATAAAGCGTTTTGTCATAAAGCATCCAAATTCCATGTTTCTTATCACTTCTTTAACTATGGTGTGGATCTTAATAATATAGACTTCTATGGAATTTAAAAACTTGGAATTTAGCTCATTGAATTCATGCATCACCTCTAATATAGACCCTAAACAATCTGTTTTAATTTTCAGGCACTTCAAGAAATTGCAAATCCCCAGGGAGTATTTACGGGGACACAATCAAATCTTGAACGAGACATCAACTTCTTGATGGATCTATGTATCGATTTCCTGTGTGAAGATGAAAATACTTTCTCCATCAAAACTATCATTATCCAAAGCTATTATTTACAATGGTATAAATGTAAAGGTAGGAGTATTATTTTAATAAAACATATTCCATATTATATTTTGGGCTCAGTGCACTATGGATAAGATTATAAATAACCATGTTTTCTAAAATAGTGTAAAACCCAACTATTTCTTAAGATAGAAAACATCAAAGAATCTTAAAACTAAAGAATATGTGAAGATTGTTTTGTCATCAAAAGTATAAACATTAAACTCAGTGGAGGCGCGTGCCCTATTTAATTGGGTGGGCTGGATAAGCCCACCCGAACTTAAAACACAAATATTTTAACTTTCAAAGGTCCATCTTTGGTGGAACTTAACTAATTCCACTCTGCTTTCGGTAGCCATACCTCCTAGACTAGACACAACTCCGCTTTTGGTGGCTCCCGGCCTTATATATTGATAGATGGTCGAAATTCTTTCTATCAACTCTGTTTGAGTTTCGTTTCTTTCAGTTATCACTGAACCTAAATTTTTAAATTCAGCAACCTGCTCAAAATTATAATTTTTTATGACTAAGCTTGTCCTGTTTGCCGGTTGTCTGAGATCTCTACTGGTTATCATATATTTAGATTTATTTTCATAGACCTGCAGACCTATCTTCTTACCTTCTCTCTCCATTTTCTGAAAGCCTTCAGAGACAAATCACTGATTTCTGCCGATTAAAGCCACATCGTCGGCATACGCAAGGTACTGGAGTGTTCTAATAAAGATTGACCCTCTTTGGTTGATCTCAATGTTTCTCATAAACTTTTCTAAGGCCACGTTGAAAAGTAATGTTGATAGTATATCCCCTTGTCTGAGCCCTCTTTTAACTTCAAAGAGCTCTGAGATCAATCCTTGCACTTTGACTTTAGATTTAGTGTTCCTCAAGGTCATCTTTACCAGGCTAACAAGCTTCTTTGGAATTCCTACCTCTAGCATTGCAGTGTATAGCCGAGGCGGCGAAACACTATCATAGGCTTGTTTAAAATCAATAAACAGTTGGTGTAGCGTGATATTGTACTCATAACATTTCTCCATAATTGTTCTCAACAAAAATATTTGGTCTGATGCGTATCTACCACTCCTAAATCCGCATTGATAGTCTCCCAGTGCACTTTCCACAAATGGCTTTAACCTCGATGCTAAAATTAGTAGTAAAATTCCTCTAAAGTTTCCGCAGACGGTCTTGTCTCCCTTCTTGTGAAGAGGGCATATGGTCGCGTTGTATTTATTAATTTAGAGATAATTAAAACGTAGAACTTATTAGAATGGTCAGAACCTGGAATCAATATAGAATCATTTTTGTGTATTTCCTACAGGTATTAATCAGACTTATTGCATAAAAAAGATATACATGTATAAATAAAAAAAGTTTTTTATTAACTGTACACAATTACTATACAAAGAGAATATGATAAATTTTATGGTATATATTAAAATTAAAATACAAAAAAGAAAAAAAAAAAAAAATTACAAAAATCAGGATAAACTCAAATTGTTTACAAACGAGTAAATTTAAGGTTTCCAAAGACGAACTAAACCATCTTCACTGTATGTACACAGAAGGTTTTGATGTGGGTGGTGGGTAACCCCAATAACACACTTCTCATGAACATTCAAAGTCCTCTCTAGTTTACCAGAAGAAACGGAGAAACAATATAGCACAAGATCTTCACCTACACAGTATATCCATTCACCTCTAGGAGATAAGGCGCTGCATATGAAGTCACCACCTTCTCGCTTACCGCTGGAAAACGACCGCACAATTTGACCTTGCATGTTCATTATTACAACGGTATTAGTTTTATTACAGACGACAAAGTGTTCTTGATTTTTCGGTAGAAGATGGATACTGTTAACTGTTATGTCGCCTGCACCGAGTGATTTGAACGTGTTCAAACATTCAGTTGTTTTAATATTCCAAATTTTAACGGTACCGTCGGAAGAAGCACTCATAATATGATGTCCGTCACCTGTAAAAGCAACATCGTTAACGAACGAAGAATGACCTCTGAATTCTTTTAACGATTTACCGGATTTTAAACCATGTAGACGTATACTTGAATCAAAAGATGCTGTTAATATTTGACTGTTGTCTCTAGAAAATTGAGCACAAGTAATTCCCTTGACATGACCTTTTTCGAATTTTCTTAAACACTGACCGGTAGAGATTTTCCAAACTTTAATCTTACCCTCTTGCGAACCGGCGGCTAACATTTCGGAATCTCGACTGAACGTTAGACACAACACGGCTTCGTCCATTATCATAAAGTTATCTTGAGCTTGATATTTCAAATCTTTACGGATCTTACCTGTCGTGAAATTCCAGACTTCAACGAAACCATCTACACTTCCCGTTACGAGACACTGACCGTCCGGAGAGAACTTGGCACACTCCACGTGTGATTTATGACCGAATTTTATCTGTTTTGACAATTGTGTAGGGTATTTCTCGTCTTCTTGATCTCTTATAGCTGCTTTACCTCTGAAAAGATCGATAGTTGTTCCGGGAGGTAAAAGACCTTGATGCTGTTGCCACTTCAATGCTTGTCCTAACAAAACCATCAACCTAGATGCAGGTACAACGGATACTTCTCCTGAAAGTGCTTGAGCAATGGCATTCCTTCTTTTTTCTTTACTCTGCCCTTCCGGGTAAGCTTCTCTCGGATCGAAATAAGACCTACTTACTAAATTCTCAAGATGTATGTATCTGTCCGGTTCTTGTTGTTTCATCGCGATCATCGGGTCCGTCTGCCTCAAAAGAGATCTAGCAGCTCCCAACTCACGTAACTCGATCAGTTCTAATACTACCTGTTCGTAAAGATCGATAAGTTTACTGTCCGGTAACTTAAGCGACTGTATGGCTTTCAGTACAGTATCCCAATGCCCGTTGTTTATATCGGACACGAACCCGTCTATACTATCCACTGTATTTAAAGACACACCGGTTTCTTCTTGTAAAGTCTGTAGAGTTCTAAGAAGATTCGATTCTTTTAAGTATTGCTGTATTAATCGGACAACGTCCGCCGATTCGATTTCAATTGACATTGTAGAAAAACGTTGATTTTACACACAAAATCTAAAAGATACAGTATCCTTATAAACAAGAAAACACTCAAGCAAAGTATAAATCAATGAAAATTCAAATATAAGTTAAAAATAATCACTCAAATGAGGTAAAAAGACAAGATAAATAAACAAATATAAACAACTAGCGTTAACAGTCGCGTAAACAGGGGAAGGTTGCACGGAACGGAGGTTATCTGAAGAAGGCCAAAAGCGGAAAAACAATCTCATTTAAATATGAAAATGATTTAAGAAAATATTTAAAACAAATAATGTATATCTCAATCCGAAGTCAAGCTGCTGCTTTTATTAAATTGATCAAGTTAGTGGGTTTAATTTATCTGGTACTGGCCCGGGGTTCGGGTATATTTAATGGAAGTACCTATACGGTCTTAAAAGTTGGACATTTCCCATCTTGTAACTAAGAATGTGACAATTGACGATGCACGTAACAGTTTGCTACTCCTACCGGGTTAGAAGCGAATATTGCTACAAAGAGTAAAACGTGTAGAAAATAATCTCAAACCTTTTAAAACTATTCTAAATTAAACTCAATATTAATTTTAATCAGTTTATATCCTAAACAATTTAATGTCCAATTATCAGTGAATAAAGTGAATTAATTCAATATACAGTAGAGCGTCGATTATCCGAACTAATGTTTTTTTGGGTGGTTCGGATAATCAAAAATTCGGATAATCGAAATTCACTAGAAATTTAAATGGGAAGATGCAAAAATAATCAACCACGTTTATGCAAAAAGCATATTTGTTTTATTTATCTAGTACATAATGAAAAAAATAAATATAAGTTTTATCACCTAAGATTAATTTGGCATAACATAAAGAAGGTTGTATTCCACAAGTAACATAGACAAACAAAAGTTAGTTGTTAGTAAACAAATGTTAATGACTGCCCCGTCAAACTGAATTCATCGAAATCTGGTGTCCCTTTACACAGCAAACACCGCTCTTTCTAGGAATTAATTTTGATTTTTTTTTTTTTTTTTTTTTTTTTTCCGTGAAGCTAGTTCGGATAATTGAACGTTCGGATAACAGACGTTCGGATAATCGACGCTCTACTGTACCTATATTTGCAATTATTTTTACAAAGCTAACAATTTTAATTGTACACACTTTA
The DNA here is from genome assembly GCA_951217055.1 of Gerris lacustris. Lineage (NCBI taxonomy): Eukaryota > Metazoa > Arthropoda > Insecta > Hemiptera > Gerridae > Gerris > Gerris lacustris. The sequence goes on along the minus strand of OX578284.1, from coordinate 54,388,265 downwards.
AAATAGGACTGACTCACACAGATCGTATTTATTTTTTTAATAGAGATATCCCATTAATAAAATAACAGGGTGTCTCCGGATCGGGTTGCCAATACTAGTAATGACAAAAAAAATCATTTTTCGAAGAAAAGCCACTCTTCAGAAAATCTCCTGCTTGTTCTAAAATTAAGATTTATATTATTACTTTTAGTTCAAAAATGTACCCTGTACTCAAAAAGAACAATGTTCTAAAATCGTACAACGTGTACAACAGGAAACCGCACCAAATTACGACTTTTCAAGAAAAAAGTATACTTTATGATTTCACTCTTCAAGAAATAGGTACTTCGTAATTTTTTTAGGTACTGTTCCAAATTTATTTTTCACATAATATTGTGAAAATTGAATTTCAACCCCCCCCCCCCCCCCCCCCCATTTATAAAAAGTCAAATTTATCTGATTCTAATAAATGAAAGGTCGATGAAAGGGGGGTTGAAATTTGATTTTAGACATACTTTTTTTTGAAAAGTCGAAATTTGGTCCAATTTCCTTTTGTGCGATTTTAGAAAATTGTACATTTTTAACTAAAAGTAATAATATAAATCTTCATTTTAGAGTAAGCAGCAGATTTTATGAAGAGTTACTTTTCCTAGATTTTTTTTTTTTTTTTTGCCATTAAACGTACTGTATTGGTACGTAGTATTGGCAACCTCATCCGGGGACACACTGTATTAGGGTTTATGTTTGGACAGATTAATTTCACTTATACTTTCAATAAACTTTTTAGAGGCAGTTGCTGAAAATTATGGGAAACTTATCAAAGATCACACGAATCCATTGGTTGTTGACATATGTCGAACTGATCCTCGAGATGGACAAGAGTACCAAAATCTCTACAGGAAAATTGTTCTAGCAATGCTTCTTCTCTCGGGAGTAGGGGATGCGACTAAGAAGGACTACATCCTAGCAGCTGAAGGCATTTATTATCATACTATTTTACAGTGTTTTAATGTTACTGTAGATATGAGTGTAATTATTATAGTATGTATACAATTTGTGTGAGTATGAGAGACACCAAGCTTGCCACATAGGAACTGTTCCAACATCAGACATTACGTCATTTAGATGATGGCACAGTAATGTCTGATGTTGGAACAGTTCCTATGTGTCACGCATGCGTGATATATCCCTTGGTGTCTCTCACTCACAAATTGTGTAGCTGATTTCAGTGTGCAAACACGGTATCGTATTGCTGGAATTATAATTATAGAATACATTATCAGTGAAACTATCCGAATCTATCTAGTGAAAAGCTATTATCTCAGTAACTAGATTTTTCCAGGGAAAACGGCTTATATCATTAGATTTGTATTTAACTGGACTACATTTTAGATTTTTTTAAATCTAAATCGTCTGAACCGTTTACTAGAAAAAAAAAAAAATCCTTTACGTTCTTGCAGAGTTTTTGGGGGGTAGCGCCCCCTATATTGAAGCTAAAATTCATTTTTCGATTTCACCTCGGGGTATGATTTTTCAAAACAGTACGCCAAATTCGTCAAAATCGGCCCAGTAATTTAGACTCCATCCGTCTGCACAGACAGATATTTTTTAAAAACCACTTTTTTGGACTCTCAAAACGTGTAAATCCATCACAATAGAATTTTCGCGACATCACAATACTTTCCCGATACGAGAAAGTAAAAATGGAGTGGGAGTGGGGGGAGCCAATGAAAGCTCTAGATTTTAAAATCCTGAGCTCTTATTGGCTCCCCACTTCATTCTTTTGATTTAGATACTTTCTACTTATACTACTTAGACACTAAGAGTTGGCACAAACTGTAATGGTTAATACTGACAGTAAACTTAGTAATAACGAATAAATAAATTACATTTTTACAAAACATTTTCATGGCTCCACCATAAGGTATAGCAATGAATTATTTTGAAATTTTAGGACCAGCCGTTAAATAGTGTTGGTGGGGGGGGGGGGATATTTTTGGGGGTATATTTTAACTTATAAAACCAATAAAGAATGAAAAATTTTAAAAAAGCAAATATATATTTGTATCCTTCTCTTCAGCAGCTTTTATTTGATACCCCACTAAAAATTTTAAAAAAAATAAAATTTTAGGCGCACTTTAAATTTTTGCGCACAAAATTAGTAATTTTTAAAAACTAGATATGAACTCCCGGAAATATCATCGCCCCACAAAAAGGAATTAGTATGAATTATTTCGAAATTTTAGGACCAGCCGTTATATACTGGTTGGGGGGGGGATTTTTTTTACTAGACGTTAGGGAGCACAAAAAAAAGTCGCCGAAGAAAGCCGAAGCAAAGGCAGTCGAGTACGATCGGGTCTAGCCCCGCCCACGACTAGTGTCTATACTGTGCAGTGCATTCAACCCTATCTTCTCTTTACGAGACGCAACTAAAATATTTTAGATAAAAATGCTATAAGAACCCCACGGGCGTAGCCAGGGTTGCCTTTAGGGGGGGGCTAATTTTTTTTGGATATATATATATATATATATATATATAGGTGCCTAAACTACAACCTACCCTCTACCCCCCCCCCCCCCCCCCTATAGAAAGGGGGTCCGGGGGTCCCCCCCCGGGAAAAATTTGAAAAATAAACGTTCAAAAACAGCATTTTTACTACGTTTTTATTTCGATTTCTAAGTAACTTCCCGAATTCCTAGACATTTGAAACTTTTAGCATAGCTCAGAACACGATGACAATGCATTATTTTAATACTTTTAGCCATCTTTCAGCAGAATTTTATTGGTTTTCAGCTTCAGCAAATTTTGCTGTACGGAAAAAATCCGCAAGTTATTTTATTTGTTTTGCCATGTCCCATATTTACGTAATCTTCATTTTGACGGGTCTCAAATTTGTGATAGATATACATTGAATGACTGCAAAACAGGAAATATCGATTATATTATTTATCGATTATATTATTTATCGATTATATTATTTATATTATTTCAAATATATCGATGGCACGCTTTAGATTTGGTGTTGGGGAGACCAGCTGTACAAAGATTTTTGTCCTTTTATAGGTTTAAGATCAGCTATCTAGATGGTTGTCATTTATGTGAAGTAAATAAATTCGAAACAATTTTTTTTTTTTTTTCACTAACATTATATATTATATAACAATAACAATTATATTACATATCAACATTACATACGATTCAATAGAAAATTTAAAAACGTAGTTTATAAAAAGTTCTGTTTATCTTGAAATTTTAACAGTTTTTAGACATAAACCCACACTCTTAGTGCCGATTTTTTTTTTTTTATTTATCAGAGAGAGAGAGAGGTCCCGGAACGCCGTTCCGCCTCAAATCGAGCCCTGTATACTCATATACACACATATATGTGTGTGTGTGTGTGGTGTGGTGTATGTAAAACCAAAAAAGTGTTTTCCTTAAAAATGCCAAGAGTCTGACAGTACCATTATTAATATTTTCAAAAGGATTTATTTTAATTAAAAAAAAAAAACTCAATAGAACTATTAAGTATAGGGGAAAAAAATTGTTTATTTGAAATAGATTTTTTTAAGGAAAACTTGCTGTTTAAATTTATAAATCTACTCTTAATGTAAAATAGTTCACATTAAGATTGGACAGAGAGTATTTGAAGCGACGATAGCGCTTCCAATGAGATATTGTCTGAACTACTACATCTCTAATTTTAAATTTTAAATAAATAGTAATTAATCGTTTTTTAAGAATCAAATATGCAGAACCATACTCATACTGAGTTTTATGCAAAACCATAACCAAATAAAAATAGTAGGGTATCTAACAGTCCAGTCAAAAAATACAAAAAATAGTCTTCCTTGCGAAAGGTCGGGTATCTGCAATTTTTAAAATCTTATTCTACAATTGAACCCGTTTCCAAATTAATTAATATTAATTATTCGATAATTAAAAACTATTCTAATGACTGCTGCGAACTATTTTAATTAATATATTAAAGTAAAACTGTAGATTAAAATAAGAACCCTTAAAAGAAGAAAATATTTAATTAAAAACTTGATCTAAAAATTTTATATTGTAACCTTTCATTCAAAATAAACAATGGATAATAATAGTCGGGAAGAAATTCGTCCCACTAAAAAGTTCTGACCATGCACAGTCGTAATTTTATGTAGATTTTTTTCCCAAGTTCTATAGACTATAGACGACATATTTTTACCCAGGAGGTATATGTAACTTAGTGCTCCATCCCTATTTTAGATCCTTAACCTAAACTGATTAAGGACTACTTACTTCAATTCTTCTTCTTCATCTTCTTTTTTAACGCCAAAAAAAAAAAAAAATATATATATATATGTCGGGCAAAACTAGGTTTATAATTACTTATTTATTTATTTTTTTGACTTGCTTGCACAAAAAAAAAAAAAAAGTAATATTTACTTATTTATTAAGTAATACTTACTTATTTGCATACTTAAATTTTAGGACTATGGCTTTGGGGGTCTTTTTAAACGCCAAAAAAAAATATGTCGGGCAAAACTAGGTATATAATTACTTATTATATTTATTTATTTTTTTGACTATCACAACACTATTACTTGAACATGTGCTGCATAATTGCATACTTAAATTTCAGGTCTTTGGCTTTGGAGGGGGGGGGGACGTGTTTTTAACTCCAAATAACAAAACAATGTCGGGCAAAACTAGGTATATAATTACTTATTATATTTAATTGCTTAAATTTCAGGTCTCTAGCTTTGAGGGGAGGCCCTGTGCCCCCCCCCCCCCCTCTGGGTACGCCACTGGTTGAGAAGGAAAACATAATTATTGTCCAGCTTCTTTTCTTATCATAGGCATCTTTTTTATCAAAGCAATGCTAACCAAACCAGTGCAGCCACGCCACAGCTGTAGTAACTTGACAACTAAAACAAGTTTTACATTTTTTTACCTGAAGACCCCCTCTAGCCATAAAATAAATTTGTATAATAATAATAATAATATATATATATATATATTAGTATTATTATTATACAGCATTATTTTTACTTTTTATTTATTTATTTTTTATTTTAACCGGTATATGTATAATAATCGTATTTTTTTTGAGAGTTGAGCCGGCCTAGGGGGGGGCCATGGCCCCCCCCTGCCCCCCCCTGGCTACGCCCATGAAGAACCCCCTCCAAGAAGTCGATCTATTTTTTTTTACAAGAAAGTATAATGTAGAACTGATAAGGAGAAAGGTTCTTCTTTAGTGTGACACCACGTATTCTAAGAATTCCCGGCAGTTTAAAATATAAACATAACATATGACATTATTATTAGATATTAATAAAAACCCTTTTCTTTTAATATTCTTAATAAATATTATAATATCATAACATGATCCACCGGTGGTCATATTAACCATTTCTTACTAATCGATTTAAATTAAAAAAATTATTATGTTAATATATTTACGTAGAATATTATAAAATCTAGAACATAATCTGAGTATTATTTCAATTTAAGAAGGTTGGTTTGATTTTTGCAACATAACTATTTTTTTTAATTAAATATTTAAATAATAAATAATATGCTAAATATGTAAGATATTCAGTTTATTATTTATCATATTAATAAACAGTATATTAATAATTGCCAGTATGAATTATGTATTAATAATAATGTAATGCATAAAATGGAATATGCATTAAAATATCTAATAAAAGCGACCTAATTATTATCAATTTTGTAAAAGATTAATTATTTTATTTAAGATGTCTTTATTTTGGTTTATAATAATTAAAGAGGATTAGTAGTTCCACGTAATTAGCATTCTTTTAATCTATGATCTCGTTAAATATTATATGCAGGGCTGGATTTACGCAGGGGCCATCGGGGCCCGGGCCCCTGGCGGCAAATTTTCGAAAGTGGCAAAAGGCGGCAGAAAGAAAAACAAAACAAAAATCATAAAACCTATTTTTTTTTTTATTTTGGACACTACAATATGACTCTTGTGAACATAAAGTATAATATTTATTTATTTACTAATTGAAATTTTATATACTAATTAGACAGTTGAGTATGTACTGAGCGCAAGTGCAGGTTAGTAGGCATAAGTTTTTATTTATTAGTGTTTAAGTGGAGTTTAGTTTTTGAGCATAGAGCCGCGGAGAGTGAATTATAACTCATCGCCGCTAGTTATTCACGTACGTACAGCAGTTAGAACTACAGTTTAGGCCAACTTTACTCTATTTTTATAAACGTAATCTTTAAAGGTAAAAACGGACATAAAACTATGTTTTTAAACAATTTAAACAATTCCCAGCAGTCAGCAGTTTATAATATAAAATATAATTATAAACATTAAATAATTATTATTAAAAACACTTTTCTTTTGATTTCTTGAGTACAGTCATTTTAGGTTTTCTGATCCAAAAAATTCGGAGCTTTAATATTTTTTTTGATCACTTCATTTTGCCGTTCTGAAAGGCATTGAAAATCGGCAACGAGATCTTGGGTCGCGTCAATAGAGTCAATAAGGGCAAAGGTCAACAAATTCGGTATTTTGCTAATATCTCACTTCCAATGGCTCCGACACCAATCAAGGTGGTTATCAAAATTAAAGGTAACAAAATTTCCCTCAAAAAAAATCTCATTAATTTTTTTACGTACAATGGACGGTTTACGGAATATAGGGCGAAGAATATCTAGTATCCGTCGCCGCACCACTTTTTACGTATTTTTATGAATATCTCGCTACCTAAGGCTCGGAGACAAATTAAGATGATTATTAAAAAAATAGATAATTAAATTTCCCACAGAAAAGCTATCTTTCATTTTTTAAGTACAACGAACGGTTTAGCAAAAACCTACCTTATCATAACTTAAGTAGTGTTTGTTTTTGCAAGACTTTTACGTATTTATGTAAGCATCTCGCTTCCATAGCTCGGAGACCAATTGACGATCAGATCAAAATTGAAGATTATAAAATTTCACACATGAAACATGATGTTTAACTTTTACGTAGAACGGACCTTTAGGATAATAAAGGGCTCCAAAGTTTCCGCACAAGGCGTAAAAAAATATATATAATATATATATATATTATATATATTGCATAGATTTTGTCTGTTTTATTTGAAGATGATGCTCCTACGGATGCGGCAATAGAAGCAAAATTGGTTGGAAAGTATGGCAACAATATTATTATATTATTACAACGAAACAAAAAAAATTACAATGATTAGCTTCCTCGATACTCATGCGACTATTCTTTCTAACGCTTGGTACGAAAATAAAAAACTGAAATCCAGAAGAAGAATGTCCACGAATAGTTGAAGCTGATGAAGCAATTATAAGAGAAGAATTATAAGAGTATCGCTGATGTTAACACTGAATCGTAATAACAATATTCTTGCCATACTTTTCAATCAATTTTGCTTGTATAGTCGCATTGGTAGGAGCATTATCTCCAAGCAAACCCTTCAACTCCGCCAACGTAATTGACAGTTTTCTATGTAATAAAATTATTTTTTTACGTCTTGTGCGGAAACTTTGGAGCACTTTCTACGTAAAAAATAAACAAATTTTTCATGTATGAAATTTTATAATCTTCAATTTTGATCTGATCGTCAATTAGTCTCCTAGCTAGAGAAAGCGAGATATTTACAAAAAAAACGTAAAAAGTCGTGCTTTTCAGAACGACAAAATGAAGTGATAAAAAAAAAAAGAAAAAAAAAATAGAAGCTATATTTATGACTAAAATAACTGGACTATGACATGAATTTAAAAATGTCATAAATGACTTTCCTACTCCTAATGTTTAAAAGCAAGATGTAAGAAATTACAATAAACAAATTTTAAAATGTCAATAATACCCAAAGAATGGCTGAGTTCGTTGGCCAGAATTTTCGGAGACCATTTTGGGGTCAAATTTTGACAATTTAGGGTAAAAAATATCATAAAAACGTGTTTTTCCCATTTTACCCCCTTCTTGTATGAAATATGAGGGGGGGGGGGGGCGTCAATTTTTCTTGGGCCCCTGGCCACTAAATATGTTAATCCAGCTCTGATTATATGTATAAGTAAAGGGAAGAGTTAAGAAAGAATGCGTGTTTAAAGTTCTAGAGGAGTAAGCGTAAGGGGGTTGAGGTAGGCTGTGGAGCGTACCCGATGATTCCCGAGTACTTCCGAGTGACTGTCTTCGGCGACTTTTTTTTGTGCTCCCTAACGTCTAGTATTTTTTTTGGGTATATTTTTATTTTTTTACCCAATAAGGAATAATAAGAGCGACGGACAGACGGACACATCACCCTCGGCATAAGGGTTTTGAGAAGTATCTACAAAACCCTAAGAAATATATTTCATCTAAAAGTGATGTCTGAGGCGACATGAGCTCTATTTTGTAAAAAAGACTATTATGTAATTTGAATATTATGTCAATTTGATTGCTATGTCAATTGACTCTATATTTGTGTTAATGGTAGCGGTAGCATGGCATTAGAAAGAAATTTGCATGCAGTTCCCTTAGAATTAGACAGTAGATACAGATAAAACCAATCTTAATAAATAAATAATAAAAAAAAATAGGATTAACTTAATTTATCCAGCTTATTTATTTATCCATTAACCTAAATTTAAATAATTTTTAGTTGCTTTGAAGAGTATTTTTCCTCAGAAGAACTTAGAAGGTTTCATACATTTGAACTACCACAACAAAATAACTGAATTGGACGATTTAAAGAAAACTGTTACTGGAATCATTCTTTACAATGAATACAAACTTAATCAATCAGTTACATCTAACCAGCGTATGTATAGTAAACAATATGAAATATTGTTTAAATCTTAGTATTATCTCTTGAGCATGAAAAACTTTTTTGAGGCTCCACGCGTGGATTAAGTTAATAAAAAAGATGATTAAATAATTTACTCTGAAAAAATCTTAATTATTTCAAATTTACTGTTTTGATATACATGCATATATATATATATATATATATATATATATATATATATATATATATATATATATATATATATATATATATATATATATATACATTTTTTAGAGAGCACACTTCTGGAGGAAGGAAGTAAAGTAATATTAGAGAAATTAAGTTGCCTAGCTTCCTGTTTGGATTCCCTCGCAGCCGTAATTACATTATCAATTCAAGAAATCGTACATTTTGATGCCGTCGATCAGACTTTGATCGTTATTGAATCAAGTCCATTCATTGACAATAATAATAGTGGGCATACTGTTAAATCGTATCTATTACTTCTACAGCAGTGTAGACGAATCGTAAGGTAAGAGTAACTAAATTGAAGACTTTTTATTGTAATTATAACCTAGCGCTGAAAATTTGAATTTTTTTCCCCGAAATTTTGAACTCAGATCATTCTAAAGCCTCATTCAGATTGCCAGAGTAAACTATCCGAGCATTGGTCTCTGCGCATGCCCAGTCTAAAGTGCGCCTGCGTACCTCAGACTGGGCATGCCCACCTAACAGAAATTTTGAACTCAGATATCATTTTAAAGCCTCGTCTAGACTGCCGAACCGAACAGAGGAAACGTGGCGAGTCTTGGTGTCTGCGCATGCCCATGCCCAGGCTGAGATGCGCAGGCGCAGACACCAATGCTCGACACATTTCCTTCTTCTGTAAAACCATTTTTTTCATACTAGTAACAATCTTTAGATCTTTTGTCTTTTAAAACAATCTTTATCCATAAATTACATTGTTCATGAGAATAATAATGGCACTTTTTTAGATTGTTTCTCCCTTTACAAAAAATAAAAACAGAGGGGAGTAATAATCTAAAGAAGGTGTACGGAATGTTCTTCTTTTAAGGCCCCTCCACACTCTCGCGGAGTATCCTCGCCGATTATACTTGGCGAGAATGCCCGAGGCGAAGTAGTCGCCTCCACACTCTCGCCCTTCGGGCGAGCACCTCAAGGCCACGACTCAATGTTCCTCGCGTCCTCTTTGACTCGGGCCAAAAAACCGCCTCTGAAGCGAAGTCGGGCGAGGCGAGGAAAGGAGCCCCGAGGAACCACGAGCAACCTCTCCACATTCTCGTTCCACGCCCGACTTCGGGCAACTTCGCGAGAGTGTGGAGGGGCCTTTAGACTGTTACTCCTCTTATAAAAGCAGAAGTGTGATATTCCCTGGTCCCAAAGTCCATTGGACTAAACATCCCTTTGTCGTAATAGTTTTTTACTCAGTCATTTATATTCTAAAAAAAATCATAGGGGATTAACAATCTAAAGAAGTACCATAATACTTTTCTTTCTAGAACTTTACTGGAAGATGCTAGAGATTGTCAGCAAGAATTTTATCGCCAAGAAGATGAGTATCAGTATCACATTCGAAGTCTTATGAATGATCTAAGAGGAAAAGTAGCCATATCCATGAACAAAGTTTATGTAAGTTGTAATATACGCATGGTCAATATATTGAATTCATGGAGAATAACGACATTGCATGAAAGATATCATATTTGTCTGAAAACCTCTTTTTGTAATGTGTTAAATTTTTTCGTCAATATTGTTCCTGGAAGATTGACATTGCATGAAAGATATCATATTTGTCTGAAACCTCTTTTTGTAATGCGTTACAATTGTTTCTTCAATATTTTTCGCGGGAGATTGAAAAGAAGCTTATTGAGCTTAACTTTTAGAAACAAAATATTTCTTTTATTCTTGGTTTCACCATTTACTGAAACTAATCACTACTTTAATAATCTTGTACACTTGTAACTTGCAGTCTAAATTTCAAGAGATTGGAGGAATTTGGGAACGACAGCAGGAACTTTGCGTCATATTTAACTCTATTAATGATACTCAGTCAGCTGTGTTAACTCTATCTGAGGTAATTAATTATTTAGCAAATTATATTAAGGCACATATTATTGTAATAAAAGTTTACTTCTTATCATAATGCTCCCCGAAAAGTTAAATAATTTTAAAGATTTAATCAATTTGTTTGTTTGTAATTAAAGTTAAATCCCGATTTTTAGGTTCATAGGATGCCTGATTGCTTAAAGAAACTGACAGGATGTGAAGGTATGGAACCGGTAGATATAGAAGAATTAGCTTCTCAGGTTACCACAAGAATTGAAACTAGTTATTTTTACAATAGGATTGATTCTTCGATGGTGCAAGGAGAGGTAGTGGATTTATTAGATGAATCTGCAGAAAAGCTTGAGGTAATGATTTGCGATCAAAAGTAGACTAAATTTAATCACTACTATATACTTCAATCATGCGAGGTGGGGAGATTAACTATTTAAAAATTTCGCTCACGAGTCCCGATTATTTATAGTAATCAATCAAGTTCACTCAATAATAGTTTATTAAAAACTAAGCGTTTGAATAAGGACAGGATTAAATACATGTCTCTCTAAAGTAAACGTTCGAGAAAATAATCTTGGTCCTTTAAAATAAAAGAAAAATTCCTCATATTTATAGCAATACTGAATTTAAATCTTATAAAACCTAATTTTTAAGCCACGTCCAGACTGCCAAACCAAACAGAGGAAAAGAAACCGAACAATGGTCTTTACGCATGCCCAGTCTAAAGTGCGCATGCCCAATCTAAAGTGCGCCTGCGCATCTCGGACGGGGCATGCGCAAAAACTAATGCTCGGCTCGTTTCCTCTTTTCGGTATGGCAGTTTGGACGAGGCTTTAATTAATTTATTATTTAACCATCTCCCATCATAATTTGCTTTTAACCATGTTTAAAACATGTCCAACAAGTAATTGTTTACCAAATTTTCATTTTCTTTTAGGTCTTCAGGGATGAAAATATTTTCTTTTCAATTAATAATTTATCAATTAAATTTATAAAAAATAAGGCTATATTTCGCCCATACTTGGGCATCTTCAGGCCTTGAATTGTAAATCAAGATTTACATTGTTTTTTTTGTTTTTTTTTTGTAGTAATCTGAAACAGTATTGGAGTAACTTTACCACATTATTCACCTTCTATTGTTGACGATTTACTCAAATTGTTTACATTGATTGTTATCATTTCTTGGTTGAAACAATATCTATGTTTTTAGCTTTATTATAACTTTTAATACGATTTTATTTCTAGTTCAATGGCTTTTGTCCCGTATATTGTGTGGAAAGTAATGGATTTCTAATTGATGCTAGAAAAGAAATCGGAGTCATATCATTCGAAGGAAAATTCTACGGGTTCAGAGATGCACAAGCTGCCCACGTTTTCGGCAAGGATCCAAAGAAGTGAGTTAAAAACCAGAAGAAGCCATAAGAAAATGAGTCTTAATCAATGCTTATCCTTATAATAAGACCTCGGGTATGATACGAGCGGTGCCGCTTAAGTTTATTTTTACATTAAGTATAATGGAAGTTGAAAAAGGCCAGCTATGAAATAATGTGCTCATCTTGGATGATTCATCTTAAGTGATAAGACTAAATTTCTTTTCACTTTCATTTCTTCCAAAGTGAATATTCAAGATGAAAGATTCTTTTCACAGAACCGGAACAGTCGGCACGGAAAAGAACTGACTGGCACATCTCTAATGGGAACTGATGGAAAACACAAGCTCAGCCTACCAGCCTATTTTTTTCGCTCCAACTGTAGCTAGCGCTACTCACCGTTCTACTGCTCTTTCGCTCTACCGTCCGCCGCTCACCGTTCTACTGCTCTTTCGCTCTACCGCCCGTCGTTCACCATTCTACAGCTCTTTCGCTCTACCGTCCGCCGCTCACCGTTCTACTACTCTTTCGCTCTACCGCCCGTCGTTCACCATTCTACAGCTCTTTCGCTCTACTACCCGTCGCTCACCGTTCTACTGCTCTTTCGCTCTACTACACCGCTCACCGTTCTACTGCTCTTTTGCTCTACTACCCGTCGCTCACCGTTCTACTGCTCTTTCGCTCTACGACCCGCCGCTCACCGTTCTACTGCTCTTTCGCTCTACCGCCCGTCGTTCACCGTTCTACTGCTCTTTTGCTCTACTACCCGTCGCTCACCGTTCTACTGCTCTTTCGCTCTACTACCCGCCGCTCACCGTTCTACTGCTCTTTCGCTCTACCGCCCGTCGTTCACCATTCTACAGCTCTTTCGCTCTACTACCCGTCGCTCACCGTTCTACAGCTCTTTCACTCTACCGCCCGTCGTTCACCATTCTACAGCTCTTTCGCTCTACTACCCGTCGCTCACCGTTCTACAGCTCTTTCACTCTACCGCCCGTCGTTCACCATTCTACAGCTCTTTCGCTCTACTACCCGTCGCTCACCGTTCTACAGCTCTTTCACTCTACCGCCCGTCGTTCACCATTCTACAGCTCTTTCGCTCTACGACCCGCCGCTCACCGTTCTACTGCTCTTTCGCTCTACCGCCCGTCGTTCACCGTTCTACTGCTCTTTTGCTCTACTACCCGTCGCTCACCGTTCTACTGCTCTTTCGCTCTACTACCCGCCGCTCACCGTTCTACTGCTCTTTCGCTCTACCGCCCGTCGTTCACCATTCTACAGCTCTTTCGCTCTACTACCCGTCGCTCACCGTTCTACAGCTCTTTCACTCTAACGCCCGTCGTTCACCATTCTACAGCTCTTTCGCTCTACTACCCGTCGCTCACCGTTCTACTGCTCTTTCGCTCTACTAAGCGTCGTTCACTATTCTACTGCTCTTTCGCTCTACCACCTGTCGCTCACCGCTCATGTCGTACCCCAGGTCTTATTCTCTTCGACTAATTATTAACAATTCAGGAGTAAAAACTACAAGATTAAGTTTGGTGGAAACAACAAAATTAGATTAGGTATAATCTTTGGTACTTCGTTAGATTGTTACTCCACTAATTTTTTTTTTTTTTAGAATATAAATGACTTTAACTAAATAACTATTAAGACAAAGAGATGTTTAGTCCAATGTACTTTGGGACAAACGAATATCACACTTCTGTTTTTATAAGGAGAGTAATATTCTAAAGAATAACATTCCGTACACCTTCTTTAGATTGTTACTTCCTTCTGTTTTTTATAAGGGGAGTAACAATCTAAAGAAGTGCCTAATCTTTTAACTTTTTATTTAAGTTAATAAGTTTTTTAATTGAAGATAGGATTAAAAAAATGAAAAATCAATGTCACCGGAGACGGAGAGTATTTTTCTCTGTTCAGTCTCTGTTTTATTAGGGTTTTGTAGATTCTTCTCAAAACCCTTATGCCGAGGGTGATGTGTCCGTCTGTCCGTCGCTCTTTGGTTCATAGGGCCCGAACCGTTTAAGCTATAGAGCTGAAATTTGAAATACTGGTGTAACTTCTTGACCCAACCACAGGAAAAATATACAGAAGTTCAAAATTAAATCTGCGCATGCGCAATTCGCCAAAATGTTGTAAACTCAAAAATTTATATTTTTTTTCGAGTGGGGTATCAAATGAAAGCTGCTGAAGAGTAGGACGCAAAGATATATATACTTTTTTAAATTTTGCATCCCTTATTGGGTAAAATAATCAAAATATACCCCAAAAAATTTTTCCCCCCCCCAACCACTATACTTCGGCTGGTCCTAAAATTTCGAAATAATTCATGCTTAATGCCTTATTGTAGGGCGATGAAAATTCCAGGAGTTCATCCTAAATTTTAAAAAATTGCTAATTTTGGGCGCGAAAATTTGAAGTGCGCCAAAAATTTTATTTTTTTAAAATTTTGAGTTGGGTATCATATGAAAGCTGGTGGAGAGTAGGATTCAAATATATATTTGTTTTTTTAAATTTTTCATTCTTTATTAATTTTATTAGTCAAAATATACCCCAAAAATTTCCCCCCTCCCCAAACACTATATAACGGGTGGTCCTAAAATTTCTAAATAATTCATGGTTATACCTTAGGGTGAAGCGATGGAAATGGTTTGAAAAAATGAATTTTTCTAGTCGTTATTACCGATGAAAAACATTGTGACCCCCCGGGGGATCGAACCCGGACCCTTGAGATCGAAGAATAAAATCATAATTACATAACGGGCATGCTTAATCTTCTACAAAACCCTAAAAAGTACTTGGACGCAAGTATTTCCCTGTGATTTTATAAATATAATTTAATTTATGGAATTGCTTCCTAAAGTATAACTTATTAAACCAAGTTTTAAAATGATACATAAGATTAACATGAGAAATTAAATTTGATTTTGTTACAAGTACTAACACCATTCTTGTATTATATATATTATACCTTGAAAAAACAAAATGTTTCGCGAATGTTCGACAAAATTTATTTGATCCTTCACTACCCTCAATTTTCCAACGGTATTAAATACTTACTTTGAAACATTTTTTTTTTAAATTTAATTTCTTATCTAATTTTCAGGTATATTGAAAAAGTGATAGAATTCGTTCGTTGCAATGTAGAATTCATTGAGACTTTGGGTTTAACGCAGCAGGTAATTCCATGCAGGGGCACACCATTGTAAGTAATACATAAATGCATTTCTATTAAAAAAAAATCGGTCCGTGACAACTCAGACAAACTTTCTCATATACGTATTCATAATTACTTAGCCCAGTGCTTTCCATTTATTATAGTTTTCGTGTTTTCGTAGGTTCATTTAATTATTATTGAACATTTCATCAAAATGTATCATAAAAATAATTTCTCCCGGGCGGGGAATCGAACCCGGGCTCTCTCCGTCCGCGTTTAAAGCTATTTTCTCAGGAACTAGATTTTTCCAGGGAAGACGGCTTATATCATTAGATTTATATTTAAATGGACTACATTTTAGAATTTTTTAATCAAAATCGTCGAAACCGAAGCGCGGGGTGAAAGCAAGTAAAAATATAACTTACTAATAAGTACTTCTTCTATAATACAAATAAATAATATAATTGAAGCGAGCGTAGCGAGCTTCCTACATTCAACGAAATATGTTCCGTGTCTGTCTGTCTGTCTGTCTGTCTGTCAGTAACGTTCACGCGTGTGACGATAACTTGAGTAAAAGTTGACCGATTTTGTTGAAATTTGGTATACATGTTCCTCTTACTAATACTCAGGCTAAGTTCGTTGGACAGCGTGATCCGTCCAAGAGTTCGCGCGCAACGCTCGCGTAAACGAGAGGTACAAAAATTAAATTGGAATTTCAGGACGGGAAAAGATTCTATCATCATCTATTCGATGAGACGAACATTTTTTTTCAAATAACATTTTTTACTAAAATCAACAGCGACACCGCTATGACTTAATAAAGATCGCTAAAACTATTAAAGCGGACCTAAACGTTTATAATAGAGAAAACAACCTTTTTACCGATATCTTACGTTCTAACGAAACGATTTTAATAAAACTTCATATACAGCATCTAATGCACAATTGAAATAGGTATGCAAAATTTCAACTTGATACAAGCAAAATTCTTTGCGTAGTGACGAGATACATTTATAATAATTGTTTAAAAGCTACCGCGGGTGCTGAAGATTGTTATAGTCGTATAGTGTATAGGTTTGTTTAGGAAGTAAAGCTTTGTACCGAGTACCCCCCCCCCCCCCCCCCTCTTCCCTACACTACCCTCTTCCACTTATCTTCAACTATGACATTCATCATGATTAATAAATTTCAATATTCAGTATTTCATTGCAATACGCTCGCTTCAATGATAGAGCCACGCGATGCCTAGTATTAATCTGTTTAGGTATTTCAACGTGAGAGGCCTAGTGAAAACTAAGAAGCCGGTACGAGACAAAGAAATACAGACAGACACACATCCTGAAGAGAGTTACATAGATAAGGACTATTCATGGAACCTATGGGAATACAAAAGAAGAGCTATTAAACTTGTTAGTATATTACTTATACAATTAACTAGTCTAATTATTTTAAACAATTGTTAGATATCATTTAAGTTAAAAATATTGCCTAAATTCAAATTGATATCCAAGTCTTAAGAAGTTGTTATTTTTGACTATTTATAAATCAAACGACCAATACCGTTAAATAGTTCTACCATATATCATTGTATATCTGTATCTGAACTAAAAGAAGTAGAAATAATACGAATTAAAGTTCAGGTAGGAGCGCCAGATACAACGGACCATTCATAAAGGAGGGTTAGCTAGCGGATCTGGGCGCGTAGGGATTCATCTATGGTCTTCTCGCAGCGGATACAGAATTAAGCTCCGAGTATAAATAAAAGCTATCGTTGAAGAATTAATCAACTCTTCCCTCTATAATAAAAAAAGTCGCTTAAAATGTGGGTATCATAGAATTTAATAACTATGAACTGAACAACAGCGTAAATTGAACTGTTTTAAAAGTTAATTGTTAAATCACAAGAAAACGTCCAACAGCGGAAATTATCCCTTCAGAGCTACTGCTAATTAAATTTTCTTCTTTTTTTTAATTAAAAGTTCCAAAATGCCTTGGGTACTTTGGGAAACATTTATTTCGTAAACAATTTAAATTTTAGTTATTATATAGTTTTAAAAAAATGAAAATAATTTGACAAATTGTATATTTGTTTTCAGGCGGACATAGTGAAGCGAACAACCAAGTCATCTCAGAGTTACTCGTCACATTTCAGAGAGGGCGCAATCGCGCAGACTTACAGCCCAAGGTTCATTTATTTTACAGAAACCTAACTCAGTTTTGTTTTACTTATTTTAATGTATACAGGGTGGGCCAAAATAACCGCACTTTTTTGAACACTTATAGCTCAGCATCTGTAGTAGATAGAGATATGGGGTTTGCGGGGTATGAAAACTACATTCTTCTACTTTAAATGTCATACCTATAACTTAAAAAACTATTGGGTGAAAGCCACGCAATGACGGTTTGAAGTAGGGTCTTAAAAAAAGTCGTTGTCCGGGTAGTAATCATTTTTTGGTCTTATAGTTTTGATAGATTTAATTACCATATGGTAGAGGAGGGGGGCGGGGGGTTTCTTTGTAGGTAAGTGGTAGGAGTCCCTCAGTGTTATAATCAGAGACGGGAAAAAGTCATAAACGTCATAGTCATATGATTTTGTCATAAAATAGCCATTTTTCGAATAAACGTCATAAAATGGGGTTTTCTTGGGATAAACGTCATAGAATGGCCTTTTTTGTCAAATGTTTAGCAAAAAGTTTTTTTTTTTTTTTTGTTAAAGCAAATTTTTACATTGAACATTCGTGGTCCGGTTCCAGGTAAAAGTGCAGTTCAAACAAAAAAAGCCTTACACCAGCTTAGTGAAAGGCCTGGGCTCTTAATTCCCTGATCACTTTCGGACTTAACTAATGCGCTTATGCATACCTGCAACTAGAGAGGTACCGAGGGTCATCCCTAATTCCAAACTAGGGCTCCTGATCGGCTCCTTCTTGGAACAAATCTTCCAATTAGAATCCAGGAAGGTTACTTACTCATGGTACTTGTTTTTTTTTTACTTGGGTTTCGTTGGTAAAACCAAAAAAGGAAACCCTTATAGTTTCGTTCATGTGTCTGTCTATCTGTCAGTCGGTACAGTTCCAATAACTTTTGATCCAATAAAATTTTGCGTGCCCCCCCCCTTAAAATTATATTTCTGCTGTATTTAAAAAATATGAAAAAATATGCAAAATGTGCTTTCTGCTGGGCCATAGAAATATAAGAATAGCAATTCGATATGAATTACTGGGAATCCAAGATGGCGATTAATTCCTGTCACGGGGGAATTTTAATTTTTTTTAAATTTTGAGTGAGGTATATAATGAAAGGTATTGCGGAGTATATTACAAAAATATATAACACGTGTGGAAAGTGTTTAATTTTTCATGCCATTTTATTAAAAAAAATATCAAAATTTGAATCATGGGTGAACACGCCCAGGCCATAGCTGCCCGACTAAAGGGCAAAGAAGTTTGTAAATTGCCTGAAGGGCGAAAAGCAAATGAAGTGTCATGCATGAAATTTGCTCCCAGGTCATCTGCCGACGTCGAATGGTCTTTTTCCAAGTTTAAAATTCTACTGACGGACAAAAGAGCCAATTTATCGCTGGATAATATAGAACAACATATGATTATTTTTTACAACGTTGAAGCATTCTGCTAATTATTATTATTTATTATATATTGTAAATATAATTCTGTATTTATGAAATATTGAAATCTTTCTTTTGAACTGTTACTCTCCAAAATAACGCTAAATTTTCGCTAAAAAAGGCAAAATTTTCATAGTGAAAATAAACGTCATACTTTTTGCTAGAACGTCATAAAACAACCGATTTTCTAAAATAGAGGTCATAAAACAGGATAATAAAAGTCATAAAAGTCATAGAATAAAGGTCATGAAATGGAAAAATAAAAGTCATAAACGTCCCGTCTCTGGTTATAATATAACAAACATTGAAGATGTGTTAAGCACAATGTTGCCTGAAGTCTGGGCTAGAATTGCCCAGACTTTCAAACTTCGGGATATGGTTAAAGTTGCATAAATAAAGGTGTATCCTATTTAATATTGTTTTTAAATAATTTTTTTTCTCTGAATTCATTCAATCGATTTCTTTGATACGCAGTATGTTTTA
Organism: Gerris lacustris; assembly: GCA_951217055.1. Taxonomy (NCBI): domain Eukaryota; kingdom Metazoa; phylum Arthropoda; class Insecta; order Hemiptera; family Gerridae; genus Gerris; species Gerris lacustris. The sequence goes on along the minus strand of OX578284.1, from coordinate 54,368,824 downwards.
TTCTTTATCTATTAAAGACTCTATTGGAAAAAAAGCTTGATCCAGTTTTTTGGTTTTAAATTGGAGACCATTTCATTTAATATTGAATTTTTGCTACTTCTAACCATTTTCGTTTTGAATATCTCTGTTATTTTTAAACCGATTTCCGAAATTAAGGTTTTGTTAGATTAGAAATTAAATTTTCTAAAAAAAAAGTTATTCTTGATATTCGTTTGAATATCAAGAATCATTGATTCCGTTTTTTCGTTCTTTCAATTACAAAATTTTTAATGGCTACCATTTTGAAACCAAAAATTGGTTCTAGGTAATTTTGTTTTTCAAAAAGTGTCTTTACTAAATAAATAAATATACTGAGTTAAAAAAAATCGATTGAATAAATTCAGAGACAAAAACATTTTGTAAAATACACAAAATGGCGGATATCTAGGTAAATATTAATTTTAGGATACATCTTCATCAGAACTTTTCCCTTTATTTTTGCATGTTTAACCATATCCTAAAGCTGTAAGCGTTTTCTTTACACCCTCTATATGGTATATATATATATATATAACTCTTATACCTTTTATAAATGCTGTTTTACAGGGAAGTTCCAAGTCAAACAATGAAAGAATCAAGTGCAAATACGATTAATATGCCTGCTGAGACCTGGCACTTAAGAGGAGGAGAACCTCACATCAGAATGATATCTGCCAAATGCCTACCAGGACAGAAACCACATAATATATATTATAATCCTCATTGCACTGAATAAACCTCACTTCACGAAAACATTTCATAATATTAAAATTTGTATTCCTCAGTGAGGAAGGAAAGTGAATAAAAACTCAGGAAGTAAAATCAAAAGTTTGTTTCATTTCTGATAAATAAAAAAATTAATTAATTAAAAAAAAAAAAAAAAAAAATGCCTTGTGTCTTGGATGTTTAGGAAGCCAACTGTCAACTTTATAATTAATTTATAATTATAAAGAACTAAAACACACCTCCCTGGTTAACACACCTTCCATGACGCCACCTGACTTGATAACTTGAATCTAGGCAGCGCTAAATTAGACCCTTGTCAACAGCGCCGGTGCTACACTTTTGGCCGCCACAGGCAAACCGGTTTTTGGCCGCCCCATTGATATAGGCATTTTTTTGACAGGAGGGGGGGGGGGGGGGGGGGGGGGGGAGAAGGGTGATTTTTTTTGGGGGCTTTCCTACATTTATGTGTTTGTGTTATTACACAAAACATAACTGGAAAGTCTCAAATTTTTGTGTTGGGTTCTTTCGGGAATAAAGAACCTTTAACGACCTCTAGGCAAAGTCAGACAAACGCAAGAAATTATAATTGCTCTCGGTTTGGTTTCGCCTACGGACCTTAAAAATGGATATACCTAGAGATCATGCAAATTCAACAAAAGTTGGCCTATAAGTTGGCAAGCTTTAATATTTTACTTTTAATCTAAAATATTTCTATTTTAAGTTGGTAAAAATAGTATTGATATTATAAAAAAAGCCTAAACTGTCACTGGGACATATGGCTATGTAACTGAATTTTGGGATGTCTAAAATTTTACAATATTAATATCATCTAAGGAAAAAATTATAATACTTAAATATAATCAAACACAATTTTTTTTTTTTCTAGGGCCCTGAAAGTTTCTATGGCCATATTTTTAATAATATCCTGAGTGGAAATTATATTGTGAATTGTAATGAAACACGCCTCCTCTGATACTTTATTTTAGATTAGATTAAAAAGTAAATTTTTACTAATAAGCCAACTTTTGTTAACTTCGGACAGTCTCGTCTTTTTTTGTTCTTGAGGTATAACAACAAGTATTTTAAACTTTTTAAAATAACATTATTTTTCCACTATCAATCGCCCTCACAGAGACAGAGGGCTGAACAAAGTCTATTTAATATAACCTGACTGCTTTTTAAAATAGTTCATGTCACTATTATTTAGCTATGATAGTTTTTGAGTAATAAAGTAAAGTAGGCTATTTTTAAAAACTCAATATTAGAGGAAGGGTACTTCTTTAGATAGTTACTCCCCTATGCTGCTTTAGAAAAAAAGTGACTTTGACTAAATAACTATTAAGAAAAAAAGATGTTTAGTCCCAATGTTATTTGGGACCAAGGAATATCCCATTTCTGTTTTAATAAGGGGAGTAACAGTCTAAAGAAGAATATTCCTACACCTTCTATAGATTGTTACTTTACACGTTTTGAGAACCCTGAGTCCAAAAAAGCGGTTTTTAAAAATGTCTGTCTGTCGTCTGTGGAGACGCCTGGAGCCTAAACTACTGCACAACAATTTTGACAAATTTTGGGATACATGTTCAGAAAAATCATTCCCCAAAATAAATTTTATCTCCAAATTTGGAGCCGCTACCCCACCCCCCAAAAACTCTGAAAAAAACGTGAAACAAATTATTTCCCGAAAACGGTTCCGACGATTTTGATTTAAAAAATTCTAAAATGTAGTCCATTTAAATACGAATCTAACAATATAAGCCGTTTTCCCTGGGAAAATCTAGTTCCTGAGGAAATAGCTTTAACCCTGGACTGAGAGAGGCCAGGATCGATTCCCCGCCGAAGAGAAGTTATTTTTAAATTTTGATGAAAATATTCAACAATAATTAAATGTACCTACTAAAACTAATAAATGGAAAACACTGGGCTAAGGGCTGAGTAATTATGAACTCGTATATATCAAAAACTTTGTCTGAATTGTCTCGGACCGATTTTTATTTTATTAGGATTAGGAGAGATAGAACAATTAAAAAATTAAGGGAAGTGTAGAAAATGTAACAGCTATAAAGGGGTAAGATAAGAGTTAAGTGAATAAATAAAAAAAAAAATATATTATGAGGTATAATAAAAAAGACTTAAGTAGGGTTACGAGAGAAAGAAAAATACATACATAGCAAAGACAGCCGATAGTTTTTTTTTAGGAATAAAAAGAAATAACAACGGTTCACCGGTGTAACCAAAAACCAACCCGAAATGCGATTAGCTCGGCTACATAACTAAAACAGCACCTGATAAGGTATTGTCTAGGGTTGTTATTACAAGGATTCCATCTCTAACTTGTCTACTCAGTACGGGGGTTACGCACATTATTATCGTTTTGCTACTATAGATTTTGTTTTTCAATTAATAAAATAACACAAACTGAGAGCGTCATCGGCCGCCCCCTGAGTTTGGCCGCCACAGGCGGCCGCCTGCCCCGCCTGTGCGTAGCGCCGGCGCTGCTTGTCAATTTAATTAAAGCTCCAAATTTCAACAAAATCGAGTAAAGAGTATTTAAGATAAAGATAATGAAAATGAAGCTACATCCGAAAAAAATGTATCCTACATTTTCGTCTTATATAATAAGGGTTGAACTAGCCTATATGGGGCACCATGTATAGAAATGCAAAAACACTGGCACATAATATTTAATTATATTATAATTAAAGTCTTTTCTATATATTGATAAAAAATTCACCAATTATGGATTCTTCTTCATTTCATAAGTTTTCTCTTAATAAAATTTCCATCTTCAGTCCTCTATTTTGAGACACAGCTGTATACAGGTCGATTTTGGGAATCTTGGGCGTATGCATCTGTTGTAGATTACCTGGGCTTTGATGTAGCGTATTTGGTTTTTTAAGAGAGCATGAAATGAAAAAGAATACATAAATAATGCAATTAAAATCAATATACAAGAAACACTTTAATTATGTATGCATTATAATTGTTTTTGCATTTCTATACATGATGCCCCATATAGGCTAGTCCAACCTTAAAATACAATACATTTTTTTATTCCAGGTGGAGAATGCATTTTTACCTGACTAAAAAAAGGTTATACATATTTTTTTTGAAAAAAAGAATATTAAAATAATCAATTAAAAAATCGGTACGAGACAACTCAGACAAACTTTCTCATATACGAGTTCATAACTACTTAGCCCAGTATTTTCCATTTATTAGTTTTCGAATGTACATTTAATTATCATTGAACATTTCATCAAAATTTATCATAAAAATAACTTCTCCTGAGCGGGGAATCGAACCCGGACTCTTTCCGTCCGCGTTTTGCTATTTTTTCAGGAACTAGTTGTTTTCCCGGGAAAACGGCTTATATTGTTAGATTCATATTTATAAATGGACTACATTTTAGATTTTTTTCAATCAAAATCCTCGGAACCGTTTTCAAGAAATAATTTTTTTTAGAGGTTTTAGGGGGTAGCGCGCCCACAAATTTAGAGCAACAATTCTTTTCTCGATTTCGCCTCGGGGTATGATTTTTCTGAACATGTATGCCAAATTTCGTTAAAATTGGCCCAGTAGGTTCCAGGCGTCTGCACAGACATTTTTTTAAAAAACAACTTTTTTGGACTAAGGTACCTCAAAACGTGTAAATCCATCAAAATTTCAAAATCGAATTTTCACGCCATCACAATACTTTCTCTTTATATGAGAAAGTTAAAAGATGTACATAGACAGTTTTAGTCAGGTATATCATCCGTCAGAGAAAAATAATAAGTGATTTTCACTGTGATTGAGAAATCACTATCACCGTTATCACTGTTACTGCAAAATCACTGATCCGTTTTGCATGAACCATACTTCACTGTTACAATGTTCTGGAGTAGATCGCTTCACCCGAGGCTACTGCAAAGTAGGCAGACCGCCTCAAGGGGACGACCTGGAACCCCTAATAAAAATTAACTGTAGCTAACGATTAGCATGAGCCAAGCGTCAACAGAGCTCGTATATTTTCCTTACTCATTAGTTTAAGGCACGAATGTGATTATCAGAAAAATATGACCCCATCATTCGGACATAACAACTTATCAGCGAGAACTTTGAGATTTGTAATTTATGTTTTACAGCTAAATATTTATTAATTTCAGTAAAAAAATCAAATACTTCCTCACTTTACTATAGAGTTAAATAATTTTGACCTAATTAGAGTAGATTGGAAATTCATATGACATCCTATATTCGAAAAGTTTCAGTATCCAATCAGAATTTATTGTAAAAGCGACTGCAGAGCTACCTAGGTGCCAACAGATAAACTACGATGAAATATATTTCTAAAGTTAATAACTATAATTCTAAAGTATAATTATTTTTATTAATATAATAACTTTCAAAATATTAATAAAAATAAAGATAATGAATAAAAATACAGAATAAATACATAAATAAGGGAGAAATGAATTGGAGATCAATGAGAATACTCACGACGGCAGAGCTACCTAGTTGTCAACGATAGAACTACACATATTCTCCGATGTATTCACGGTTAGTATACACAGTACCCTAAACTTTTTCTAGCAGCGATGGAATATTCTAGAAAAATATAAAACACGCTTCTACAAACTAACGTATAGGCCAATTGCTGGATCTCATAGACTAACTGGAAATGACACGATAAAATATTGAATCATACTTAATAAAAATTGAACTATCTATTATTTGATTTCAAGAAGCGATATAGACAAATAAAAAAAGTTATCTATAATCATATAAAATTAAGTGGTGTCTCTAATTTGATCACAATTGGAAAATTATGGTAAGCAGGAAAATTGCAACAATACGCACAGTTACGGTAAGCTCTAAAAATTTTATTTTTTTAAATTTTCGAGGGATTGGGCCGATGAAAATTACAGGAAAAATTCCCACTTTTCATAACTTGACATTTTTCTCTGCACGGTGAGTCGAAATTTTTATATTTAAAATTTTGAGTGGGGTATCAAATAAAAGCTACTGATAAGTAGATTACAAATATACATATATATATATATATATATATATATATATATATATATATATATATATATATATATATATATATATATATATAATATGTATGTATATATATTTTAAAATTTTTTTTATTGGTTTTATAAGTCGAAATATACTCAAAAAATAATATCTCCTCCCCCAACCATTCTATAGTCCTAAAATTAGTTAGTCCTAAAATATTGAAATAATTCATGTTAATACCTTATATAATAGGCCGATGAAAATTTCCCTAAAAAAATTATTTAACTATACGTTATTACCGATAAAAAAAACATTGTGACACTCCAGGGGATCGAACCGGGGCCCCTTTACTCTATGTGTAGTAAATATAGTCCTGATTATGCTATGAAGGCTTTAGAAACGAAACTATTAGGGCATTAGGGCATTTCATTTAATCGCTTGGTCTACATGATAATAGGAAACCTATAACCATAGCCACTGATTCCTACCATGAGCCCCGAGGGATGTATGCTAGTTTAACATTGAATACAATAATTGTTTAAATGTTTTGAATATAATTGTGTTAATTTTTCTTTTCTTTATTATTTCTATATTTTACTATCAATGTTTCTGCGTACTTTTGCATACAAAATTTAGGCACTCACTTGGAAATATTTCCTTGTCTTAATATAGTTATTTAAAAATATAGAAGTTTAATGTTCCTTTGTCTTTCCCCTTGTCTTAATAGTTATTTAGGCAAAGTAGATATATTTTATAAGTCCGTAAACAAATATAGGGTGGGTGTGGGTAACCAAGTAAATTAGTACCGAAATTTATTAAACAAATAATGACATTTATTTAGAGATAAATGAAGAATTGTGATATCTTTTATACATACAAAGATTATTTTCTAAATATGAAAAAAAAAAAGAAAAAGAATATTTATTAGTTAATATTTGGAATAAATGTTCTTTTTATCAATACTCAAGTACTCTAGTGTAGCTCGTTGGACAGCTACGTCCAACGTCGCGCAACGCTTGAACAATCGGGGATAATTGGAAGGGAAAGAGAACAACCAGGAAATTGAACAACCAGGAATGGAAGAAACAGGTATTTACTAGAGTAAATAGACAGCTCCATATGAACGTCTTATATGGTAAGTCTTATTATTTTATCTTCACTTGGTCTATAGGGTATTAATTAAAACACAACTACCAGGTTTTTGCGATATTTCGCCTCCGCTCGAGGCATCTTCAGGCCTAAAAAGGTGATTTTAATTTTATAAACTACATTTTCTTACATAATTATGTTATAATATAATAACAATAATATAAATATAAAACGTTCTCACACTTGACAAACAAAATATCATAACAATTCCATATACTTCTGAACAATTCTGATACCACTGATAATAGATAAGACATTTTTTGATAAGAAGTTTAATTTAACTACTAAACCCGCTTTACCCTTCAGTATGTCTCAATTGCATTAATTTTCTTATACAAGGGGATATTTTATATTTATTTTTAATTTTTAACAATTAAATAATGGCAATATTCTTTATTAAAAGATTACTATTGTTCTTTTATGATGTGCTATCTGTACAATTACTATTTTATCTACGATTGATACGAAATATAAACATTATATCTCTGTTTAGATGCATAGAAAGTGATTCTTTTTGTAGCTGTATTCATTGCGCATGACAAAATCAAAATCACAAAATTAATGTATACTTACTAGATAAAAATCATGAATACAATATAAGGAGAAAAGTTAAAAGACAACTGAACTGATACGGAAACGCATGCCACAGTAAATTTAAACAGAAGAAAAAAAAAAAATCACAAAAAATTAGTGCAGGGGATTCGCCTTGACACCGAGCTAGTTTAACTTCCCAGAATAATTGAGGCGTGGGATCGACAAAGTTAGTATAAATAAGTTTAGAAATGTGGCTTGCTACGTTCCAACTATTCCATGCAAAATCGACATCGTTTTTCGGCAGATTACTGTATTTTTAAGATAATGAATTGATTGCTGCACTTATACCAGACTAAGAATTGAAGTATATTTACGGTAATTACCGTAAAGTTGGCAACCCTGCACTGGTATCCATCCTCAATGCGCAATGCTCGTACAAACGTAAATTGGGAGGGAAATTAAACAAGGACTAGAGCAGACACCCCTATACCTATTAGTCTAGAGTCTAGGAGTTAGCGTGCAAAAAAGTGTCTGACTAACATCAAGCTAGAATTTTGTGTATAAGTAACATTTACTTATACTAAAAACACTTTTAGTGCCTTTTAAGAATATATATGGTCGGCTAAGTACGTCTGCCGGACATAGCTTGGCAATAGTCAATTTGAAAAAAACAAACCGGTGGAGAGCGGCCATGTCCCGTCCATTTTGGTGGACAATATGATTTTCATGATCCTGAGTACGAACTTAGTTAGTAGACCAATAATCAAGTTGGTGGTAATTGGTCACTTAATAGCTTAGTTTTTCAAATATTACTCGAAATCAAAGTGTTCCCCTGTCAAGGAACAAACTACCACCAACTTGATTATTGGTCTAGTAAGTTCGTACTCAGGATCATGAAAATCATATTGTCCACCAAAAAGGACGGGACAAGGCCACTCTCCACTGGTTTGTTTTTTCAAATGCCTATTGCCAAGATATGTCCCGCAGACGAACTTAGCCGACCACATATTCTTAAAAGGAACCAAAACATTTACTTGTATACAAAATTATAGCTTGATGTTAGTCAGACACCTTTTTGCACGCTATCTCCTGGACTATATAGATAGGAAGTCATAACGTAAGTTTTGGTTTGTTACACAAAGACGTACACGATGTCGTCAAACTATAGGTTTTATCGACATTAAATTATATCTTACTTATCCTTCTGCATAAAGCTTATAGATAATACTATAAAGTAAACAAAACTGACATTATAAAATATGACTGAAAAATTTAGAAAAACGTTATCCTAGAAAAATAGAATTAAGTACAGTAACCTGATATGACGACATAGGAAAAAAGCTTGATGAACCTTCTACAATTGAACAAGAAAATCACATTGAAAGTTAGGTAATTCGTCGTATACTTGTAGATTATAAACTTGAAATGTCCAAGAAACATTTACCTATGAATCTAAGTGAAATACAATAACCTGATAGAACGACATAAGAACGTTTGATGATTCTACTACAATCTAACCAAGAAATTCACTTTGAAGGTTATAGTTAATTGTAAAAGTTATATTTATGTAATTTGTTATTTATTTATAGATCAATAACATAAAATTTTGGTACTTCTTTAGATTGTTACTCCCCAATGTGTTTTTAGAATATAAATAACTTTAACTAAATATCTATTAAAAGACTAAGTGATTTATAAGTCCAATGTACTTTGGGACAAAGGAATATCACACTTCTGTTTTTATAAGGGGAGTAACAGTCTAAAGAAGAGCATTCAATACACCTTCTGTAGATTCTTACACTTCTCTGTTTCCTTTATAAGGGGAGTAACAATCTAAAGAAGTGCTGAAATGGTAACCCTATAGCTATAAACACTTTATAACCTAGTGATTATGATTAGTATCCATCCCACTAAAATTCGTTCCCCTCTAATTTTAATCACTCTTTTTTTTTTTAATTGATCCTTTTTACACCATAAACGTCGGACGCTTTTTATTTTGCGATAAAGTCAGTGTTTTTTGATTATTTAAATAAAGTGTTAAAAATAGAGTGTAACATATTTAAAGGCGTAAGATATGACCAAAATAAAGAAAAAAGTCTTGGTAAACCACAAAGTAACGGTTTCGGAGATATGGAAGGTTATTCGGTACTTCTTTAGATTGTTACTCCCTTAACATTTTTTAAAAATATAAATGACTGACTAAATAAGTATTAAGAAAACAGGATATTTAGTCCAATGTACTTTGGAGGAGTTTATCAAATAACTATTAACACTGGGATGTAGGGGGTGCTAAAGTAAAAAAGTACCAAGGAAAGTACCAAGGATCATACTTCTGCTTTTATAAGGGGAGTAATAGTCTAAAGAAAAATATTCCATACACCTTCTTTAGAATGTTACTCACCTCTGTTGTTTTATAAGGGGAGTAACAATCTAAAGAAGTACCGGTTATTCTTCATTTTTTTTTTTTTTTTTACCAAACTCATGATTTCTTGTAATAAAATACCTTCCTTATGCCATTTTCCCCCCCAAAAAAACCCATTTTTCAATATCTATTAAAGAAATATATATTCCTATATTTTTAATTTATAAATCTTTTTTTTTTAGGGAATTAGAAGCTAATAGAACTAGTCACGAATATGAGCCAAGAAAAATTGAATTTGAATCTTCTTGGAGAAGACCCTAATGAAGAAACTGCATCATCAAACCATCGACGAAAATGGCAATCTAAGCCCATCAGCGCAAGAAGATACCATGAACTTGCTAACACGGAGAGCCAGAAAGATAGTTTAGCTCAACAGCTCTTAAAGAATTTATCCTACACTAAGCGTAATGTATCGGAATTGATAGAAAAAGGCAAGATGACGGAATGGTTAAAAATTAATACCAGTAAAACAAGTTTTGACTTCAGTGGAATGAGTAGTGATTCAGGCGTTTCTCTTTGTACCTTGGGGGAAAACGAAGATGGCCAAGATTGGCAAAATATATCTTGTTCATTAGCTAATAATAATACTGCTGCCAATCAATGGAACATAGATGATATTGCTTCTTCAGAACCACCAACTACGGCAGGAGCGTTATTTTCCAACAGTTTAAGCGAAGTCAACGATGGCAAAAATGATTATGACGACCTGAAAGAATTTTACACACCCAGAAGCTGCTGGGAAGAAGTTGGGAACTTAAATGATGATAATCATCCACCAATAAACCCAACATCGGGTCTTAGTAGTACTGTTGAGGAACCTGTGAGTTTAGGCAGATTGCCTGGTCCCAAAAGAGTGGGAAGATCAGCGGACATATTGGCCAGAGTACAAAAATCACCTACTTTTTCAACAAAACCTGAAGTATTGATTGAAGAAAGAAATGATGAAGGAATAGATAGACCTGTTACAACAGCAAGACTTAATAGACCTGGAGGAAGCATTACTAGCTTTGGAAGATCACAAGGATTGTTGAGCAAGAATAAGGCTTGTGTAAGAAAATTGTCAGAGAGATGCCTCAAGCTGAAAGGAGAAAGTTCCACACCTGAATTAGTGTCATCAGAAAACAATATAAAATCGTCAAACGAAAGAAAATCTGAACATTCTGCAGGAATAGCTAAATCACTTATTCATTTGGCGCAAATAAAGAGGTCTAATAAGAATGCAGTTGCGAAATTTCTGAAAAATTTAGCAACTTGCAATAATGAAAGCCCAGTTCAGAAAGGTTCACAAAGTAATTTTGCAGACCAAGAAAACAACCGAAGAGAGGACTTTACCGAATATAACTCCTCGAATGAATGTTTAAAATGGAATTTCCCAAATTCAAATAGAAAGAGGGAAGAGAAACTGAGATCTTTAGGCAAGGAAGTTGCTGACTATAATTTATCAGCAAGAGAAGAATCTGTTAATAGTGAAAACTTACCAAGTAATGAGATTACTACTTTGACTAATAGATATCATTTCGATACTGTTTTCAATGCAGATGACTCTCAATCGACTTTATTGGATAGTAATAAGACAATGCATGAACGTCAATCCGACTTCAAAATTTCTTCATCTATTGCCCAAAGATATGTTCCAACTATACCCGAAGCAAGTATAGTAATGCTACCTGGCCATATGGACAGTTCCAGTGAAACAATAATACATAGTAAAAATATTCGTGAAATGAATACACAAGCAGCGTTGATTTATCTAAGTGAAACACTCATTGAAAGTGCTCAAAGAGCTGAAATGTTACTTATGCAGAAAATGAAAGAGTACAATGATTTAGTTTGCAGGTAAGTGTTTATTACGTTTATTCAAAAAATATTACGTCTAATGGAAGGGAGCGTAAGCGAGCTTCTTATATTCAACAGAATTGAGTTGATCTTCTGTCTGACCATCTATCAGTAACATTTAACTTGACGATAATTTGAGTAAGAGGTGACCGATTTAGTTGAAATTTGGTATACATGTTCCTTCTACCAATGCTCAGGCTATGTTCATTGGACAGCGTAATCCGTCAAAGCGTTCGCGCACAAAGCTCGCTAAAACATGAGCTTAAAATAGAATTTTTGCACGGGACAGGATTCTACCCTTACCTATTCGATGAGACAAAACTTTTTTTTACTAAAACCCACAGCGACACCGACATAAAGTCTAAGAGATCGCTAAAATTAAATCCTTAAATCCTTTTAATCGGATGTTTTAAAAAAAGAGTTTTTGTCAATGCTTACTTTCTAACGTATCAATTTATATGAAACTTCAAATCCATGCTTATATACTAACGTACCAACATATAACAACATATATAAACATAGGCATGTAACATTTCAACTTTATTGAACTTCAAGCATAAGTTATTGTTTAATGAAGTTATATATTTTAATAACAGTTGAAAGCGTGATGTAGGAAGGTCATATAGGAGGGTACAAGAGTGGGGATGACACCCCCACCCCCTTATCCTCTACTTCACCTTTTTAAACTATTAACTCATCATGATAAACTATTTGCTTAATATTAAATATTGATTATATTTTATAACAGTCCAACATCTTAAAAATAAATAAACCTAAATACATTTTTTTAAGGGAACCTCCACAAAAGAGAACGCACGATTTTACCTGCCAGGTTCAGACGACAGAACCTCAGCCTGATTCTAATTTTGAAACGAGATTAAACTATTTCAAAGACAAACTCACGCAAGAACTGGACGATAAGAATTCTAGGTATACATTTACATTGATTTTTTGTTAAATTTAACTTTAATTTTAAAAATGATGTAAGTTAAAAAAAAACTGTCTTTTCAACAATTAATTTAATCCCATTTTCGAACTGTTTCAACCGAAAAAAAAATTTGTCAATTAATGTTTGGAAGGGGGGGGGGGACAATATACAATGAATAATGATGGATTCAATGATAATTTTGTTAAATATACTTCGACTGCTTTTTCAGAATAAAGCAGCTTGAAAATGATAAGAAGAAACTAAGGCAGGCTTTAAAAAAGTTAAATTTATCTGTAGGAAAAAAGGTGAGTTAATCTTTATTATGTACACGATGTCTTACTTATTACGAGCCATAATAGTTATTTATGCACCTAGGGAGTAAAGTAAGCTATTATCCCCTGAGCGAAAAAGTTGGTTCTTGAGGCGAAGCCAAAGGAACCATGGTCCCTAAATCCCGAGGCGAAGCCGAGGGAATTAGACTCTTTAATTCCCGAGGCGCAGCCGAGGGAATAACTCTAATTAGCTCCCGAAGCGCAGCCGAGGGAGATAATTATTGCGTGGGGAATAATGGCACTTTACTCACGAGGTACATACAATATTTTATCTCCAGTAGAAAGAAAACACACATTTTCGTCCATTTCACAGTTTTTATTTATTATTTTAATAAATAACAATAATTATTAGCCCTTTTAATAGCAGATATAAAAGATTCAATATTAAAAACAAATAAGAATTGGAATTAAACTCAAATAGAAGGTTATTTATGCAGGTTATAAAAAAAGATAAGCATGGTCGAAAAGCTCAGTGCCGCTAATCTGATTTCAAAAACTTCATTACATTAGCCATTCATTTTCTACTATTTATAAAATAATTAAGTTGCAATCTTTACTTTTTTGCCCTACTTTACTTTTTCGCCCTACTTTTACTTTTTCTCCCTAATTTTTGAGTTCAGGGATGAAAAGACTTACTTTAGTCCCTCTAAACTAATTCAAAATCATAACTTTTTTTCCCTACTGGAGATAAAAACATTTTTACATCTTATTAATAAAAGCAAGTATTAACTCTGCTGTGGCCTGTGACCCCTAAAATTGATGATTTAAATTAATTAAATCATTTCTATTCTTAAAGAGAAATAATGTACCCAAGAGAGTTTAATCTATATATATAAAATTAAAGTTTTGTCTGTACATTGGTCAGGATTGAAAATTTTTTGGATACTTTTTTATTTTACACATTCCGATAACCGAATCCGGCCTTAACTTTTTTCGAGTATGTGTGTGTGTCCCCCCAGTCAAACTTTATAGGCGCCAAACTGGCTAATTGAAATCAATTATTTTTTTCAGAGGTGAGGGCAAACATGTGGCGCATGTTTTAGGCTTGGTTTCATCTAAGAATATTGAGTAGAACCAAAGTTATTAACAATTTTATAAAAAAAAAATGAATAAAAAACATAACCTAAAAAAGTTTGGTTGACCCACCGTAACCAAACCCTACAGACTGTTGGGTACTTTTAGACCACCTGGAGACTTGCGGTTTTTTGCATTTGGTCAGAAATTGGCCCACGCCGATTAGAAAAATCCGAAATGTTAAAAAAATATACTCCCCCCACCTAAAAAATTAAAGATGGCGGACGCACTTTAAAGTTTTCTTGAAGGCTTATTGTGGCTTAACGGTAAGTCGTATCGACAAGCTGATTGCACCAGCGGTAACGGATTTTAAAAGATCTACAACTTTGGTCCTATATCTTTTTGTCGTACCTCCATCGGTTCTACCTTAAATAGCCTTTTTTTTTCTTTTTTTTAAAGAAATTTGATTTTAAGCGCTTATGGCGTCCACAATTGTTGACCGATTTAATTTCTGATTGGGGTGCGTAAACCTCACACTAATGCTCTCTGTAAGTCGAGTATTTATTGTGTTATTAATTTGTGGTAGAACTAGAGTTATTAATTCGAAATTCAATTTTTAAGTTTTTGGTAGTTTTCATACTACGGAAAGTTAAATTTTAATTTAAATCAAATTATAATTATTATTTACTACGGGAAACAGACAGTGAAAAATACACTCCCGGCAAATACATCCCGGCACAGGAGTGTATTTTTCACTGTCTGTTTCCCGTAGTAAATAATAATTATAATTTGATTTAAATTGAGTTATTAATTATTTACCGGTGCAACTGCCCTATTCAGAGAAGAGACTGGTAATTAAATTAATACACCATCATGGTTGATAATTGTCCTATGACTTCCAAGTCTAATTGGTCTCTGGTTTTTACAGTGGCGTATCCAGCGGCAAGGTCTGGAGGGGGCACATTCTAAGTCAGTTTAGATTAGGGGGGGGGGGGGGGGGTTTGGTAGTGATAACAAGAAAAGGGAACTACTTATTCAACAAAACAGCTCACCCCCCCCCCAAAAAAAGAAAAATCTCCGCATAAGTAACCATAACCGTTTTAGAACGTATTTGTCAGAAAATGTTATGCTGATGCTTACTGCAGTACAATATCTCACTGTAAGTCATGGGCGTCGTCCGCAGTTAATTATTGAGGGGGGGGGGGGGGGGGGTACTATGGGGGGGGGTCCGGGCCCTTCCCCGGAAAATTTTTAAATATGATCTCTCAGAACAGCGCTTTTATGCATTTCTGATGTGAAATTGAATATGAGGTGAATGTAAAAATATGTATTAAAAAAAGAAATGCGGCGCATTTTTTTTTACTTTATTGGGTCTGTGGGGGGGGGGGGGGGGGCACGTGCCCCCTGTGCCCCCCCAGGATACGCCACTGGGTTTTTAATTGCTAGGCCTACATGATTATAGCAAACATAGCTACTAATACCTAGCATGAGCACCGCGCGGAGCGCAGGGTAAAAGCTTGTATAGTATAAAGCATACCCATATATATATTAAGAGGGTAATACACTACTATGTTAAAACAATTATATTTTCGTAAGTTTATTTCATAAATAAATTGTATAATGATATTGTTAATGACAACCATGGATGAACAATATCACATCCGCACCCAAGCTCAAAGAGTCCATCCAACGTGCTAAAACAATGTTAACGGATAAGAAAGAATGAAGAATTCTTTAGGATTTCCTTGACGGCTCAAGGTAAAAGTTAGGTCCTATTAAGAAGGAAAGAGTTAAAAAACAAAAGAATTTATGCAATTTCTAGTTATTGCTATCCATGTGTTACAGGTTCTCTCAGTTGTAAAGAATCTCCAATGTCATTTTACCTGTTCCTTCTTAAAATTTATACATTTTAAGAAGCTCAACTATTATTTTTAGGACCTTTTCTTAAAATCTGTTTATTTTACCTTACTTTTTACCTCCTTCTTTAAATCTATACATTTTAAGAAGCTTCACTATAATTTTTAGGATCTTTTCATAAAATCTGTTCATTTTACCTCCTTCTGAAAAACTATACATTTTACGAAGCTCCAATATAATTTGTTGGACCTTTTCTTAAAATCTAAAGTGAGTTTATATTATTAATAATTAATGTAGATTAAATTAACAAGACATTTGATTAAGTGCGAAGGAGCGCTGGTAAATGGAAGAGATATAGATGGTGGAGGAGATAATTTAACTGCAAGAAGTCTTTCTTCTGATCAATCAACTTTGAAAGAGAGGAATGATAATCAGGAAGAATTCGTTCAGGCCCTTAAAATTGAGAATAATCTTCTTCATACACTTCTAAAGGTAAATTAAACATACGAAATTCATTGAATTAATAAAGTATTCTTACTGGATAGATGTAAAATAGTAGATAGTGCGAGAAATGATTGGTTGTTTTAGCTGAGACTTTGTGGCACCACTTCATAATTATGACTAGAGAGGTTAATAGAAAGTAACACAACAATATTGTCACCACAATTTTATATTACATAATTATTAACAAACGAATTTCGACATTTTATATCGCCTCAAGTGTTAAGTGATAGCATTGTTGAGTCAGTTACAACCATAAATAGCATTTTTGAGGCAGTTACAACCATAAATAGCATTATTGAGGCAGTTACAAACCATACACACAATTATAGTTAACATTCTGGGTTCAGTCTAACAACCGATCGAAACAAAAGATAAATACGGAGTATATAAACTGACATGCGTGACCTGTAAAGTTGTATATACGTCGGTCAATCAGGTAGAAAAATAAGTACACGCATAGCTGAATTGAATACTATAAATCATGGCGAAAAATATCGAAAGAGAAATAAATATCAAACACATGTAAATGTATTCAGTTTTGTCAACCATGAATAAGAAACCGATCATACATTTGTTGTCAATAATAATTATGAACTACTGTATACATGTCTAAATTATAGAAAATTAGGCTAGTTAGAAATTCAAAGAGCTAACCTAGACACAAATATAGAATGTTTTAATGAAAGATCTAACCTTAATTATTCGGCCCTCGTCTCGTGAAACCTATAAAAAATAAAATAATTTTGTAAAATAACTCATATTCATTTTAAGGTATAATGTAGTTACAGTAGAATAAGGAAATTATTATTTAGCTTTAAGCAGTTTTTTTTGGAACTCTTATAGAAAAGAGGCCCCCTTTTTGTATATGAAATATAAAGAAGAGTTTATATCCCATAGTCTAACTACCTTTTAAGACAAAGGGAAAGGGATATTCAGTCCAATATACTTTGGCACAAAGGAATATCACACTTTTATAAAAAAAAAAAAAAAGTTGTGTATTCGGTTGTCCGTAAGTATATTAGATTAAAAAAAAGTGGGGGCCCTTTTCTATAAAAGATCCGTTTTTTGTTATACCTGACACTGACCTAACCCTACACATGGCTTACCTTTGGTTCCTGAAACCAGCCATTCACGGTGTAAGTTGGACGGGGCGGGGCTTGTAGGATCCGTGTTGGATGCAAGGGGAATCCGACTTGACCTTGTCGTACGACATGTTGCCCACTCACAACCAAGTCAAACTATCGTACCACATTGGCTCGTTGGAGTGACTGTCGTACGTCCAAGTTGGATCGTGAATGGATGGTTTTATCCTTCTATAAAGCCCAAGTCTACTCCTACTTTTTAATGTTAGTTTAAGTCATTAAAGCTTAATATGTAGTTAGTAGAATCTTTACTAGAATCTATGCTAACACAGCGCTGTAGATGATTTAAAATGTCGACACGCGATTATTAATAATTAATATAAAATTGTGGTGAGAATATTGTTGTGTTACTTCCTATTAACCTCTCTAGTCATAATTATGTAGATTGTGAGTTTAAGAAGGGTTTAATTGAAGCAAGACAGTTCTATGCAACATGAAGCAATTTTCCGATGCTTAGGATACTGCGCCAGCGTTTGAAAACAATACCACAATACAAATAGTCCAGGAGATAGCGTGCAAAAAAGTGTCTGACTAACATCAAGCTAGAATTTTGTGTATAAGTAAATGTTTTGGCGCCTTTTAATTATATGGGGTTGGCTAAGTTCGTCTGTGGGACATAGCTTGGCAATAGGCATTTGGAAAAAACAAACCGGTGGAGAGTGGCCAAGTCTCGCCCTTTTTGGGGGGCAATATGATTTTCATGATCCTGAGTACTAACTTAGTCAGTAGACCAAAAATCAAGTTGAAAGTAGTCCGTCACTTAATAGGAGGCCTCTTTGATTTGGAGTTATATTTGGCTAACAAACCTATTAAGTGACGAACTATCATCAACTTGATGTTTTGTCTACTAATTAATTTCGTACTCAGAATCATGAAAATTGCATTGTCCACCAAAAATGGCAGGACATGGCCGCTCTCCACCGTTTTGTTTTTTGCAAATGCCTATTGCCAAGCTATGTCCCGCAGACGAACTTATAGCCGAACCCTTATTCTTAAATGGCACCAAAACATTTATTTTTACACAAAATTCTAGCTTGATGTTAGCCAAACACTTTTTTTGCACGCTATCTCCTGGAGTAAAACACATAAAATGTTTGTTCCAACCCCCCTATTTGTACCGTCCTTTGCATCGTCCCGCGGATCGTTCGGGAATCGTTTAAGACTGGTTTTATACGCATGCGCTAACATTGTACTGTAATAAAATCATGTCAAGTTGGAACGGGCTTAGGACTATAATTCGCACCGTATTAAAAAGATTCTAGGAAACCTAACATTTAGAGAACCTTCCTGTTGACATGTGTGACGATTGACAAAACTGCGCATGTCATACAAAGCAGTACTTGGTATTGTCAGAGGATCGTTTGGACCGTACAGAAGACGGTTCGCAAACGATCTCTGCGCGGGTTGAAACAGTTTGGAGGACTGCACGAAACACTGTCGCAAGTCAGGTTAAAACGACTTTAATCCATTACGCATGCCATTGACGCTCCCGCGGACGGTGGGAAGAAACCTAAATTATGAGAGAAAAAGAGGTGGCCTTTAGCAACTGCTTGAAGAGATTCTTCATAATCATCAAGAGATCAAATTCCCTTATAAATTATATTATTCTAGCTTAATTCGCCACTGAAAATGTATATTTAATGCTGTGGCGTTAGCTACCTCCAAACCAAAGAAGACATAAATCATAACAATCCAATTTACCTAACACTGTTAAAAATGAAAGACAATTTCTTTTGACTACAGGAAATGAAAGCAGAGCTTGATCAAGAAAACGCAACAATTTTAAGTTTGGCTAAGAAGTTGGAGATGAGTTTAGGGAAACAAACAATAGTAAAGTCGAGACAACAAACAGACGTAGTGAGAGAACTCGAAGATAGGGTAATATTATATAATATAATACGGTGTTATAAACGATATAATTATGTACCATATTCTACGAGTTGTACAACTAAATTGCTATTAAAATCTATATCAGTGAACTAATTTAATTAACACTTCTTTAGATCGTTACTCCCCTCATTAAAAGAAAGAAAAGGGAGTAACAATGTAAAAATGGAACGGAATGTTCTTCTTTAGACTGTTACTCCTCTTATAAAAAGTTGATTTTAAAAAATATTTTTAAATAAAAGCTTTTATTCGTATTCTTCTCACCAAAGCCTTTAATTTGATACCCATAATATGGGCGTGCTAAAAAAAATAACTAGTCCGCCATATTATGCTGCCCGCCATATAGGAATTAGAATGACGTCACTTAGCTAACCATGCATTGTCATCCAAACTAAACGTGTATGCAAACTTTCAATTCAATCGGTTGAGAATAAAAGCTTTAAACTATAGTTGCAAGATTTGACCCGAACATACATACATATCATACATACATACATACATACATACATACAAACATTGCAAGTTAAATAAAAGCTTTTAAAAACAGACGTGTGATATTCCATTGTCCCAAAGTACATTGGACTAAACGTCCCTATGTCTTAATAGTTATTTTGTAAGTCATTTATATCCTAAAAAACCATAGGGGGAGTAACAATGTAAAGAAGTGCCATTTAATGGAATATATATACATATTAAATAATAATTTTGGTTTAAAGCTTGAACAACAAGAGAAGCTGCTGAAACAAGAAGCTGTGGAAGCTAGAGCAGTTGCTAAGTGAGTCTTTATTTACTATATTATTAGAGATATAAATGAAAATAATATAAGAATAAACAGGTCAAGTGTGTGCTAGTCAGCACACAGCGAGGGTCCGTAGGCCACACTATATAGTGTTTAACTGTAAAGCGTATAAACAGTGTTTTTTTAAAATGCTAAAAAGCTTACTTTGAACTATCCTAAAAGTCTGATATTCTCAAAACACACTCTGATAAAGTATTTTTTTGCCATTGAACCATAATACAACCATATAAATACATCGAAAAGACCATAATTATAAAAAAACGTATTTTGTCATTAAAAAATAAAAGAATATTTTTTTCGAAATTTCCAAAAAGTGGTATCTTTACTTTTGGTCGAACAATGTTCAGGATTTTTTTCAGATTTTTTGAACTTCACATAAGCGAGATAGAGGGGGGGGGGGGGGACACGTTTCACACCCCCTTCAAACTTGCCTATGCTCGCCCTATCAAAGTTATATCCAAACAATTATATATTTTTGTAATCAGCTCGACGTACCCTTTCATATGATACCCCTCACGGTGTCGAAAAAAAAAAAAAAAATTAACCCTTAATTTTTTTTAAAAAAAATTTAATTTTTTTTAAGTCGCTATATTTTTAAAATATGTGGGTAGGTACAAGACACATACATGCCAAATTTCAAAGTGATCGGACGAAAGGTGTAGCCGTGAGAGCACGCGACAGGACGGACGGACAGACACACGCAGGAAAATATAAGGGTCCTTGGTTTTGCCTACGGACCCAAAAAAACTATACATTGCTTATTCTTAAAATATATTTAGTAACTACCATCTGAGTTACTAGCCTAAATCTGAGATAATTAGCCACTCTATTACGTTGGCAGGAAAAAAATAAATAAATAAAATAAAATAAAAAAATAAAATAAAATAAACCATTATTAAAGGACCACATAAAACTCTTCTAGACGGCGAAAGCTGTCAATAAAATTAACTAATTAATTAAGTCAATAATTAATTTGTGGAGATTCGATCGTCATTATCTTATTGCTGATTTTACCATAAAAAAAACTTATTTTAACATCGAAACCCAGCTTTAAGAGAAAGGTGTAACTCATTTTAATTTTAATAATTTGGTGAATCCAACGGCAAATTTCTACTTAATTGGCCAGAATAAGGTTTCTGGCGTTATCATAATCAATCAATAAAATTTAAAATTATTTAAATAAATTTATTCTGCCACCAAAATTGTATATGCAGTTATAAGAATATTTTCTCGTTTAACATTTTATTTATTCGCTTTATTTCTAGGTATGTAATAATGAAGTACAAAAAATTAATACATGAATACAAGCAGAAAGTAATATGTCATCAAGAAACTGTGGATAAACTTACAAATGCCATAAAATAGAATATTTCTGTAAATTATTTTCTCTTTCGAAGTTATTTAAGGCCTATGTAGGGATTTTTGTTTTAATATGATATGAATTTTTCCTTTAAAAAAAGTTTTTTTCACTCATATGTAAAAAAAAATCTTACACATAAGCCTAAAAAAATCTTTGAAAAAGAAAGTAATTTACAAAAATTATATAGAAGGGCTTAAATATATCATATATATATAAAAAAAGGAAAAAATAGAATATTTTTTAAAAAATAAAAAAATAAAAAAAATCTTAAATAAATACTATATATTTATGTAACATCATTGTGTCGAAATTTATTATTTCCGTGTATGAATTCATTTTAACTTATTTGTAATCTATAGATACATTAATTAATATGCAAAATGAAGCAAGATTTTAGTTTTTATTTTCTTAAGTATGCATTTTTTAGTTTGTATGTAAGTCAACATCAATAAAAATATACTTCTAGAAGTGGGAGCGTCAAACACCGGACTATGTTCATGGCACGCCAGTCTTGGCTGGCCTACGGCCATCCTGTGGCAAGAGGGCAGGTACATATTTGCAAGGTAATTGTATAGTCTAAGTAAGTACTTTTCTTTCATATTGCAGGCTCATTGAGTATTAAACATTTTAAATTTTTAAATGATGTTGATTTATCAAAATATGTTGCCAAATTAGAAAAAACTACGCCTTCACCACCATGAACTGAATATGCGACAACGCTATTTATTTTTATTTTTTTCTGGGGGTTTAAACCCCAGAGACATAGACCACTTAAGAGGGCCCATTGAGCAAACCCGGGGTAGTGAAGAATTTTCTCCCTGAGATTCTTCTGTAATCTGAGCAGACTGACAGACAGACAGGCAGACTGACTCAGTAATCTGTTGTTAAAAGGCAGTCCCTTAAATTTTTCTAAGGGAAAATTGGTATTCCAAAGGTTTGCCATCTAAGACTCTTTTTCAAAACACTATACATAGTTTGCCGAATTCATTATCAGATCAGATCAGACACTACTCAATTATGAATAAATATTTCAAATATAAATAATAAAAAAAAGAAAAATGCAAGAAAAAGATTTAGTCCACAGGCCACCATAAGAAGTGAGTCGCTGATTGATAAAGTTTTCTTACCTTATGGAATCGCTTATTTATGCCGTGTCCACCGATGAATTGGGTATATGGCAACTGGGCGCTGGGCCATTTATTTTATGTTGACATGCCAAACTTGCCCTTCTGCGGGAACATTAAAAAGAGATAGATAAAGTTTTGATTTTCACAGGATCGTTTAATTAAATTATTTCAAAAACAGTGGTAAAGGTGGCCACCGATACGAGTGGGCCGTTTTCTTTTCAACGTCCCCGCAGAGCGATAAGTTTGGGCCGGTGGACACCCCAAACGGCCCACTCATATAGGTGGCCACCTTTACCACTGTTTTTTTAAATAATTTAATTTAACGATCCTATGAAAATCAAAACTTTATCTATCTCTTTTCAATGTTCCCGCAGAAGGGCAAGTTTGGCATGTCAACAAAAAATAAATGGCCCAGCGCCCAGTTGCCATATACCCAATTCATCGGTGGACACGGCATAAATAAGCGATTCCATAAGGTAAGAAAACTTTATCAATCAGCGACTCACTTCTTATGGTGGCCTGTGGACTAATTTGAAAAATCATTAGTTAAATTCAAAAAGAATGAGTCTCGCGGTCTCCAGTTATACATAAACCCAAAGAGCCACGTGATGTCTAGTTATTTGATATTAATTGCATTCAAAGCAAAAGAGCTGAGAGATAATTAGTTATATTTAAAATGATTGAGTCTCGCGCTGTCTAGTTATACTTAAACAGAAAGAGCCACGTGATGTCTAGTTATTTCTAAATAATATATAGATAAATAGATAAATACAATTTAAATAGAAAGGTTTAGGCCGAAGGGTTTAATGATTTGGATAGCACAGTGGTAGAGTACCTGCTTCGCGTGATGGAGGTCACAGGTTCAAATAAAGGTTCTAGCTCATCAATTTTTAACGTTATAAATCATTTCGTAGTGCGTCGTCGTCGTCGGGGGCACTACTCGATTATATAAAAGATAGATTCCGTACATTTTGACTAAACCCCTAGGTTACAAATTAAATTTAAAAAAAATAAACAATCTAATAAGGTTAAATTTTAATTTAAATCAAATTATAATTATTATTAACTACGGGAAACGGACAGAGAAAATATATGAATACTACAAAAATAATACAGTAGTATGAATACTACCAAAATCGTAAAATATGAATCTAATAAGGGATTCAAAATAAACCCACAAAAACATAGAAAAAATATCTAACCCACTTGCATTAAACATCCCAAATCAGTGTAAAAGTATGTATGTAGCAATTTTTTAAAAAAATAAACGACACAATTCTAATACATAAATTTGACTTTAAAATTATATCTAACACAGTAACAAAAATGAAAAAATATGGTCACGTGACACGGCAGTCAATAAAACGTTTACTTTCACATTTTCAACTAAGTGCTCGCGC